>CM035167.1:55444342-56044342 GCA_020205615.1 Panax quinquefolius | reverse complement strand
TCCTTGATTCTTGTGGGACATCGTGGTGTAGAAATGTATGTATTAGATGTTGAGACGACGTGATGTGGCCTTAGAGTGGCGAGATGATGCCTTTGCCCCTCACCGGAGTTATCGCCGGTTTAAAGTGATAAGCGACGTTGCTCGAGGTTATTCTTGCCGATTGGATTGCTCTAAGTGTTGAAGGCCCTCGGTGTCAATTCGAGGTGTACTGTCCTCCGGTGTTATCTCGGGTTGAGTCTGGGTGTCTCGTTGTGAGCACCGAGATTGAAGCTGGTTGCATTTGAAACAAGCATTTTCAGGGTTATCGCCGGAACTATATTCCTTGGGTTGATCACTAAGGTTGGTAGCTATTCCCATGATTGGGACTGAGACTGGATACCTCGGGGTTATCTCCGAGATTAATCAGTCTTCTTCGATGTGTGTTCCGGTATTTGATCTGCATACCTCGGGGTTATCTCCGAGGATAGAATTGTTACTCCCAGTGTGTGTCCTAGGGTCGATGCAGAACTTCCGGTAGTATCCGGAATGGATATGAACTGTCTTCCAGGGTTCCCTCTTGAAAGACAAATCTGTCCTCCTACAATATTAGTGACAGGTATGCAAAAAATTTTGAGTGTCTATAGATGCCCCTCTTTATCATACTCATGCAATGCAATGCATGGGTAGGATAAAGAATCCTAGACACTTGAAAAAGCCATAAGACAAACATGATACTATATGTAGCAACATGATGCAAATGTATGATGCACGTGTGCGGGGTTGTTGCCCAACATGCTGGGGATGATTGCTGAATCCTTGTAATGTTTACCGAGGATTGGCAAATATGACCTGATCGGATGTGTGATCCGAATCTATTAGGATGTTGATGTTGGAGTTATCACCAAAGTCCTGAAGCCTTGATACAGACTTAATTCCGAAGAGGTACCTCTTATGTGTAAGAGATCTGTGGGGATAAAGCTTTGTCTGTTTGAAGATGTCTATAACATATTCCATCATCGATCCTCCTTGATGATGTTGACCTTTCCTGGTTTGTATCGCCGGGATATGTCAAGATTCTGTTAGATTTATTGCCAACAGCAGATGATGTCAGGATTGCATGACCTTCATTGATTTGTACTTCACCGACGTGTGAATCAACAAATGAAAACCCTTTGGGATATATTATCAAGGTTGCTTGACCTTCGCTGACGTGTGAATCAATGGTTGATACTTTGTGGGTAGATTGTCAAGGTTGCTTGACCTTCGCTAACATGTGAATCAACGGAACATTTCGTTGTGACCCTAGCCGGGGATCCACTGAGGACTTATGAATAGCAATGTACGCAATCATCGAACAGTTTTTGATGCCTCGATGGGTTTACTTGCCATCGGCTGAAATAACATCAAGGCTGCTTGACCTTTGTTGATGTGTGTGTCAACGGATGAGCATGCGTTGTAACCCCCGTCGGGGTTCCACATTGTAACCCCCGTCGGGGATCCACATTGTAACCCCCGTCGGGGATCACGTTGATCTTTAGGGTAATGACCCAGAGTTGGCGGCATTGGACCTGTACAAGGTATTATCGAATATGATTTATAACAAACAAGATCATTGGCATGTTATACCTCGTGTTTGGGTGACTACCAATGAGTGATGTACAGACTCAAAGTTCCATCTGAGAATACCAGGATTGCAGGCTATTTTGCTCAATCGCGTAGCATTTTTATTCCCGATTTGACCTTTTCAGTCTGCAAGAACTCCTTTGCAACTCAAACTGGACCGAGCCGGAGGGGTGGGGCCCATATAGGGGTGCCTCAGTTACACCTTCTTCAGCTGCAGATGGACCTGCGGCCAACCATGGATATTAATATCCTGCAGGTTAGTCTCACAAGTCACTTTCAACTTATGTCGCGAAGAAAAATCCGGAGCTCTTCTTCAGATTTGCTGAGTTCGGGTGATTTTCTGCAAATTTTGTCACCGTACAAGTGTTCTGCACTATCCTGGTAACGTATGCATGTATTTTTTCCTGTTTTTATCTGTTGGAAAATGAGTTATCACACGAAATGCATCTAAACACATAGTAGTGATTATGTATGCTGAAATGACTTGATAAAAAATATTCAACATAGTAAATGTTAGTATTAAACCATGCTGAACATAATGATGTGAAAAAATTTAACTTTTGAAATGGTCAAATTGGCACCTTTTTCTGCTATTTTTGTCCTATTTGAGGTACAATGAGCAAAAGGTAAAAAGGCAAAGTACTCCTGATATTGAGGTTAACCTTATGCATTCATGATTTTGATTTTTAATGCATATATTATGTATATAACTTTGGGGCAGGTGTGCTACTGAATGGCCACCTAGTCATGCCTATGTACATCTGGATAGTCCTATTTTCAAAGGGGACTATGGCAAAATTTTCCAAAATGTTGGCATTTAATTAGTCATGCAATTTTAACTCCACTGTAGATGTATGTTAAAGTAATGCATGCATGCATGTAGTCATAAAATGCATTTTGAAAAGCTCCAGGTAAGGAAATACCACACCCTTTCTAAGGTGATTTGGAGACTTGTTGTCTATATATTATGGATCCGGATCGGTAGAGAGTAGTTCCGTGGGACCACTTACGGTATACGGAGGAGGGCTTCGATGTGCCTCGACCCAGATTACATTAGGATGACCTAAATCGATTGGTGGGAAGCGGTGATCACGTCGATTAAACATTGTCTTGGGACGTCGAGGACGAGGATGAGGACATTCTGATTGAGGACCCTACTCCTGCTGCACATGTTCCCCGTAGGGAGCTCCCTTATATTCAGGTGGCAAACCCAAAGCTTCTGGGTGACTTGAGCAGACATCCCTCGATGTACTTGCATGGTAACGAGGTATGACGTTAGATCTTGATTTTCCTTCTTTCCTATTGACGAGGAGTAAATGATTCTGATGTTGATTTGCATTTCATGCAGGTTCCCGGCTTTACACAGCCTCGAGGGAATTGGTTTTGCATACACTCCATGTATCAGGCTTTTCATCCCGACTATAGAGCGGTAGTGCATGATTGGGGATTCGGGGCATTCTTCTCCATCCTTCCCCGTTATTGTCCCTAGGGTTATCTTAGGGCATTATCTGAGCGATGGTTTCATCAGACTTAGTCACTCCATTTGTCGGTGTAAAAACCCAAAACCCTAATAAAACTCGTATGTATAAATCCCGTTATATAAAATAAAATTTCTCTGTTTTGAATGTGTTACGTGTTATTATATACTTGGTTTGACAAAATTGACCAAATAAATTTTTATCCGAAAAACGTTGTGCTTGACACCTCGTGCTTAAATTTTTTTTCATAATCAGACTTTTCGGTAAAATTATTTTGACAAGTTGCTTTGTCATGCTTACACTGACAAAACGCTTTGTCGTGCTGGTTAGGATTAGTGAGTAAACCCTAATTAGCAAAACCCTAACCCTAATTAGCAAAACCCTAACCCTAATAAACCCTAATTAGCTAATCTAACTCTAATTAGCTTATGTTAACACTTAATCATGGTTAGTAAACTTCTATTAGGTACTAATTAACATTACTTAACATTCCTAATCATTAGAAACAAAACCCAAATCAAGATTAGTGAAGATTTAAGCCTAATTAAGCTACTAACTTAATCAACTAGCTCACAAGTAGGTTGGGAGTCACCATTACAAGTTTCAAAACATCACATGACATGCTTCCAAACTCCCAAGCATCAGAAGAGTCATAGATAAAATCTTTATAGAGGCAAGTAGGTGAAAAAATGACTAAAAAGCCAAGTTGGAAAATTCTATAAATAGGAACCTTAGGGCTGAGCAAACTCACGAATTCTCAAAGCCTAGATACACTTATAAACCTACCATATCAAGCCTAGGTGTTATCAGCAACAAGATCAGAAGCTAGAATCGCAAATTTCTCAAGAAAATGTGCAAACCCTAGTTCATAAATTTCTCTTTGATCTTATGTTAGATTTGTTGTTTAGATATTTAGAATATTGTATTAGTATGTTAGAAAGTATGCTAGAGTGGTGGAACACGTTTTCACAACATCTAAATGCCTTAATTAAGCGTTTTATGAAATCTGGGAATTTTGAAAAAAATGGTCTGACAGCCGGATGTCAGGGCTTTTCGATTCATATGTGTTTATGTTTTGGTCTGTTAATCGAGTGATATTTATAGCCCGTAAGTAGGTCTTTAATCTGGAAAAGAAAATAGGTTCAGATGAACTATAGATTCCAAGATATAATTAGTCAAAGTGGCTTGACCGTTCACGGAAGCAGGTTTTCTGGGTTGCCTAGAAAGCTCGAAAACGGTGAACAAACTACTTGAATGGCATTGTTTAATCATCTTCTGATTGTTAATTTTTTATGTTTTTGTTATAAATTGGTACTTTGGTATACATACTACATATTTATGATCTTCAATCGAACAAACAACTCATAGGATTACCGGAATTATTGGTCAAAAGTAGTTGGCGAAAGCATGACCATATTTTACGGGTTTTCCGAAAGCGAAGAACACGAAGAACAGTTGTTAGCTATACTTTGACCATCATAAATAGAGATCTTAGAATTACGCTTTGTTCATATTAATGTTATATATATGTACCCGGGTATATAGACTACATGTTACAACAAACAAAACATACATCTAATACACCGAATCAAAGTTATTCAAGCCACAAAACCATTGGTAAGCCTTGACCCATTACGGCAGGTTACCGAACCCAAGAAACGACTCGACGATAACTTTAAATCTTTATAATTTCTTGTTAGATGTAGATTAAAGCCTTCTTATTGCTTGATCTTGTACTATTACATGAGTACTACAACACCAATACTTGCTCTGACCGAAAATCATTACCAATACCAAGTTATTTAATGGTAAAACTAGCCACTCGACCACGAGCAACGGCTACCCAGAAACTCAAGAACACCTACAGCGACACTTTCTGTGACTATAGGGCTTTAGCGACGGACATAAATTAAATTTTTAGAAATAAATTATAAAAAAATTAGAAATAAATAATAAAAATAGTTTTAAAAATTATATTAAATTATTATAAATTATTTCTGATATTTCTACAAAAAATGTAATAATTATTTTATTTTATTTAAATATTATTTATAATTAACTTGACTGATCTACGCTCAGGCAAGTCTTCTACACCCAATTTATTACTTATGCAAAATTTATCAACCCTATTTATTCGCTGGACAAGATTCTATCTTGCTATACTGTTGATATAATAAACCTATGTTGAATTACCTATTATTGAAAAGTTATTGCTATAGTTCCAGCATGACTAAGAAATGAATTATTTATTCATATGATATTGTTTATTGAGCATAAACTGTTGTGTCAAGCCAAATTGTTTTGGTAAGGCAATCGTATACTGAAGTTGAGTATGCAATAAGGGAGCAAAGTGTAGTCAATGAATATATTGACAGTAAATTGTAAGTGTAATTGAGCACTGTAGGTGATATGCATACTCCTAGGATGTTGAATTGGCTGATCCCCTATCTCATATCTGAACAAAATTTCTAAGTCTTTGTGACTGACAGAAATAATAAAAATTCTAGAACTAGTTGGAATTAGAAATCCAAAAATGGTAACAACTATCAGTCGAAATTTGAATTGTTATAATTCTTCAAATCCTATATTGTTATAAATATACAACTTGCTGAGCATGTCATAGCTCACCCTTGCAAATTATTCCTTTTGCAGTATTAGATGGTAATCCTGGAACATCTGGAGTAGATAAAGGGAAGCATCCCTACATAGATTAGATTATATTCTTGTCTGTATGAATACCTTGTAATAAGAACTCGTTATGAGAATTTTGTAATCGAATCATAATATTATGATATATATAACATCTTTTATTTCTGCAACCGTGTTTTCTTATATATATATAGATGTAAAGTAAGATGTCTTCTATTCTAGTTGAGATCTTTGGGAACTATTTATCTGAGTGAGGGTGTTAATAGCATGGACTATTCATGTTGTTATTAATACTCTGAATTTCAGATAAATGGTTATTATCGATACGATATTATATAATCGCATGACATAGACTATACATCTGGGTGAGGGTGTTGGTAATATGGACTGTTCATGTTATTACTGATACTCTGAATTTCGGATAGATAGACTCTAGTCACAGATACAGTTCATATATTCAAGTGAGGGTATCCAAACACAGTAATATTTCTCTTGGGAATTACCATATGTTATGGGATACTGTGAATCTTGAATCTATGGGAATTATATCTGATAGTCCCTCTATCTATTGTAATATTTTAATCAGATTCCATGGGTGTATAGATTTAAATGCATTATGTTAATTCTCTGTAAACACCATACCGGATACCACGGGATTATAGGTATGGGGGTGTTACAATTTTGGTATCAAAGCTGTTAAGGCTATAGATATAAGGAATAGTTTTCTTAGTATATAGTCTTCGAGTCCGTAAAAATTTTAAAAGTCTTATTAAATATAACATTAAAATTATTATGTTGTGTAAAACTTTATACCAGTATTTATGGAGTTTTCTTTTATAGATGGCCAACTCTAATGCTGAAGAAAGAATGATCAATCCACCACAAATAGAGTCTTTTATAACTAGTGATGCAGAAGAAGAAGAATTGCTTCATGATCAACAACTGCTTGATGCTGAAGAAGAAGAAGAAGATCCAGTGGCTGGACAATTAATGAGAATAGATGAGCATGATGAGGCAATGGCATCACTACTGCAGACAACAAAATGTGAGAACAATAAGATGAAGTTTAGGGCAGATTTAGCTGAGTGTATGCTAATGGATGAAAGGAGTCATAGTCATCAACTGAAAGGACAACTGCACCATGCACATAGGAGCAGGAGGGAGATTCAGTCAAGACTTCTTAAAACATCCCTGAGAGTTCTAGATACTTTTAATAATTTGCAGCGTCGTGTAACTCGATATCCAATAGAAGAGAAGAAAACTGCTTATCTTATCGATCGATCTGTGGTTTGTCACATAATCCAAGATTCTTTTAATGATATCAATGAATTCTAGAGAGTAGCATAGGAGGTTGGATGCTTTATATTAGTACAATAAAGAAGAATTCAATGTTTGTATTATGATAAGTAATGTGTAATATACTAGTATGTTTAAAGTTGTTGTAAGACTGTAAGTTATAAATAAACAATATGTTGTGGTTATCTAAAAATCTTATGTGAATCTTTGTTGTTGTTTTATAGAATCATGCCACCAACTAGAAGACCCCAAAGAGAAATGAATAATGAGGATAATACAACTCAACAGTTAGTAGATATGATGTTAGGAGTAATAAACAGACCTGTAAACCAAAATACATCCTTTAAAGACTTTAAATTAGTTGGACCACCTGAATTAAAGGTACATTAGAACTTTGTAGAGATGCATGATTTGGATTTCTGAGATAGAAAAATTCTTACTAGTAACCAATGTTAGTAATAACCAAAAAACAACTTTTGCAACTTTCTTCTTGAAAGGTAAAGCTAATTATTGGTGGGAATCAACCAAAGGTCGAGTAGAAACTGAAATTTTTCCTTGGGATAGATTTAAAGAGTTGTTCTTTGAAAACTATTTTTTCCAATCCACGAAAGACCGAATGGAAATAAAATTTACGGACTTAAAATAAGGAGATCTTACTTTAACCCGATTATCTGACTAAGTTTAATGAACTATCGGGTTTGCTCCTCATCAAGTGACTCTTGAACTTAGAAAGACTTCGTAGGTACCAAGAAGGTTTAAAACCTCAGATTCGGAGTAAATTATCAGTGCTTCAAATCAAAACTTTCTCTGAAATACTAGAGAAGGCCACTATAATTGAAGGTGAAAATGAAAATCTCGCTAAGTTTCATCAGGACAAAAAGATTCAGAATGAGAAGGGGAAAAGTAAGACAAAACCCAGTTCAGGTGGGTTTACTAACAAACGTAAATGGAATAATTCTTTTTCTAACAATTTAGGGAAAACGATAGGAAATACTAATAACAATTTTAGTAATAATAATATTAAACCTTGTCCTAAATGTAATAAAAAACATAGAGGAGAGTGTCTTATTAACAAATGCTTTAATTGTGGACAGTCAGGACATTATCTTTTACAGTGTCCTCTTCCAAAGAAAAATAAATGTTTTAATTGTGGTTGATGGATCATTTTTCTAGGCATCCCACAAACCAAGAAGGAAAAGGAGTTAGAATACCAGAGAATAATAAATCAGCAGTAGCTACAGTTGGGGTTCAGAATCGACCTACCGCGAGAACATTTAATATGTCGGTGAGGGATGTTGTTGCTTCACAGGACGTAGTGACAGGTATCATCCCTATCAACACTTTAAATGCATATGTGTTATTCGATTCTGGTGCTACTTGTTCATTTGTGTCTAGAAATTTCTCTACAAACTTGAATATGCCTTGTGAAAATTTAGACAAACCATTTTGTGTAGAAATCGCTAATAATGAAAGAATTCCGGTTAAGACCATATATAGAAACTGTAGTGTGGTAATAAAAGGACATAATTTTAAGGTAGATTTGATACCAATTTAGTTGGGAGAATTTGATGTAATTCTAGGAATGGATTGGTTAGTTAATCATAACGCGATGATTGATTGTCATCAAAAATGTATTAACCTTTTGACTGCTTCGAAGTCAAAAGTAGTGTTCAATGGTAGTTGGTCACCTAAGCAATCTCGATGTTTGACTATAGTTCAGGTAGAAAGATTACTTAAAAAGGGTTGTTTAGGATATTTGGCCTATATAGTTGATACTCATCAGGAAGGATTAAAACTAGATCAAATATCTATAGTTAAGGAATTTCTTGATGTATTTCCAGATGATTTACCCGGTTTGCCTCCAGATAGGGAGATTGAGTTTATCATTGATCTTGCACCAGGAACGACTCCAGTTTCTAAGGCACCGTACAGAATGGCACATATAGAACTGAAAGAGTTACTTATTCAATTACAGGAACTCTTAGATAAAAAGTACATACAACCTAGTGTGTCACCTTGGAGCACACCAGTGTTATTTGTAAAGAAGAAGGATGGAACTATGAGACTTTGTATAGATTATAGGGAGCTAAATAAGTTTACTATTAAGAATAAATATCCTTTGCCAAGGATTAATGATTTGTTTGACCAATTAAAGGGGGCCGAACATTTTTCAAAAATGAACTTAGAACAGGTTATCATCAATTAAAGGTTAGAAAGGAGGATGTGCCGAAGACAGCGTTTAGGACACGCTATGGACATTATGAATTTCTTGTAATGTCTTTTGGATTAACAAATGCACCGGCAGCATTTATGGATTTAATGAATCGAGTGTTTAAACCATGCTTGGACAAATTTGTTGTAGTGTTTATCGACGATATTCTGGTATACTCGAGAACACGGGATGAGCATACTGAACACTTGAGAGTCGTATTGGAGATATTACGAAAGGAACAATTTTATGCAAAGTTTTCCAAGTGTGAATTCTGTTTGAAGAGAGTTCAATTTTTAGGTCATGTAATTGACAAAGATGGAATATCTGTAGATCCAACTAAGATCGAAACGGTTGTGAAGCGGGAACAACCAACAACTCCAACAATGTAAATGAATTTTCTCGGTTTAGCGGGTTATTGCAAGCGGTTTATAAAAGATTTTTCAAAAATAGCAACCCCATTAACCAATTTAACTCGAAAGACAGTGAAATATGTCTGGACAGATAAATGTGAGGAAAGCTTCCAAGAGTTGAAGAAGCGACTAAGCATGGCTCCAGTGTTATCCTTACCAAATGATACAAGAGGCCTTGTAGTAAATAGTGACGCATCACACAGAGGATTAGGGTGTGTGTTGATGCAACATGGGAAAGTGATAGCTTATGCATCACGACAACTCAAAGATTATGAGAAGAGATATCTTACTCATGATTTAGAGTTAGCCGCAGTAGTTTTTGCTCTAAAAATTTGGAGACATTACTTATACGGGGAGAAGTGTGAGATATATACAGATCATAAAATTCTGAAATATATTTTTACACAACGAGAATTAAATTTAAGACAGAGAGAGGCGATGGTTAGAAGCCCGATAAAGGATTTTGATTGTGAAATCTTATATCATCCCTAGCAAAGCAAATGTTGTGGTGATCGTTAAGTAGAAAGAATCAAGAAAAATTGAATGTATTAACCACCAATGATAGGTTAATAAAAGACTTTAAAAAGTTAAAAATTGAGGTGGAATGTCCAACTACCTCTACCCAAAAATTATATATTTTAAAAGGAATTTCATCTCTGCTCGATAAAATTAAAGAGATACAAGTGAAGGATGAAGAGTGTCAGAAGTTTAAATCTAATTCCACACATGATAAGTATAATAAATTTTGAATAGATACGGATGGAATAATAAGATATGAAAATAGAATCTAGATTCCGTTAGATCAAGCTTTAAAAGATGAAATTTTGAACGAGGCACATAATTCTAAATTTTCCATACATCCTGGCAGTACTAAAATGTTCAAAGATTTGAGTCGACACTTTTGGTGGTCGAATATGAAAAGGGAAATAGCTGAATAGGTAAGTAAATGTCTCACATGTCAAAGGGTTAAGGCAGAACACCAGAAGCCAAGTGGTTTACTTCAACCCTTACCAATTCCTGAGTGGAAGTGGGAACATATAACCATGGACTTTGTAGTGGACCTTACAACTACACAAAAAGGCCATAACGCCATTTGGGTAATAGTTGACCGTTTAACTAAATCCGCTCACTTTTTACCTATTAAAATTACTCATAACCTGGATCACCTTGCCAAATTATATATTCATGAAATTATCTCTAGGCATGGAGTACCTGTTTCCATAGTATCAGATCGAGATCCACGTTTTACTTCAAATTTTTGGAAGAGTCTTCAGAAAAATTTAGGAACACAGTTAAAACTAAGTACAGCTTATCATCCTCAAACTGATGGACAAAGTGAGAGAACCATACAAACATTAGAGGATATGTTGAGAACATGTGTCATAGACTTCAAAGGAAGTTGGGAAGATCAATTACCTTTAGTCGAATTTGCTCTACAACAATAGTTATCATGCTAGCATAGGTATGCCACCTATGAAGCCTTATATGGAAGAAAATATAGAAGCGCTTTATGTGTTGGGATGAAGTCGGGGAAAGACAAATGTTAGGACCTGAAATAATTCAACAAACCGCTGAAACTATCAGAATCATACGTCAACGATTACAAGCATCTCAAGATCGATAAAGAAAATACGTTGATCCACATCGTCAACAACAAAATTTTAGCGTAGGAAGCCATGTATTCTTGAAAGTATCTCCTTGGAAGGGCAAGATACGTTTTGGCAAGAAGGGAAAACTAAGTCCGAGGTTCATTGGACCTTTTGAAATTTTGAGAAGAATTGGTGAAGTTGCTTATGAAATAGCACTACCACCTAGGTTAAACTATATTCATAATGTGTTTCATGTGTCCGTTTTACGACCATACAAACCTGATTATAAACACGTTATAAATTATGAGCCGATCCAAATTGAAGAAATTCTTTCTTATGTAGAAGAACCTGTGCAGATCGTCGACCGTAAAGAGCAAGTCCTTCGTAATAAAGTGATAGCATCGATTAAAGTAATATAGAGAAATCAGAACGTTGAAGAAGCTACATGGGAGCTTGAAGATAAAATGCGCGAGAATTATCCTCATCTTTTTCCTTAACATGTATTGTAATTTCGAGGACGAAATTCTTATTAGTGGGGGTGAATGTAAAAACCCAAAACCCTAATAAAACTCGTATGTATAAATCCCGTTATATAAAATAAAATTTCTCTGTTCTAAATGTGTTACGTGTTATTATATACCTGGTTTGACAAAATTGACCAAATAAATTTTTATCCAAAAAATGTCGTGCTTGACACCTCGTGCTTAATTTTTTTTTTTCCATAATCAGACTTTTCAGTAAAATTATTTTGACAAGTTGCTTTTGTCGTGCTTACAGCGACAAAAGCGCTTTGTCGTGCTTGTTAGGATTAGTGGTAAACCCTAATTAGCAAAACCCTAAACCTAATTAGCAAAACCCCTAACCCTAATAAACCCTAATTAGCTAATCTAACTCTAATTAGCTTATTTTAACACTTAATCATGGTTAGTAAACTTCTATTAGGTACTAATTAACATTACTTAACATTCTTAATCATTAGAAACAAAACCCTAATCAAGATTAGTGAAGATTTAAGCCTAATTAAGCTATTAACTTAATCAACTAGCTCACAAGTAGGTTGGGAGTCACCATTACAAGTTTCAAAACATCACATGACATGCTTCCAAACTCCCAAGCATCAGAAGAGTCATAGAGCAGATCTTTATAGAGGCAAGTAGGTGAAAAAATGACTAAAATGCCAAGTTGGAAAATTCTATAAATAGGAACCTTAGAAATTTGAGCAAACCCACGAATTCTCAAAGCCTAGATACACTTATAAACCTACCATATCAAGCCTAGGTGTTATCAGCAACAAGATCAGAAGCTAGAATCGCAAATTTCTCAAGAAAATGTGCAAACCCTAGTTCATAAATTTCTCTTTGATCTTATGGTAGATTTGTTGTTTAGATGTTTAGAATATTGTATTAGGATGTTAGAAAGTATGCTAGAGTGGTGGAACACGTTTTCACAACATCTAAATGCCTTAATTAAGCGTTTTATGAAATCTGGGAATTTTGAAAAAATGGTCGACAGTAGGATGTCGTAGGGCTTTTCGATTCATATGTGTTTATGTTTTTTGGTGCATTAATCGATTGATATTTATAGCTTTGTAAGTAGGTCTTTAATCTGGAAAAGAAAGCAGGTTCGGATGAACTATAGATTCCAAGATATAATTAGTCAAAGTGGGTTGTTAGTTCACGGAAAATTTGGTTTTTTACGGGTTGCCTAGAAAGCTTCGAGCAATTTGAAGCAAGCTACTTTTGTGAAACTGTTTAATCATCTTCTGATTGTTAATTTTTTATGTTTTTGTTATAAATTGGTACTTTGGTATACATACTACATATTTATGATCTTCAATCGAACAAACAACTCATAGGATTACCGGAATTATTGGTCAAAAGTAGTTGACCGAGCATGACCATGTTTTCTGGGTTTTCCAGAAAACTGAAGAACACGAAGAACAGTTGTTAGCTATACTTTGACCATCATAAATAGAGATCTTAGAATTACGCTTTGTTCATATTAATGTTATATATATGTACCCGGGTATATAGACTACATGTTACAACAAACAAAACATACATCTAATACCAAGAATCAAAGTTATTAAAAGCCACAAAACCATTGGCCGGCCTTGACCATCATTACGGGTTACCCGAAACCCAAAACGACTCGACGATAACTTTAAATCTTTATAATTTCTTGTTAGATGTAGATTAAAAAGCCTTCTTATTATTAGCTTGATCTTGTACTATTACATGTTATTTAGTACAAACTACAACACTCGACCAATACTTGCTACGAAATGAAAATCATTACCAATACCAAGTTATTTAATGGTAAAAAAAAACTAGCCACTCGAAAAATTATATTAAAGACATAAATTACCCGAAAACTCAATGTAATAACACCTATTTTATTTGATACACTTATAATTGACTTATTATAGGCTTTAGCGACGGACATAAATTAAATTTTAGAAATAAATTATAAAAAAATTAGAAATAAATAATAAAAAAATAGTTTTAAATAAAATTATATTAAATTATTATAAATTATTTTCGATATTTCTAAACAAAAATGTAATAATTATTTTAATTTTATTTAAATATTATTTATAATTAACTTGTTGATCTACGCTCAAGCGTTTGAAAGTCTCTACAGTCCCAATTTATTACTTATGCAAAATTTATCAACCTATTTATTATTTGGACAAGATTCTATCTTGCTATATCTTGTTGATATAATAAACCTATGTTGAATTACCTATTATTGAAAAGTTATTGCTATAGTTCGGCATGACTAAGAAATGAATTATTTATTCATATGATATTGTTTATTGAGCATAAAGCTGTTGTGTCAAGCCAAATTGTTTTGGTAAAGGCAATCGTATCTTTGAAGTTGAGTATCCAATAAAGGAGCAAAAGTGTAGTCGATGAATATATTGACGATGAAATTGTAAGTGTAATTGAGCACCTTTGTAGGTGATATGCATACTCTAGGATGTTGAATAGGGTGATCCCCTATCTCATATCTCGAACAAAATTTCTAAGTCTTTGTGGTACGATGAAATGATAAAAATTCTAGAACTAGTTGGAATTAGAAATCCAAAATGGTAACAACTATCGATTCGAAATTTGAATTGTTATAATTCTTCAAATCCTATATTGTTATAAATATACAACTTCTTTGAGCGTGTCATAGCTCACCCTTGCAAATTATTTCCTTTGCGGTATTAGATGGTAATCTGGAACATCTGGAGTAGATAAAGGGAAGCATCCTACATAGATTAGATTATATTCTTATGCGTATGAATACCTTGTAATAAGAACTCGTTATGAGAATTTTGTAATCGAATCATAATATTATGATATATATAACATCTTTTATTTTCTGCAACCGTGTTTTCTATATATATATAGATGTAAAGTAAGATGTCTTCTATTCTAGTTGAGATCTTTGGGAACTATTTATCCGAGTGAGGGTGTTAATAGCATGGACTATTCATGTTGTTATTAATACTACGAATTTCGAGATAAATGGTTATTATCGATCTGATATTATATAATCGCATGACATAGACTATACATACGGGTGAGGGTATTGGTAATATGGATTTATTCATGTTATTGCGATACTACGAATTTCGGATAGATAGACTCTAGTCACGGAATCACAGTTCATATATTCAAGTGAGGTATCCAAACACGGTAATATTTCTCTTGGGAATTACCATATGTTATGGGATCTTTGTGAATCTTGAATCTATGGGAATTATATCGATAGTCCCTCTATCTAATGTAATATTTTAATCGAGATACCATGGGTGTATAGATTTAAATGCATTATGTTAATTCTCTGTAAACACCATCCAGGATACCACGGGATTATAGGTATGGGGTGTTACAATTTTAGTATCGAAGTACATTAAGGCTATAGATATAAGGAAGAGTTTTCTTAGTATATAGTCTTGAGTCAAAAAAAAAATTTTAAAAGTCTTATTAAATATAACATTAAAATTATTATGTTGTGTAAAACCTTTATACAAAGTATTTATGGAGTTTTCTTTTATAGATGGCCAACTCTAATCTTTGAAGAAAGAATGATCAATCCACCACAAATAGAGTCTTTTATAACTAGTGATGCGGAAGAAGAAGAATTGCTTCATGATCAACAAGCGCTTGATCTTTGAAGAAGAAGAAGAAGATCCGATTAATTTGGACAATTAATGAGAATAGATGAGCATGATGAGGCAATGGCATCACTCTGCGAACAACAAAATGTGAGAACAATAAGATGAAGTTTAGAAGGTGATTTAGGTGAGTGTATGCTAATGGATGAAAGGAGTCATAGTCATCAATTTGAAAGGACAATTTGCACCATGCACATAGGGAGCGGGAGGAGATTGATCAAGACTTCTTAAAACATCTCGAGAGTTAGAGATACTTTTAATAATTTGCGGCGTCGTGTAACTTCGATATCCGATAGAAGAGAAGAAAAGCGCTTATCTTATCGATCGATCATGGTTTGTCACATGATCCAGGATTCTTTTGATGATATCAATGAATTCTAGAGAGTAGCATAGGAGGTTGGATGCTTTATATTAGTACAATAAAGAAGAATTCAAAGTTTGTATTATGATAAGTAATATGTAATATACTAGTATGTTTAAAGTTGTTGTAAGATTGTGAGTTATAAATAAACAATATGTTGTGGTTATCTAAAATCTTATGTGAATCTTTGTTGTTGTTTTATAGAATCATGCCACCAACTAGAAGACCCCAAAGAGAAATGAATAATGAGGATAATACAACTCAACAGTTAGTAGATATGATGTTAGGAGTAATAAAAAAGACTATAAACCAAAATACATCCTTTAAAGACTTTAAATTAGTTGGACCACTGAATTTAAAGGTACATTAGAACACTGTAGATGCGCTGATTTGGATTTACGAGATAGAAAAATTCTTCCTAGTAACCAATGTTAGTAATAACCAAAAACAACTTTTGCAACTTTCTTCTTGAAAGGTAAAGCTAATTATTGGTGGGAATCAACCAAAGGTCGAGTAGAAAGCGAAATTTTCCTTGGGATAGATTTAAAGAGTTGTTCTTTGAAAACTATTTTTCCCAATCCTGAAAGACCGAATGGAAATAAAATTTCTGGACTTAAAACAAGGAGATCTTACTGTAACCCAGTATACAGCTAAGTTTAATGAACTATCCAGGTTTGCTCCTCATCAAGTGACTACTGAACTTAGAAAGACTCGTAGGTACCAAGAAGGTTTAAAACCTCAGATTCGGAGTAAATTATCAGTGCTTCAAATCAAAACTTTCTCTGAAATACTAGAGAAGGCCACTATAATTGAAGGTGAAAATGAAAATCTCGCTAAGTTTCATCAGGACAAAAAGATTCAGAATGAGAAGGGGAAAAGTAAGACAGAACCCAGTTCAGGTGGGTTTAATAACAAGCGTAAATGGAATAATTCTTTTTCTAACAATTCAGGGAAAAAGATAGGAAATACTAATAACAATTTTAGTAATAATAATATTAAACCTTGTCCTAAATGTAATAAGAAACATAGAGGAGAGTGTCTTCTTAACAAATGCTTTAATTGTGGACAGTCAGGACATTATCTTTTACAGTGTCCTCTTCCAAAGAAAAATAAATGTTTTAATTGTGGTTCAATGGATCATTTTTCTAAGAACTGTCCCACAAACCAAGAAGGAAAAGGAGTTAGAATACCAGAGAATAATAAATCAGCAGTAGCTGCAGTTGGGGTTCAGAATCGACCTACCGCGAGAACATTTAATATGTCGGTGAGGGATGTTGTTGCTTCACAGGACGTAGTGACAGGTATCATCCCTATCAACACTTTAAATGCATATGTGTTATTCGATTCTGGTGCTACTTGTTCATTTGTGTCTAGAAATTTCTCTACAAACTTGAATATGCCTTGTGAAAATTTAGACAAACCATTTTGTGTAGAAATTGCTAATAATGAAAGAATTCAGGTTAAGACCATATATAGAAACTGTAGTGTGGTAATAAAAGGACATAATTTTAAGGTAGATTTGATACCAATTCAGTTGGGAGAATTTGATGTAATTCTAGGAATGGATTGGTTAGTTAATCATAACGCTAGCGATGATTGATTGTCATCAAAAAATGTATTAACCTTTTTTGGCGCTTGAAGTCAAAAGTAGTGTTCAATAGTAGTTGTTCACCTAAGCAATCTCGATGTTTGACTATAGTTCGGAAGAAAGATTACTTAAAAGGGTTGTTTAGGATATTTGGCCTATATAGTTGATACTCATCGAGGAAGGATTAAAACTAGATCAAATACCTATAGTTAAGGAATTTCCTGATGTATTTCCAGATGATTTACCCGGTTTGCCTCCAGATAGGGAGATTGAGGTTATCATTGATCTTGCACCAGGAACGACTCCAATTTCTAAGGCACTGTACAGAATGGCACCTATAGAACTGAAAGAGTTACTTATTCAATTACAGGAACTCTTAGATAAAAAGTACATACAACCTAGTGTGTCACCTTGGAGCAGCACCAGTGTTATTTGTAAAGAAGAAGGATGGAACTATGAGACTTTGTATAGATTATAGGGAGCTAAATAAGTTAACTATTAAGAATAAATATCCTTTGCCAAGGATTGATGATTTGTTTGACCAATTAAAAAGTAGAACATTTTTCAAAAATTGACCTTAGAACAAGTTATCATCAATTAAAGGTAAGAAAGGAGGATGTCTTAGAAGGCGGCGTTTAGGACACGCTTATGGACATTATGAATTTCTTGTAATGTCTTTTGGATTAACAAATGCTGGCGACATTTATGGATTTAATGAATCGAGTGTTTAAACCATGCTTGGACAAATTTGTTGTAGTGTTTATCGGCGATATTACGGTATACTCGAGAACACGGGATGAGCATCTTGAACACTTGAGAGTCGTATTGGAGATATTACGAAAGGAACAACTTTATGCAAAGTTTTCCAAGTGTGAATTACGGTTGAAGAGAGTTCAATTTTAGGTCATGTAATTGACAAAGATGGAATATCTGTAGATCGACTAAGATCGAAAGCGGTTGTGAGCTGGAACAACCAACAACTCAAAGAAATCTGAATTTTTCTCGGTTTAGCGGGTTATTAATGAAAGCGGTTTATAAAAGATTTTTCAAAAATAGCAACCCCATTAACCAATTTAACTTTCGAAAGGCGGTGAAATATATGCGGACGGATAAATGTGAGGAAAGCTTCAAGAGTTGAAGAAGCGGTAAGCATGGCTCGATGTTATCCTTACCGGATGATACTGAGGAGGCCTTGTAGTATATAGTGACGCATCACCACGGAGGATTAGGGTGTGTGTTGATGCAACATGGGAAAGTGATAGCTTATGCATCACGACAACTCAAAGATTATGAGAAGAGATATCTTACTCATGATTTAGAGTTAAGCCATGATAGTTTTTGCTCTAAAAATTTGGAGACATTACTTATACTGGGAGAAGTGTGAGATATATCTGAGATCATAAAAGTTTGAAAAATATATTTTTACACATGCAGAATTAAATTTAAGACAGAGGCGATGGTTAGAAGCGATAAAGGATTTTGATTTGTGAAATCTTATATCATCCGTGCAAAGCAAATGTTGTGGTGATCGTTAAGTAGAAAGAATCAAGAAAAATTGAATGTATTAACCACCAATGATAGGTTAATAAAAGACTTTGAAAAGTTAAAAATTGAGGTGGAATGTCCAACTACCTCTACCCAAAAATTATATATTTTAGAAGGAATTTCATCTACGCTCGATAAAATTAAAGAGATCTGAGAGAAGGATGAAGAGTGTAGGAAGTTTAAATCTAATTCCACACATGATAAGTATAATAAATTTTGAATAGATACGGATGGAATAATAAGATATGAAAATAGAATCTGGATTAGTTAGATCAAGCTTTAAAAGATGAAATTTTGAGCGAGGCACATAATTCTAAATTTTCCATACATCTGGCGATACTAAAATGTTCAAAGATTTGAAGTCGACACTTTTGGTGGTCGAATATGAAAAGGAAATATTTGAATGGGTAAGTAAATGTCTCACATGTCAAAAGGGTTAAGGCAGAAC
Organism: Panax quinquefolius; assembly: GCA_020205615.1. Classification (NCBI taxonomy): domain Eukaryota; kingdom Viridiplantae; phylum Streptophyta; class Magnoliopsida; order Apiales; family Araliaceae; genus Panax; species Panax quinquefolius. The sequence goes on along the minus strand of CM035167.1, from coordinate 56,024,993 downwards.
ACCAGAAGCCAAGTGGTTTACTTCAACCCTTACCAATTCCTGAGTGGAAGTGGGAACATATAACCATGGACTTTGTAGTGGACCTTACAACTACACAAAAAGGCCATAACGCCATTTGGGTAATAGTTGACCGTTTAACTAAATCCGCTCACTTTTTACCTATTAAAATTACTCATAACCTGGATCACCTTGCCAAATTATATATTCATGAAATTATCTCTAGGCATGGAGTACCTGTTTCCATAGTATCAGATCGAGATCCACGTTTTACTTCAAATTTTTGGAAGAGTCTTGAGAAAAATTTAGGAACACGATTTAAAACTAAAATCTGACTTATCATCCTCAAAGCGATGGACAAAGTGAGAGAACCATACAAACATTAGAGGATATGTTGAGAACATATGTCATAGACTTCAAAGGAAGTTGGGAAGATCAATTACCTTTAGTCGAATTTTTACAACAATAGTTATCATGCTAGCATAGGTATGCCACCCTATGAAGCCTTATATGGAAGAAAATATAGAACGCCTATGTGTTGGGATGAAGTCGGGGAAAGACAAATGTTAGGACCTGAAATAATTCAACAAACCGCTGAAACTATCGTAAGAATCATCGTCAGCGATTACAAGCATCTCAAGATCGATAAAGAAAATACGTTGATCCACATAAATCAACAACAAAATTTTAGCGTAGGAAGCCATGTATTCTTGAAAGTATCTCCTTGGAAGGGCAAGATACGTTTTGGCAAGAAGGAAAACTAAGTCGAGGTTCATTGGACCTTTTGAAATTTTGAGAAGAATTGGTGAAGTTGCTTATGAAATAGCACTACTACCACAGGTTAAACTATATTCATAATGTGTTTCATGTGTCCAGTTTTACGACCATACAAACCTGATTATAAACACGTTATAAATTATGAGCCGATCCAAATTGAAGAAATTCTTTCTTATGTAGAAGAACCTGTGCAGATCGTCGACCGTAAAGAGCAAGTCCTTCGTAATAAAGTGATAGCATCGATTAAAGTAATATAGAGAAATCAGAACGTTGAAGAAGCTACATGGGAGCTTGAAGATAAAATGCGCGAGAATTATCCTCATCTTTTTCCTTAACATGTATTGTAATTTCGAGGACGAAATTCTTATTAGTGGGGGTGAATGTAAAAACCCAAAACCCTAATAAAACTCGTATGTATAAATCCCGTTATATAAAATAAAATTTCTCTGTTCTAAATGTGTTACGTGTTATTATATACCTGGTTTGACAAAATTGACCAAATAAATTTTTATGCAAAAAATGTCGTGCTTGACACCTCGTGCTTAATTTTTTTTTTTCCATAATCAGACTTTTCAGTAAAATTATTTTGACAAGTTGCTTTGTCGTGCTTACACTGACAAAACGCTTTGTCGTGCTTGTTAGGATTAGTGGGTAAACCCTAATTAGCAAAACCCTAACCCTAATTAGCAAAACCCTAACCCTAATAAACCCTAATTAGCTAATCTAACTCTAATTAGCTTATTTTAACACTTAATCATGGTTAGTAAACTTCTATTAGGTACTAATTAACATTACTTAACATTCTTAATCATTAGAAACAAAACCCTAATCAAGATTAGTGAAGATTTAAGCCTAATTAAGCTATTAACTTAATCAACTAGCTCACAAGTAGGTTGGGAGTCACCATTACAAGTTTCAAAACATCACATGACATGCTTCCAAACTCCCAAGCATCAGAAGAGTCATAGATCAGATCTTTATAGAGGCAAGTAGGTGAAAAAATGACTAAAATGCCAAGTTGGAAAATTCTATAAATAGGAACCTTAGGGCTGAGCAAACCCACGAATTCTCAAAGCCTAGATACACTTATAAACCTACCATATCAAGCCTAGGTGTTATCAGCAACAAGATCAGAAGCTAGAATCACAAATTTCTCAAGAAAAGGTGCAAACCCTAGTTCATAAATTTCTTTTTGATCTTATGTTAGATTTGTTGTTTAGATGTTTAGAATATTGTATTAGGATGTTAGAAAGTATGCTAGAGTGGTGGAACACATTTTCATAACATCTAGATGCCTTAATTAAGCGTTTTATGAAATCTGAGAATTTTGAAAAAAATGGTCTGACAGCCGAATGTCAGGGCTTTTCGATTCATATGTGTTTATGTTTTGTTCTGTTAATCGATTGATATTTGTAGCCTTAAGTAGGTCTTTAATCTGGAAAAGAAAACAGGTTCAGATGAACCATAGATTCCAAGATATAATCAGTCAAAGTGGGTCATTAGATTTCAAAATTTGGTTTTACGGGTTGCAGAAAGCTTCAAAACAATTTGAGCAAGCTACTTTAATGAGCCTATTTAATCATCTTCTGATTGTTAATTGTTTATGTTTTTGTTATAAATTGGTACTCTGGTATACATACTACATATCTATGGTCTTCAATCGAACAAATAACTAATAGGATTACCGGAATTATTGGTCAAAAGTAGTTGACCGAGCATGACCAAGTTTTCTGGGTTTTCCAAAAAACTGAAGAACACGAGGAACAGTTGTTAGCTGTACTTTGACCATCATAAATAGAGATCTTAGAATTACACTTTGTTCATTTTAATGTTATATATATGTACCCGGGTATATAGACTACATCTTACAACAAACAAAACATACATCTAATACACCGAATCAAAGTTATTCAAGCCACAAAATCGTTGACCGGCCTTGACCACTATTCTGGGTTACCCAGAAACCCAAGAACAACTCTGACAGTAACTTTGAATCTTTATAATTTCTTGTTAGATGTAGATTAAAGCCTTCTTATTGCTTGATATTGTCTTATTACATGAAAGTACTACAACACCACGATACTGCTCTACGTGAAAATCATTACCAATACGAGTTATTTAATGGTCAAACTAGCCCACTCGACCATGAGCAACAACGCCTTGAAACTTCAAGAACACCTATAATGACACTTTACATCACTATAGAGGCTTTAGCGACAGGAAAAAATTATATTTTAGAAATAAATTATAAAAAAAAATAGAAATAATTAATAAAAACAATTTTAAAATTATATTAAATTATTATAAATTATTTACGAAATTTCTACAAAAATGTAATAATTATTTTATTTTATTTAAATATTATTTATAATTAACTTATTAATAAAGTAATTAGAATAATTACTTTAAAATACTAAATAATTATGTAAATATATAATTATTGAAATAAAAATCATAATAAATGATTATAAATTATTTAATAATATTAAATAATGTTTTTTATAAAATTATAGTAAATATAAATCACTTATAAATAGAAATAAATGGTTTAAAAATCATTTAAAGGATAAATAAATATTTTAAAAATACTTTTAAACCTTCTAAAATATATTATAAGGATAATTAAATTATTTAAAAATATAACCAAATTTTATAAATAAAATTTAGTTCATTTATCAAAGGTATTAAAAGTCAAACCCTATTAAATCTAATCTGGTATTAAATAAATATTTTATTTGAGTATTGTTATCAATACTAACGTGTTAGATTTATATTCTTGAACGTCATAGGTACTTAATAGCATTCAAATAGTATAACTTGACTGATCTACGCTCAGGCAAGTCTTCTACACCCAATTTATTATTTATGCAAAATTTATCAACCCTATTTATTCGCTGAACAAGATTCTATCTTGCTATACTGTTGATATAATAAACTTATGTTGAATTACCTATTATTGAAAAGTTATTACTATAGTTCCAGCATGACTAAGAAATGAATTATTTATTCATATGATATTGTTTATTGAGCATAAACTGTTGTGTCAAGCCAAATTGTTTTGGTAAAGCGCAATCGTATCTTTGAAGTTGAGTATCCCCTAAGGAGCGAAAGTGTAGTCGATGAATATATTGATAGAATAAATTGTAAGTGTAATTGAGCAATTGTGGGTGATATGCATACTCTCTAGGATGTTGAATAAAGGTGATCCCCTATCTCTCATATCTCGAACAAAATTTCTAAGTCTTTGTGGTAGTGAAATGATAAAAATTCAAGAACTAGTTGGAATTAGAAATCCGAGAAATAGTAACAACTATCGATTCGAAATTTGAATTGTTATAATTCTTCAAATCCTATATTGTTATAAATATACAACTTCTTTGAGCATGTCATAGCTCACCCTTGCAAATTATTCCCTTTGCGTTATTAGATGGTAATCTGGAACATCTGGAGTAGATAAAGGAAGCGTCCCTACATAGATTAGATTATATTCTTGTGCGTATGAATACCTCTTTAATAAGAACTCGTTATGAGAATTTTGTAATCGAATCATAATATTATGATATATATAACATCTTTTATTTTCGCAACCGTGTTTTCTTATATATATATATATAGATGTAAAGTAAGATGTCTTCTATTCTAGTTGAGATCCTTGGAAACTATTTATCTGAGTGAGGGTGTTAATAGCATGGACTATTTCATGTTGTTATTAATACTCTACGAATTTGTGTAGATGGTTACTATCGATACGATAGTATATAATCGCATGACATAGACTATACATCCGGGTGAGGGTATTGGTAATATGGATACATTCATGTTATTATTCGATACTCTGAATTTTGGATAGATAGACTCTAGTCACAGATCTGAGTTCATATATTCAAGTGAGGTATCCAAACACAGTAATATTTCTCTTAGGAATTACCATCTGTTATGGGATACTGTGAATCTTGAATCTATGGGAATTATATCTGATAGTCCCTCTATCTAATGTAATATTTTAATAAGATACCATGGGTGTATAGATTTAAATGCATTATGTTAATTCTCTGTAAACACCATACCGGATACCACGGGAGTATAGGTATGGTGGTGTTACAGTTGGACTGTGAGGTGATGATGACGCCGATAGATTGGCGGTTTATCATAGGTATGGAGTTTGGAGGGGAGCCAGTGCCTTGCAAGGCGAATATTACCCCTACTGCCGTTAGATCCTTGTTAGGAGTTCCAGTGGAGGCGCTCAAAGGCAGGACTGTCCGTGTAGGTCCTTTGAGCGTAGATGCTGTGAGCGGGCTTTTAAGTGAGCCCATGCTTGATGATTTCAGAGTCATGGATCACATTCTTCAGTGATTGTTCCTGATGATCATTAGGGGCTGCTTCATAGCAGATAGCTCTTCCACGGTGTCGTTCGCTTTGATCAGCGCTACGCGTCATATGGACCGTATTGGAGAAATATGATTGGGGTTTCTATACCTTATCCTATTTCCTCCGGGGCATGCGTATACGCTTATAGGGTTTGACTAAGGCTTGGCTAGGATTCTACCCATTTCTGTTGGTGAGTATTTCTCCTTTCATTTCCCATTTATAGGTTAAGAGTGTTTACTGACCGCATATCTTTTGCCATTGTGTTGACAGATTTTAGCCTACGAGAGGCTCCCATGCTTGCATCCTGTGAGTGTATTAGGTTTAGATACCTATCCACGAGGACGACGATGGCATCATTCCATTTTGGCAGAGGTCCCTGTAGCTGAGGGTTTCACTCACTGCCGCCTGCAGCTGGAGTTGTTGATAGCTGATATCATCACATGGATTCCCTATTTTGGGGAACATTTGGCCATCAGTTTTGAGGATGGGTACCCGACTGGCGTCGTGTATGTGATTTCCACCCAGAGAGTTCCTCTCTTTACAGATAAAGGATGGGAGCTCTATTTAGGAGAGCGTACTATTAGGAGCATCACAGGTGAGATTCGTATGCCAATCTTGCCTCCTGACAGGCGTCATTGGCCTGTATCACAGTCACCCGTCACTGATATCCCATTGTTGGGGTTTGACGACTTTGCATTATCAGAGGGTCCTTGCACTCAGGAGACATTCCAACATTGGTGGTTCCCTGGTACTATTGGAGCCCAGTCCCACACCACTCGGTTCATGGGGGATATGGTTCCAGGATCCGTGATGATGACGGATTGGATAGCCTATGTCTGAGATCCGACTCATGTGACACAGATTGATAGTTTGACCCGGCGACTAGACTAGGCACATTTTTTTATCCGGCATTTGGGTAGAGATCGATCAGAGGCAGATTCGTTTGATCCTCCCAGCTCAGGCGCTGGCCCCTCAGATGACCCATTTGGTTTTGCCAGTGCATATCCTCCTCTATATAGGCCTGACATCCCTATTAATAGAGATCCAGTGACTAAGGAGGAGTTACATCAGGTGGACAGGATTGATGATGTAGACATTGACACCATTGTCTTCTTCTAATGTGTATTCTCGTTATATCTTTTGATATGCCTCTGTTAGCTATTAGGTGGTTGTTCCCCATTCTCGCTATATCTTTTGATAGGCCTCTATTAGTAGTAAGGCGTATGTGCCCCATTTCTCTGTATTTGTAGCTGTACAGAGATGATGTATTAGATGTTGACATACTTAGGAATGTATGCACAGTTTTTTCATTCCTTATATCATATTGCCATATATTATCTGCAATGCATATATCATGTTATGAATATGTATGTACGTCTAGAGATATTCAGCATTGGCCCCTAGATGGTCTTATGACACGGCCCGTACAGATGTCTTCTTCGACAGTTAGCCGTATTGATCATACCCCACCATCATTGGTGGCATCGGGTATGCGATCGTGGTATGATAGCATGTAACCATCAGACAGGGTGACCGTAGATCATTTGTTGTAGCATACTATGACCCAGTTGATGTTTCAGGTTCCCACGGGATTTATGGATGGCATGCTAGAGCATTGGTTATCGGAGAGGCAGGTTTTCCGATTTGGGACCCAGGAGTTCACTCCCACTTTGGAGGAGTATGCACGGTTGACGATGTTGCCGCTGGACAGACCTTGCATGCATATGGCTTTAGGGGACATGAGTCGACGGTTCATGACCCTCACTGGATTGAGGCGCAGGGTGGTGCAGGATGAGCTTACATCGAGCCACGTTATATCCCAGCGTTTTCTGTTTGACAGATTTGGCTCTGAGGATAGTTATACATGACATTTCGGGGATTTTACCGCACTAGAGGATCATTGGCGTCTAGTGAGATAGACATTGGAGTTATCATGGTAGTGAGAGCTCTCAGAGAGGGTCTTACCGTCATTCCCATGATTATAACAGAGACTCTGATGTTAGCTACATACTGTTGTACTTACATGACAGGAGTGTTCACGGGCAGCTCGGTCATGTTATACGTGTGGTTTATGTCACACTTGAGACCGATTGGTACCTTAAGACGGCATGTGTATTGTTTCACCCATGACATAGCCATGTCATACTCCTTTTAGCCATCATAGTGTATAGACGCTTTGGCTTGGTCTATATTCTTGGCGGATATCAGGGATCCGTTTAGCATATTACCGTGCACGTGGCTTAGTTCACCTTATAACTTTATTACTTATGCCCCAGGCATGGACTATCTCCCTCTGGCTGGCTTGAGGGGCATGACTACCTACCACCCGCTGGCCGTGATGTCATAGTTTGACCAGTGTCTGGATTTTCATCCTTTTGAGGGGGCGCTAAGTCAGCGTTCCGCTTCTCGTTATCTTTCAGCAGAGGACCAATCCCCTGTGTATGCTTGTTGGGATCAGCGTGAGATAGCTGCTTTTTCTATGAGCTATCCGGGTTGTTTCGTAAAGTACTCCGCATGGATGGAGACAGAGATTGCATCGGCTGCAGTGGTATCCACATTACCGAGTAGTGACTCAGACGATGTAGAGCCTATGGAGGACATTGATTCCTACATCAAGGAGGAGCTAGTTGATGGGTTGCCAACATTTCCTCTAGATTCTCCCCTTACCAGCACTATTGTTATACAACATTCGGCAAAGTACTTCGAGCAGAGTCTTCATCTGATGACCTTCGAGAGAGACAAGGCTAGAGCCTCGATGTTGACTGCCCTTGATTGGAGAGACGCAGCTCTATTAGAGAGAGATGAGGCATTAGCTCACATAAATGCCGCTATCATTGAGCAGAATGAGGCTAGATCAGCCAGAGATGCAGTGATAGTTGAGCGGGAAAGTGCCATATCAGCCCGGGATGTAGCCGTTGCAGATAGTACTGCAGTGAGGTCCCTTACCACTGGCATGATCGCAGAGATGAGCACTTATATTGATGAGCATATGGTCACCATGCAGATGGCTGCAGATCTGTTGGGTCGTGTGGATATTCTCGTACAGAAGACCACAGCTTCGCCTTCTTCTTCTGAGAGGGACGCCATGTTGGGCTTGTTAGCTCGCATATACCCTGACTTGTAGATGAGCTTGTATTCTCCTTGCGATGCCCCTAAAATAGTTATACAACACCCATTTTGAGTCGCCAAATGCATGGTACAGAAAGAAAACTACAACTTTATTATTACAATTATTGTGTATAATACGACAACACATACTGTGAGTTTAAATACAAATATTATCTTCTAGACAATATCCACACTCAAATAAGCCCTCATTACAATTATTCATACACTATTTTACAAAAAATAGTGAGGACTGCTAAAATAACTTTCTAGAACCATCACTCTCTACCCCGACTGGTTCCTGCTATATTCTCGCTTCCTGAGAAGAAAAATGGAATAATAAGGAAAAGGGTGAGCTCAACTAGCCCAGTAAAGAATATTATGACTAAGATAATATACAACAAATTATCATTAGTCTTCAACAGGGAAAAATCTGATAGAATAATAATAGACAACAAGTTTTAGATCACCAAATGCAGCGGAAATAGCAATCCATTAGAAGAGTCACGTAGAGAATGAATTCTACTATCTTCTAAGATTTAAAAATCCATCATCAACATTTTATCTCTGTAACAACAATCAATATACATCTTTAATCAAATATTCATCTTTGCACTACGGGCTAAAGATATTCATTTGTATCACCAGTCGGTCATGTTCAACTCAACACCTGTTCATCTTTGCACTACGGGCGAAAGATATTCATCAGTTAATCATTCATCTTTGCACTACAGGCCAAAGATATTCAGTAACATCATCATTTAAGACTTAGGATGATGAAAAATATTTTAAAGAAAATGAATCCAGTGAGATAAATGAACAAATACTAGGGATTCGTATTACAGTTTATCCAAGATCAATAATACTCCATAATAAACTATAGTGGAGTAAAATTCAGAATGAAGATCAAAACATGGATGAAATTTCAAGAATAAGGGTCACAACAGATAACATGGAAGGAAAAAAAATATAATTTTTTTTCTTTTGTGAAAAGATGCAAGTGAGCGATGAATCGTGAACGAAGATCGTGAAAACGATGCTGAGTGAAACGATACCAGTCATGAAAAGTTCCAAATTTGATAAAAAGTTCAGACTAATAATCCTATGAAATGATATTAGAAGAAGCAAAATTTCTAATCATTTCAGGAATTATAGAAGCAATACATACCATAGTAAGTTCAAATTTAAGAATACGAGAAGAAATAATATCGCTTACGTAATATGGAGTATGAAAGAAAATAATATTTCTCACGAGTGTTGCAATAAAATAATATCCTTTACCTTAGTAGAAGTTGGATTTGACTGGAATATTGGATATTATTCTGAGAAAATCTTGCAGAAAAACTACGCTCAAAGTATTCTTATACTCAAGAAAAATACTTACAATACTTTAGAATAAGAATTTCTGATTATGAAGGTGTGATTGAGGAAGGAGGGTTACCCCTCTATTTATAGTGCAGGACGGATGAAAAAGTAAACGAGGCTGTCTAATATTTCTCCGCCCACCTACCTAACCTCTCCCTTTCTTTTGCCTAACTCTTCAATTTTCTTCAATAGTTGGGCCCACCACTTAGAAAAATCAACTTTTGCAGGAAGAAAAAAAAACAACAACCAGCTTTGAAAAATAAAGGAATCTTTTATTGCCTAACTTATTCCATTTCTTCTCAGCCAAATTCCTTATTTTTAATCTTTATGGGCCCACAAAAGTTAGAAGCATCTCTTAATTTGCAGGAGAAATAAGTAGCCATCCACAAAAAACAAAGTATACATGCAAGAATTTCTTCCACCCACCAAGCTAGCATTCCAAAACCATTTTGATTACCTCCGACCCTTAACCACATGTTTATATATATATATATATATATATATATATATATATATATATATATATATATATATATATACGGTTCAGATCAGTGCATACCCCTTATCTTACTCACAGTACTCACCCCCCTTTTTTTAGATGACGGTTTTGGCCATACAATTGTCATCTATACTTTTAGCAATGCATAAACATATAGTGTCGCTAAAAGTAAGTATGAGCAACGATTCTATGACCGAAACCGTCGCTAAAAGAGGTGAGCATGCAGTGATAAGATAAGGGTATGCACTTGATCCTTGTTATATATATATATATATATATTAAACAATTATAATATATATATGAATGAATAATTTATCGGAGAAAATAATTGCCAAATTTTCAACAATTATTTAATGCTAAAATTCCTTCATTTATAACCACATAAATAAATAAATCCCTCATTTATATCCACATCAAATAAATATTTCCTTATCATATAAATCAATAATTAATTATTCACAAATAATATTACAAAATCACAATTATGACAACCGGGCCATTCCTCAGAAAGAGGGGCTTTCAATAAGGATTTCTCCTCATCTTGGCAAGCAATTAGGTGACCAAACCTCTCCTCGATGAGAACTTTCTAGACATTGCCAATAATGCTATGTAATAATATTATTCAAATAATATGATTTATTGATCTGATAATGGGAAATACTGTGAAGTGACAATTTTTGAAACAATAATAATATAAAATATCAACGCAACAATTATTGAATCAATAAAATAAAATATTGAACAGTAATTATTGTAACAATTATTGAATAGTGCCTTCTTACGCAAGAATCAATAATTGAACAATAATATGCAATACCGTGTGCTACTATGCAATCACACGTATTACTGTTTTTTAACCACCAGGTAATCCAACCGTGTTAAGGGTAACAATTGCGCTGTTATTTATAAAAACTCAAACTTGTCGTTTCCTTCATCAGACAGTTATTCTATTATAGGGCCCACAAATGGCTGCGCTGTCATACGAATATTCCCTGATAGCAAGAATATTCTATGACCAAACGAATATTCCTCGACAAAATGAATATTTTATAACCACTTGTTTATTTTGCAAAATTTGCACATTTCACCCATAACCAAAGTATTATATCAAATTATCACCTTACTATTTCAAGATAATAAATAGGGAAATTCAATTTTATTTATAATAAGTTGGGGTCTTACAACCTCCCCTCCTTATGAAATTTCGTCCTCGAAATTGACGTATGTACCTGGAATGTCGAAAAGGTGAGGGTACCTCGCTTTCATTTCCGATTCCAACTCACAGGTCATTTCCCCAATAGCATGGTTCCTCCACAAAACCTTAACTTGTGGTATAACCTTGGTGCGTAAAACATGCTCTTTCCTATCCAAGATCTTAACAGGTACCTCTTCATACGTTAAATCTTCAGCTATCTCGTCTGGTTGTAACGCAATAATATGGTTCGGGTCTTTCACATATTTACAAAGCATAGATACGTGAATAACATTATGAACACGAGACATGCTTGGAGGTAATGCGAGTTTATAGGACACATTTCCTATTCGGTCAAGAATCTCAAATGGAACAACAAATCGTGGATTGAGCTTTCTTCTCTTCCTAAATCTTGTAACTCCCTTCCATGAAGCAATACGTAACAGTACATGATCTCCAATATTAAATTCCACGTCTTTTTGATGAAGATCAGCATAACTCTTTTGTCGATCTTGTGAGGTCATTATACGTTGTCAAATTATTTGGATCTTTTCTGTAGTCATGCGTACTAATTCTGGTCCCGACAATGTTGCTTCTCCCACCACGTCCCAGCATAATGGAGAACGACACTTTTGTCCATACAACGCTTCGAATGGAGCCATGCCTATACTTGCTTGATAACTGTTGTTGTAGGAGAATTCCACTAGTGGCAAGTACTTATCCCAACTTCCTTTGAAATCTAGGACACAGAGTCTTAATAGATCTTCAAGAGTTTGAATAGTCCTCTCTGATTGTCCGCCCGTTTGAGGACGGTATACCGAATCAATCAGTAAATCCGTGCTACTGACTTCGCAAGCTAACCCAAAATTGTGAAGTGAATCTTGGGTCACGATCCAAAACTATGGATCTTGGCATGCCATGCAATCTCACAATCTCATTCACGATATGCTCTGAGCAAGACGTTCAAGGAATAAGTCTCACGATAGGCAAGAAATGAGCAGACTTGGTTAATCTATCAACAATAACCCAAATCACATCTATGCCTTGAGAAACTTTGGGAAGACCCGTAACGAAATCCATAGTAATGTGTTCCCACTTCCATTCCGGAATTTCAAGTGGTTACAATGGACCTTTTGGCACTTGATGTTCCGCCTTTACTCGTTGACAAGTTAAACACCTCGAGATAAACTCCGCGATCTCTCTCTTCATATTGTTCCACCAAAATATGTGTCGAATATCATGATACATTTTGGTACTCCCATGATGGATTGCAAATGGTGTGTTGTGTGGCTCCATCATGATTCTATGCTTCAAGTCAAAATCGTTAGGAACGCAAAGTCTGGAGTTGACTCGAAGTATTCCTTCTTCATCGATTCTTTCTTCTGGAATAACACCTTCTTGCACTTTCTTCTTCATACGCATCAGCCCCAGGTCCGTAGCTTGAGCAGCTTTAACTTTATCGATTAAAGTCAGTTCTACTCGTATATTCGCCATCATCATGTGGGTCCCTGGAGTCTTTAACTCAATCTCCATCCTTTGTAAATCGTAGAAAATGGGTCTTTGTGTTAACAACATCACACTCGTACCCGCATACGATCTTCTACTCAATTCATCAGCTACTACGTTTGCTTTTCTAGGATGGTATTAAATGGTGTGTGTGAAGCCCCCAAAATTAGGTATAAATCACCCATCTTGAGTCGCCAGATACATGGTACAAAATTCAAAAACAACTTAATAATACAACTGTCGTGTACAATACAACAAAACATAAACTGTGAGTTTGAATACAATATTGTCTACTAGAGAGTACACAAACTCAAAAGGAGTCCTCATTAAAATTATTATCACACTATTGCAGAGATGTTTTGGCTTTCCAATAAACTCCGGCGGTCCCAGCTCCTTGAACTGTTTCGCGGTGACCGTCCGAGAGTTTCTAGTGTTTCCACCTACATTTCGGATAGGAGCTGCTCTCGCCTGATGTTGCATGAATTGCATAAAGCCTCTGAATAATTCATCATTCATCATTTGGTCTGTGTTGTTGTTTGAATGAGGATTGTCGCCTTCCTGATGCACATTATCCTGATTATTGATATGTGGAGACTCAACAGTCTCTTGTGCTCCATTGCTATTCTCAACATTCTCGTATGTCATTTTCAGATACTGCCACAAAACAAGGGTTAGTTGACGTGTAACATATTATCTCTAAACTCTGACCAACCAATTTAAATACAAAATAAATTTAAGTAGGTCATATTAGCGAAGGAATTCCTCGTCTCTCCCCTCCTAGTTCTAGTCTCACGTCTTAGCTAGGGATCATAAATGATACTAAATTGTGGCGCCCCAAAATTAGGTATAAATCACCCATCTTGAGTCGCCAGATACATGGTACAGAATTCAAATACAACTTAATAATACAAATGTCGTGTAGAATACGATAAAATATAAACTGTGAGTTTGAATACAATATTGTCTACTAGAGAGTATATAAACTCAAAAGGAGTCCACATTACAATTATTATCACACTATTTCACAGAATAGTGAGGACTACTAATGCTATCATCATCTGACCATCACCCGGCTCCTCGACTCGTCCCAACTATATTCTCATTTCCTCAAGAGAACGGTGAAAGAAAGGGTGAGCTCAACTAGCCCAATAAGAAATATTATGACTAAGATAATGCGTAATAAATTATCATTAGCCTTAAAAAACAAATGTTAAACCGATATAATATAAAAAACATCAAGTTTAACTGCAATGAACAAGCAATCCATTAAAAGAGTCAAGTAGAGAATAAAATCTACTATCTTTTATGATTTAAAAGGTTTTTCATCACTTTTATCGCTTGGACTCAAATTTTAATAAATAATCCACATCATCGAATCACCCCCGCACTACTACCAAGGATATTCTTTTAGTATCACGACCACAATTATCCATGCACTACGGGCCAAGAATATTCAGGTATTCATTAATGGTCATGATCATGCCAACAACTATCCATCAATGCACTACGGGCCAATGAGGACTTTTACCACATCATTTGTAACATTACGGTCATGATTACACCGAATAATCCCTGGTCATAATCATACCAAGTCCATCTATGCACTACATGCCACAGATGACTTTCAAAAAATATAAATATGAGGATGATGACAATGATATAAGAATTCAATAAAACAAGTTCAAGAATTAATTTGTCCAAGAACCAATAACGTCCAAATTGTCAACATGATACTGCTTTGTAGAGTAAAATTCAAGAATGCTCAGAAGAATATTTCCATGAAAAGATACTGGATGAAGCACAATTATCAAGGATATTCCACTAATTTCATGGAGTATAGAAGTCAAAACTTTAACCAACTGAGTATAATAAAGAATGGAATAACAAAAGAAATTACCATGCATGCGATATCAGATGACATAAGTTATTCAACAGTAATACTAAATAACGGAACCAGTCGTGTGAAATTCGCACTAACTTGTGATGTTCCAATGTAATAATAAAGAATGGAATAACAATGAAATCACCATGTATGCAGTACTTCAGACAGACAAAGTTATTCCAATGTAATACTAATAAGGATTTAAATCAGTCCGACATAAAACGCATGCAGTACATAATATTCCAATGTAATAATAATAAAGACGGAACCAGTCCCACAGTAAAAAACGCATGCATAGGATATTCCAACAAAATAATAAAGATGGAATCAGTCCCACAGAAATGCATGCACAGACAGGATATTCCAAATGTAATGGTAAAAAGATGTAATAATAGAAGAATGTCACCAAGTATAGGGTAATTCACGTATACAAAGTTATTCCAATGTAATAATAAAGAATGGAATAACATAAGTTCTCTTCATGAATACAAAAGAATAATACTCCTTAAGAGTACAACAAATAATATTCCCTACCTTAAGAAGAAGAGTACTGGATATATAAGTAGTGAAGTAGCAGAATACATTCTTCTTTCTCTCTATAGTTTATCTCTCTAGAGTTTCAGTGAATTCGTAAGAAAATAATAAAGGAATGAGCTTCTATTTTTAGAAAAATGGATTGCATAGTAACTAACTCATGAATGATCCATATTGATTTACTTTAATCTGACGGTCCATATTTAAAGCAAAATCTTTTAAATAAAATATAATATATTCTATTTATAATCTAATAAAACGAATAACTTTATAAAAAATTTTACTATGCAAACACTATGCAGCACTCTGCAAACACTATGCATAATAAAATATAATATATTCTAATTATTGTCTAATAAAATAGATAACTTTATAAAAGTATTCTATTTTATATAAAAAGATTTTACTATACAAAATACTATGCGCATACACTATGCAATACTATGCATAATAGAATATAATATATTCTATTTATAGAATAACTTTATAAAAGTATTCTTTTTTTTATATAAAAAATTTTTTCGTATTATTACATTAATAATACCAACAAAACCGAAAGTGACTTATCACGTAAGCATCAATAATTAATACCGTGTGCTACTATGCAACCACGCCATTACATTATACTTTTTAACACCGGGTGTTTCAACAATTAATTCAGTAAAACTTCCGCCGTTATTTTTATATAAAGTATTTTGTTGTTGTTTTCTCAATCCGACAATAATTCCGTTGTAGGGGTCCACCAATGATTGTGTCATTGTTATTTAATATTCCTCGTTAAAACGAATATTCCCCACCAATCGAATATTATATAACAACTTTGTATTTTTGCAAAATTTATAAATATTACCCACAACTATAACATTATATCAATTTCACTCCATAATATTCAAAAATAATATTTATAGAAAATTCATCTTTATTCAAAAAGTTGGGGTTTTACAATCTCCCTTCTTAATAAATTTTCCCTCGAAATTAGGGTACGATACACGGTATATCAAGAGGTAAGGATACCTTGATTTTATTTGATTCTAACTCCCAAGTCATTTCCTCAACATCGTGGTTTCTCCACAAAACTTTGACTTGAGGTATAACCTTGGAGCATAGAATATGTTCCTTCTTATCCAAGATTTGAACAGGAACCTCTTCATACGTCAAATCTTCCGCTATTTCATCCGGTTCTAACTCAATAATGTGGTTCGGGTCTTCCACATATTTACGTAACATGGATATGTGAAAAACGTTATGAACACGAGACATACTTGGCGGTAAAGCGAGTCTATAGGCCACAGTTCCTACTCGATCAAGGATTTAAAATGGGTTGATGAATCGAGGATTGAGATTTTCTCTCTTTCCAAATCTCGTAACTCCTTTCTATGGAGCAACACGTAACAACACATGATCTTTTATATCGAATTCCACGTCCTTTCGATGAAGATCAGCATAACTCGTTTGTCGATCTTATGAGATTTTTATACGTTGTCGGATCGTTTGAATCTTTTCCATAGTCATACGCATCAACTCCGGTCCCAACAACGTTTCTTCACCCACCTCATCCCAAAGATCTTTGGAGAACGACACTTTCTTCCATACAACGCTCGAATGGAGCCATGCCAATACTTGCTTGATAACTGTTGTTGTAGGAAAACTCCACCAATGGTAAGAACTTGTCCCAACTTCCTTGAAGTCAAGGACACACGAGTCTTAATAGATCTTCAAGAGTTTGAATCGTCCTCTCGATTCGTCTGTCGTCCGTCGAGGATGATATGCCGAAAGCTAAATCGTAAATCTGCGCTCCCATAGCTTTTTTGCAAACTAACCCAAAATCTTGAAGTGAATCTTGGGTCTCGATCAAAACTATGGATATTGGCATACAATGCAATCTTACAATCTCGTTTATGTACATACGAGTAAGACGTTCAAGTGTATAAGTTTCTCGTATCGGTAAGAAATTAGCATACTTGGTCAATCTATCAACAATGACCCAAATCGCATCTATGCCATGAGAAACTTTGGGAAGACTGGTAACAAAATCAATGGTAATGTGCTCCCACTTCCATTCTGGAATTTCAAGTGGTTGCAATGGACCTTTTGGTACTTGATGCTCCGCTTTGACTCGTTGACACGTTAGACACCTTGAGATAAATAGCGCTATCTCTCTCTTCATATTGCTCTACCAAAATGTATGACGAATATCATGATACATTTTGGTACTCCTAGGATGGATTGCAAACGGTGTGTTATGCGCCTCCATCATGATTTTATACTTTAAATCAGGGTCGTTAGGAACACAAAGTCTGGAGTTGACTCGAAGTATTCATTCTTCATCGATTCTTACTTCCGGCATAGCACCTTCTTGCACTTTCTTCCTCATACGCATATGCTCCAGGTCTGTAGCTTGAGCAGCTTTAACTTTATGAATTAAAGTCGGTTCTACTCATATTTCGCCATCATCACATGGGTCCCTGGAGTCTTTAACTCTATCTCCATCCTTTGCAAGTCACACAAAATGGGCCTTTGCGTTGATAATATCGCATTCGCACTTGCATATGATCTTCTACTCAATGCGTCAGCTACCACGTTCGCTTTTCCATGATGGTATTGGATGGTATGATCATAATCTTTCAACAGTTCAAGCCAACGTCGTTGTCACATGTTGAGTTCCTTTTGAGTGAAGAAATATTTGAGGCTTTTATGATCCGTAAAGATCTCCACTTTTTCCCCATACAAGTAATGCCTCCAAATCTTTAGTGCGAAGACAACAACTGCCAACTCTAGATCATGAGTAGGATAATTCCTCTCATATTCTTTGAGTTGTCATGAGGCATAGGCTATGACTTTCCCATGTTGCATGAGAACACATCCTAAAACCTTTGCTCAAGCATCATCAGATGACAAATCCTCCGAACCGGATGGTATTGTCGTAACAAGTCTTTGAAATGAGTCTCTCTTGAGTTCTTGAAAACTCTTCTCACATTCCTCGCCCAACCGAACTTTTATCTTTTCGAGTCATTTGAGTTAGTGGAGTAGCGATTCGAGAAAACCCTTCTACGAATCTCCGATAATAACCCATTTAAGCCGAGAAAGCTACGATTTTGGCCATCGATTTAGGTTGCTCCCAGCTTTGAATAGCTTCAATCTTTGCTGGGTCAACAGATATTCCATGATTTGATACCACGTGCCCAAGGAATGCTACTTCCTCAAGCCATAACTCGCATTTCTTCAACTTGGCATAAAGCTTATATTCACGAAGCTTTTGGAGTATCAGCATCAAGTGTTGCTCATGATCTTCACGGGTTTTGGAATATATGAGGATGTCATCAATAAAGACGACCACAAAGTGATCCAAATATTCCTTGAATACTCGGTTCATCATATCCATGAAGGCAAAGAGGAGCATTAGTCAATCCAAAGGACATGACTAGAATTCATAATGCCCGCATCGAAGTTTCGAAAGCCGTCTTTGGAATGTCATCTGGCTCTAATCTTCAATTGGTGATATCCTAACGAAGATCAATCTTTTGAAAAGAATTTTGCTCCTTGCAAATCGGGTCAAACAGTCATCAATACGGGCAATGGGTACCTTTTTGATGGTGACATGATTCAACTCCCGATAATCAATACAAAGTCGATACTCCCATCTTTCTTTTTTCACGAATAGAACAGAGCACCCCAAGGAGAAGTACTAGGACTAATGAAAGCCGATGTCTAACAATTCTCGTAGTTGGGTCTTTAACTCCGAAGTTCAATAGAGCCATTCGATATGGGGCTTTGGAAATAGGTTTTGTACCGGGTTCAAGGTCGATACAAAATTCAATTTCACGCCTGGGGGTAGGCCAGGAAGTTCTTCAGGGAATACGTCAGAAATTCATTAACAATAGAAATATCATTCAAAAATTGACGTATTTTTTTTTAGATCCGTGACATGAGCTAAGAAAGCTTGACATCCGTTTTTCAATAAACGAATAGCTTTATGGCTTGAGATGACAATGATTGATTTTAATGGTTTGGTGGCTTGAATTTGTATAATAGATTGGTTAGGAATATGAAAGCTAACAATCTTATTTAAAATAATCAATTTTTGCATGATGAGTAGTTAACCAATCAATCCCTAGAATCACATCAAATGCAAGTATTTTTAATGAAATAAGATCGACAGGTAATGTGAGGGTACCGATTTGAACCAAACAAGACTTATAAATAGTGGATGTAATGAAGGTTTCTCCCAAATCTGAGTTTCTACAGATAAGTCAAAGTCTAATTTTTCTCCTGAGTCAAATTTAATCGTTGAGCGCAAGTAGGAGAAATAAAAGAATGGGTAGAACCCAGATCAAATAAGGTATAGACTTCGTTAGAGTTTATGATAAGCTTACCCGTGATGACCTCATTCGGGTTCCTTGCTTTCTAGGGGAGGTCACAACAAATGCTCTCCTTGTCACTACCGGCTTTGACTTTTCGGGACGGACTTTGGTGCCTCCATCCTGGATGAACTTGTCTTTGGTGAACGACAAAATCGGGCTAAGTGACCTTCTCTTCCACAATTATAACATGCTTTTGACGACATCGCGCAGATTTAGACCGATGTGTCCCTCCCTCCGCATTTAAAGCATATGATAGGTGGTCGTTCTCCTTCCTTAACAACGGTCTTAAAGTCCGACGTCCTTCCATCATTGTTGAATCTCCTTTTCTTGAAATGTCCATTTTATTATCTTGGCCATGATTACCACCAAGTGGTTACCATTTTTCGCATGTTGATTCCTCCACATTTTTGTTGTCACCGTTTCGATGATCGATACCACCGGTATTTTCATGATGTTTACCGCTTCTTTTGGTGGTTGCGTTGACTCGTTATCGCGCTCCAATAATCGAAGCCCTATTTACAACATATGAGTACAAACACGGTTTATGAGAAATAAGATATTGACATATCTCCGTTTCAAACCTCTTAAAACATTCGCGTCATTCGCTCCTCATTATCGACCAAATGGGATGTAAACCCGGGATAACTCGTAAATTTAGCCTCGATTGTATTACGCCATATTGTTTTGTTCTAATTTGATAAACTCCACTTCTTTCATGTGACGAATACTCTCGGAAAGTACTTGTCGTTGAATAGCTCTTGGAACTTCTCCCAAGACATCTTGAAAGGCGTCAGTCGGGTACGCTTTTACTGATTCCCACCAAGAATCCGCCTCTTCACGCAATATGAAGGTGGCGAAAGGAACCTTTGCTCCTCGGAGCATCCCAAGACATCAAATATCTTGGTGATCTCGCTTTATCCATGCTTCCGCCTTTAAGTGGTTTTGGCTCTCCAATAAACTCCGGTGGTCCCGGCTCCTTGAATCTATTTAGCGGTGACCGTCCGAGAGTTTCCAAGTGTTTCCACCTACATTTTGGACAGAGCCGCTCTCGCTTCGATGTTGCATGAATTGCATAAAGCCTCTGAACAATCCATCATTCATCAGTTGGTCTGTGTTGTTGTTTGCATGAGGATTGTCGCCTTCCTGATGCACATTATCCTGATTATTGATATGTGGAGACTCAACTGTCTCTTGTGCTCCATTGCTATTCTCAACATTCTCGTATGTCATTTTCAGATACTGCCACAAAACAAGGGTTAGTTGACATGTAACATATTATCTCTAAACTCTGACCAACCAATTTAAATACAAAATAAATTTAAGTAGGTCATATTAGCGAAGGAATTCCCGAATCTCTCCCTCCTAGTTCTAGTCTCACATCTTAGCTGTGGATCATATCCTAAGCTTTGATACCAACTATGACGCCCCAAAATTAGGTATACATCACCCATCTTGAGTCGCCAGATACATGGTATGTAATTCAAATACAACTTAATAATACAAATGTCGCAGGTACAATAACGACAAAATATAAACTGTGAGTTTGAATACAATATTTTCTACTAGAGAGTATATAAACTCAAAAGGAGTCCTCATTACAATTATTATCACACTATTTCACAGAATAGTGAGGACTACTAATACTATCATCTGGTCCATCACTCCGTTCCCCGACTCGTCCCAGCTATATTCTCATTTCCTGAAGAGAACAGTGAAAGAAAGGGTGAGCTCAACTAGCCCAGTAAGAAATATTATGACTAAGATAATGCAGAATAAATTATCATTAGCCTTAAACAGTGTTAAACTGATACAATATAACAAACATCAAGTTTAACTGCAGCGGAACAAGCAATCCATTAAAAGAGTCAAGTAGAGAATAAAATCTACTATCTTTTATGATTTAAAAGGTTTTTCATCACTTTTATCGCTGGGACTCAGCTTAATAAATAATCCACATCATCGAATCACCCCTGCACTACGGCCAAGGATATTCTTTAGTATCACGACCACAATTATCCATGCACTACGGGCCAAGAATATTTGTGTATTCATTAATGGTCATGATCATGCTAATAATTGTCCATCAATGCACTATGGGCCAATGAGGACTTTTACCACATCATTTGTAACATTACTTACCATGATTACAATCAATAATCCATGGTCATAATCATACCAAGTCCATCTATGCACTACAAGCCACAGATGACTTTCAAAAAATATAAATATGAGGATGATGACAATGATATAAGAATTCAATAAAACAAGTTCAAGAATTAATTTGTCCAAGAACCAATAACATCCAAATTGTCAACATGATACTGCTTTGTAGAGTAAAATTCAAGAATGCTCAGAAGAATATTTCCATGAAAAGATACTGGATTAAGCACAATTATCAAGGATATTCCACTAATTTCATGGAGTATAGAAGTCAAAACTTTAACCAACTGAGTATAATAAAGAATGGAATAACAAAAGAAATCACCATGCATGCGGTACTTCGCATAGACAGGTTATTCCAATAGAATACTAAATAACGGAACCAGGTCAGGCAAAATTTGCACCGACAGGATGTTCCAACAGAATAATAAAGAATGGAATAACAACAGAAATCACCATGCATGCGGTGATTTTGCATGTAGACAAGGTTATTCCAATGTAATACTAATAAGGACGTAATCAGTAAGGTGAAACGCATGCATGTGATAGGATATTCCAACAGAATAATAATAAAGACGGAACCAGTCCGGTAAAAGTCGTAAAAACGTCTGATGCAGTGATATTCCAATGTAATAATAAAGACGAAATTAGTCCCAGAAATGCATGCAGACAGGATATTCCAACAAAATAGTAAAGACGAAATAATAGAAGAATGTCACCAAGTATAGGGTAGCCAGCGTATACAGGTTATTCCAACAGAATAATAAAGAATGGAATAACATAAGTTCTCTTCATGAATACAAAAGAATAACACCCCTTATTTAGTACAACAAATAATATTCCCTACCTTAAGAAGAAGAGTACTAGATATATAAGTAGTGAAGTAGCGAGAATACTTTCTTCTTTCTCTCTATAGTTTATCTCTCTACAGAGTTTGGTGAATTCGTAAGAAAATAATGAAGGAATGAGCTTCTATTTATATTAGAAAAATGGATCGATAGTAACTAATTCATGAAGCGGTCCAGATTGATTTACTTTAATCTGACGGTCCATATTTAAAGCAAAATCTTTTAAATAAAATATAATATATTCTATTTATAATCTAATAAAACGAATAACTTTATAAAAGATTTTACTATGCAAACACTATGCAGTACACTATGCAAAACACTATGTATAATAAAATATAATATATTCTAATTATTGTCTAATAAAATAGATAACTTTATAAAAGTATTCTATTTTATATAAAAAGATTTTACTATGCAAAACACTATCGTATACACTTATGCAACACTAAGCATAATAGAATATAATATATTCTATTTATAGAATAACTTTATAAAAGTATTCTGCTTTATATAAAAATATTTTCGTATTATTACATTAATAATACCAACAAAACCGAGTGACTTATCACGTAAGCATCAATAATTAATACCAGTGTGCTACTATGCAAACAACGCCAGACATCGCATTTTTAACACTGGGGTGTTTCAACAGCTTAACAGTAAAACTTCCGCCGTTATTTTCATAAAGTATTTTTGTCATTTTCTCAATCCGATAATAATTCCGTTGTGGGGTCCACTAATGATTGTGTCGTCATGTATTTAATATTCCCTGTTAAAACGAATATTCCCACCAATAATAATATTATATAACAACTTGCGTATTTTGCAAAATTTATAAATATTACCCACAACTATAACATTATATCAATTTCACTCCATAATATTCAAAATAATATTTATAGAAAATTCATCTTTATTCAAAAAGTTGGGGTTTTACACCTTTGCTCGAAGCATCATCAGTATATAACAAATCCATCGAACCGGATGGTATTGCGAGCAGTCTTAGAGATGAGTCTCATCTTGAGTTCTTAGAAACTCTTCTCGCAATCCTTGCTCCAACCGAATTTTGTATCTTTACGAGTCAGCTGAGTTAACGGAGTAGCAATTCGAGAAAATCCTTCCACGAATCTTCGATAGTAACCAATTTAAGCCCGTAAAGCTACGTACTTGATCAATCGACTTGGTTGCTCCCAACTTTGTATTGCTTTAATCTTTGTCGAATCAATGAGATACTCCATGTTTTGACACCACGTGCCCAAGGAATGTTACTTCCTCAAGCCAGAACTCGCATTTCTTCAACTTGGCATATAGCTTGTTTTCACGAAGACTTTCAAGTATCAACTTCAAATGGTGCTCATGATCTTCAGGGCTTTTGGAATAGATGAGGATGTCATCAATAAAGATAACAACGAACTAATCCAAATATTCCTTGAATACACGGTTCATCATATCCATGAAAGCAGCAGGAGCATTAGTCAATCCAAAAGACATGACTAAGAATTCATAATGCCGATCTGGGGAGTTACGAAGGCAGTCTTTGGAATATCCTCAGTTTTAATATTCAGCTGATGATATCCACAACGAAGATCGATCTTTGAAAAGAATTGTGCTCCTTGTAACTAGTCAAACAGGTCATCAATGCGAGGTAGAGGATACCTATTCTTGATGGTGACATGGTTCAATTCTCGGTAGTCAATACAAAGTCGCATACTCCCGTCTTTCTTCTTTACGAATAAAACAGGAGCACCCCAAGGAGATGTACTAGGACGAATGAAACCGATGTCTAACAATTCCTGTAGTTGGACTTTTAACTCCTGAAGTTCAATAGGAGCCATTCGATATGAGCATAAGCAGGAGAGATAAAAGAATGGGTAGAACCGGTATCTAATAAGGTATAAACTTCACAAGAGTTTATGATTAGCTTACTTGTGATCACCTCGTTTGGGTTCCTCGCGTTTTGTTCAGACACGACAAACGCCCTTCCAGGAACCACCGACTTTGACTTGTCCAGGACAGCCTTTGGAGTCACCATCCCAGTTGAACTTGGTTTAGCAACTAGACAATCTCTAACTATATGACCTTCCTTTCCACAGTTATAACACACCTTGGATTGTTGTGGGCAGTTTGGACTGATGTGTCCCTCTTTCCCGCATTTGTAACAAACGACCGGTGCTCGTTCTCCTCCCCTAAAAATAGTTGATGTTTGTGCTGATGTCTTCATGTTATCATTGTTGTACCTTCTCTTCTTGAAATATCCTCCCTACTCGCTCCTTCTATTATCACGGCCACGATTACCACCAGAGTGGTTACCGCTTTTGTCCGAATGTTTTCCTCCCTGCTGGTTTTCATTGCTTCGATGGATACCGCCACCGGTATGACTCTGGTTGTGGTTCCTCGCTCTAATAATTGATCCATGTTTTCAACATCTAAATATAAAGAAAATTTATGAGAGATAAGATATTACCGAATCTCGGGTTTTAGACCTCTCAGAAACATCCTCATCATTCGTTCCTCATTCTCGACCAAATGAGGTGCAAACCTAGATAACTCTGCAAACTTCGTCTCGTACTGGGACACTGTCATGTTGTTTTGTTCCAGTCTGATAAACTCCACCTCCTTCATATAGCGATTTAATATCGCTGGAAAGTATTTGTCATTGAGCAGCTTTTTAAAACGTTTCCCAAGACATGTTGAGTGTGGCGGTGGGTATGCTTCATGATTCCCACCGATGAATGCCTCCTCACCATGAACATAAAGGTGGCGAATGGAACCTTCTGTTCCTCCATGCATCCCAAGACATCGAATATCTTGGTAATTTGCTTGACCCACATTTCCGCCTTGATCGGATCCGGCTTTCTAATAAATTATGGTGGTCCCAACTCTTTGAACTGCTTGGCGGTGACAAGCCGCGCGTTCCTATCATTTTCACCCGTATTTTGTGCACGAGTCTCCCTCGTCTGATTTTACATGAACTGCAAAAAACTCCTAAACATTCCATCATTCATTGTTTTCTTGGTAGTGTTGTTTACAGGAGGAATATTGCCTTCCTGTTGTACGTTCTCCTGGTTTATGACTAAAGGTTGTTCCACAGTCTCATACACTCCATTGTTAACGTTCTCAGCAGCCATTCTTAAATACTTCCATAAAACAAGGGTTAATTAAACAAATTAACATATCACATAATATCCCTATATTATGACCGACCAACAAATAAGCTTAGCAAGGACATGCTAGCGAAAGATTTACTCATCTCTCCCCTCGTAGTTCTATTCCCCGATCTCCGCCAGAGACCATATCCCTAAGCTCTGATACCAACTGTGACACCCCCAAAATAGGTATACAACACCCATTCTGAGTCGCCAAATACATGGTATAGAAAGAAAACTACAACTTTATTATTATAATTGTCGTGTATAATACGACAACACATACTGTGAGTTTAAATACAAATATTGTCTTCTAGACCATATCCACACTCAATTAAGACCTCATTACAATTATTCATATATTATTTTACAAAAAATAGTGAGGACTGCTAAAACAACTTTCTAGAACCATCACTCTCTACCCCCATTTGGTTCTGCTATATTCTAAACTCACGAGAAGAAAAATGGAACAACAAGAAAAATGGTGAGCTCAACTAGCCCAGTAAACAATATTATGACTAAGATAATATACAAAAAATTATCATTAGTCTTCAACAGGGAAAAATCTGATAGAATATAATCGACAACAAGTTTTAGATCAACAAATGAAGCGGAAATAGCAATCCATTAGAAGAGTCACGTAGAGAATGAATTCTACTATCTTCTAAGATTTAAAAATCCATCATCAATATTTTATCCCTGTAACAATAATCAATATACATCTTTGATCAAATATTCATCTTTGCACTACAGGCCAAAGATATTCATTTGTATCACCAGTCGGTCATGTTCATCTTTGCACTATGGGCCAAAGATATTCATCAGTTAATCATTCATCTTTGCACTACAGGCCAAAGATATTCAGTAACATCATCATTTAAGACTGAGGATGATGAAAAATATTTTAAAGAAAACGAATCTAGTGAGATAAAAGAACAAATATTAGGGATTCGTATTACAGTTTATCCAAGATCAATAATACTCCATAATAAACTATAGTGGAGTAAAATTCAGAATGAAGATCAAAACATGGATTAAATTTCAAGAATAAGGGTCACAACAGATAACTTGGAAGGAAAAAAAATATAACTTTTTTTTTTCTTTTGTGAAAAGATACTTCGTGAAACGATGCGAAGTGAAACGATATCCGATCGTGAAAAGTTCTAAATTTGATAAAAAGTTCAAACTAATAATCCTATGAAATGATATTAGATGAAGCAAAATTTCTAATCATTTCAGGAATTATAGAAGCAATACATACCATAGTAAGTTCAAATTTAAGAATACGAGAAGAAATAATATCGCTTACGTAATATGGAGTATGAAAGAAAATAATATTTCTCATGAGTGTTGCAATAAAATAATATCCTTTATCTTAGTAGAAGTTGAATTTGACTGGAATATCGGATATTATTCTAAGAAAATCTTACAGAAAAACTACGCTTTAAGTATTCTTATACTCAAGAAAAATACTTACAATACTTTAGAATAAGAATTTCTGATTATGAAGGTGTGATTGAGGAAGGAGGGTTACCCCTCTATTTATAGTGCAGGACAGAGGAAAAATTAAACAAGGCTATCTAATTTTTCTCTGCCCACGTGCCTAACCTCTCCCTTTCTTTTGCCTAACTCTTCAATTTTCTTCAATAGTTGGGCCCACAATTTGGCAACTTGTAAGCATCCACCAACCCACTTAGAAAAATCAAGTTTTGCAGGAAGAAAAAAAAAACAACAACTAGCTTTGAAAACAAAGAAATCTTTTATTGCCTAACTCATTCCATTTCTTCTCAGCCAAATTCCATATTTTCAATTTTTATGGGCCCACAAAAGTTAGAAGCATCTCTTAATTTGCAGGAGAAATAAGTAGCCATCCACAAAAAACAAAGTATACATGCAAGAATTTCTTCCACCCACCAAGCTAGCATTCCAAAATCATTTTGATTACCTCCGTCCCTTAACCACATGTTTATATATATATACTCTTCAATATCATTATACCGAATTATTGGTATGGATTTTATTGTGGAATTTCTACCTTTTAGTATCGGGGTTACTATTCACGTATACGGCATTATTCACATATACGACACTATTCACGAATACGACACTATTCACCGAAAAATAAAATTTTCTCCTTTTTGTCCAAGATGTCTATTATGGTTACTATCATTGATTGTATCAATGTTTTGATCTTTATTTTTGAATTCTGCTTCACAATTAGTTATTATGGAGTATTATTGAACTTGGATAAACTGTACTACGAATCTATAATATTTGTCCTTTAGTCTCACTGGATTCGTTTTCTTTAAGATATTTTTCATCATCCTCAGTCCTAAATGATGATATTACTGAATATCTTTGGCATGTAGTGCAAAGATGAATGATTAACGATGAATATATATATTATAATAATATTAAACAATTATAATATATATATATATATATATATGAATGAATAATTTATCGGAGAAAAATAATTGCCAAACTTTCAACAATTATTTCATGCTAAAATTCCTTCATTTATAACCACATAAATAAATAAATCCTCATTTATATCCACATCAAATAAATATTTCCTTATCATATAAAGCAATAATTAATTATTCACAAATAATATAACAGAATCACAATTATGACAACGGTAGTTCCTAAGAAAAGGGGGCTTTAATAAGGATTTCTCCTTACTAGCGCATGCAATTAGGTGACCAAAAAACTTTACATTGCCAATAATGCTATCTAATAATATTATTCAAATAATATGATTTATTGATCGATAATGGGAAATTAAGTGACAATGTTTAAAATAATAATTATAAAATATCAACACAAGAATTATTAAATAAAATAAATTATTGAACAATGTTACTTCAAATCGATTGTTGATTCAAATACACTTTCACGAATTGTCGAATAAAGTACTTGCCTTTTATGTGATTTTAGGAATCGATGGTTAAAATAATAACCAACCTAATATTCAAGTAACCAAACCACTAAAAAATTATCATATCAAGTCATAAGTAAAGAGCCTCGAGCATTTAATTGACTTCTTGTGTGGATCAATAAAATAGGTATACATCATCCATTCGAATGACATTTCTATTGTTAATAAATTTACACGTATTCTTGAAGACTTAGCCTACTCCCCTAGGCGTGAAATCAAACTACACCCATTTTAAAAACCTCAAATATTTTTTAGCGTGTAATGTTACAATTCATACATCACCCCATACGAGTTGTCAATACATGGTACGTAAATAACTACAACTTTATTATTACAATAGTAAATCGTGAGTTTGAATACAAATATTATCTTCTAGACAATATCTATACTCAAATAAATCCTCATCACATTTATTGATACATTATTTTATAAAAATGGTGAGGACTACTAAACAACTCTTTCTAAAACCTTCATTCCATACCCCACTCAACTTCATATCGCATTATATTCTCGCCTCCCGAGAAGAAAAATGGAACAAAAAGGAAAAAGGTGAGCTCAACTAGCCCAAGAAGAATATTACGACTAAGATAATATACAACAAATTATCGTTAGTCTTCAACAGGAAAAATCTAATAGAATACAATAGACAACAAATTTTAAATCAATATTCGCATGAAAAATAATAATTCATTAGAAGAGTTAAGTAGAGAATGCAAACTACTATCTTCTATGTATGAATTTAAAAGTTCATCGCTCTATCTTTTATCCTCCCCAGAACATCAATCAATATACATCCGAATCAAATATTCATCTTTGCACTATTGTGCCAAAGATATTCATCATCGATTGGTCATGTTCATCTAAACACTGCTCATCTTTGCACTACGGGCCAAAGATATTCATTTTCTAAATCATTCATTTTGCACTATGTGCCAAAGATATTCCATAATATCATCATTTAAGATCAAGATTATTAAAAATATTTTTAAAGAAACGAATCCGGTGAAACAAAATGACAAGGATTAAGGATTAAGGATTCAGATTTTGTTTTTATCCACGTCCAACAATACCTCAAAAATAATCACAAGTGGTGTAAAATTCAAGAATGATCAAAACATGGATACAATCAAAGCTAGTATCCATAGTAGATATTTTGGACAAAAAGAAGAAATTTTCATTTTTCAATGAATAGTGCCAGATTCGTGAATAAGATCAGATAATTTGAATAAGGCCGAATACGTGAATAGTAACTCCACACACCAAAAGTTCCAAATTTGATAAAACTTCAGATCAATATTTCAACATAATGATATTGAAGAAATAATATCATTACGAAAAAAAAATAATATCCCTTACCTCGAAAAGATCAAGACTCTCTATTTCAAAACACCAGGATATAAAGCTATGACTTTGACTTGCAACCAGTATAACAATACTCAAAGTATACTCAAAATACTCACAAGAATACGCCGATAATATAGAGAGAGAAAACTTCAGCTTTCGTGTGATTTTCAATTCTAACCCAAGCACCCTATTTATAGGAAAATGCTTAGAACACCAAAGTAGAAAATTTAATAAAATATTAATATATATATTAAAATTTCTACGCCAACCTTCTTAGATCTGATCTCAGCTCATTTGCACACATGTTGTAGCCTACAAAACAAAAAAAAAACGTTTTTATTATTTAAAATATTTTAAACTTCCAAAATTAATTATTTTGAGCTTCTAACTTCAATAATTCATAATAAATAGCCTTTCTATCGTAAAATTCGAATCTCGCTTTTTTATAGAAAATTCAATTTCTACAACTTTGCGTAAGAAAGTTTTTCCAAATTCCAAACAGAAATTGACCAAATCCACAAACGGCGATTTTATTGTGCTATAATCAAATTTCACCAATAAATGGGGTCCAACCGACATGTTTAACATGTTTTAAACATTTATTGCAACAAAAATACTCATCCTCCTCAGATACTCATATATCCCACATTCGTTGTAAAATATCACCATTATTATATTATTAAAATATAATA
Organism: Panax quinquefolius; assembly: GCA_020205615.1. NCBI lineage: Eukaryota > Viridiplantae > Streptophyta > Magnoliopsida > Apiales > Araliaceae > Panax > Panax quinquefolius. The sequence goes on along the minus strand of CM035167.1, from coordinate 55,994,273 downwards.
ATATATTTATTTTATCGTAAAAAGATAAAATTTCAATTTTCAACAATTGTCACAATAAAAATTTTCTCCATCTATATCCACATAAAATCAATATTTTTTCATCATATGAATCAATAATTAATTATTCACAAATAATATTACGTAATCACAATATTAACAACCGAGCAGGTTCCAGGAGAGGGGGCTTTCAATAAGAATTTCTCCTCACTCGCCGCCGCAATTAGGTGACCAAACCTCTCCTTAGATGTAACTTTCTAGATATTGCCAATAATGTTATCTAATAATATTATTAGGATAATATGAATTATTGCTTCGATAATGAAAAATACCGTGTAATGACAATTATCAAAACAACAAAGAATATAAAATATCAACGCAACAATTATTAATAAAATATCGAATAAAGAATTATCGTAACCATTATCGAGTAGTGCCTTTCACGTAAGAATCAATAATTGGTGCAATACCGCGTGCTATCGTGTTTGAACCAACCGAGTATTTTAACAAAGATTAATCTGTGAATAACTACGCCAAGTTATTTTTAACCAACTTATATTTGCTGCGTTTTCTTCATCCAATCGCTTTCACAGGGGCCCACACGGTCGCGTGTCTTGGTCGCATTTAATATTCCCCGACAAAGATTTAATATTCCACGACCAAACGAATATTCCCAAACAACAATGAATATTTTATAACCACTTGCTTATTTTGAAATATTTGCGATTTTACCCATAACTATCCACATTAATCAAATCAACCCTTACTATTTCAAAATAATAAATAGAGAAAATTAAATTTCATTAATAATAAGTTGGGGTCTTACAACCTCCCTCATGAAATTTCATCCTCGAAATCGACGACGACTGGTGTTTCAAAAGGTGAGGATACCTCGCTTTCATTTCCGCTTTCCAATTCCCGTGACATTTCCTCTATAGCATGATTCCTCCACAAAACTTTAACTTGTGGTATGACCTTTCATACAGTAGGACATGCTCCTTCCTATCCAAGATCTTGACAGTACCTCCTCATACGTTAAGTCTTGGCTATTTTTCCTGGTTCTAACTCTATAACGTGGTTCGGTCTTTCACATATTTATAAGTATGATATGTGAAACACATTATGAACACGAGACATACTTGGAGGTAACGCAAGTCTATAGGCTACATTTCCTACTCGGTCAAGAATTTGAAATGGACCAATAAATCGTGGATTGAGCTTTCCTCTCTTCCCAAATCTTGTAACTCCCTTCCATGGAGCAACACGCAATAATACATGATCCCCTACACTAAATTCCACGCCCTTTCGATGAAGATCCGCATAACTCTTTTGTCGATCTTGTGCCGCTTTTATACGTTGTCGAATCATTTGGATCTTTCGGTGAGTCATATCGCATTAACTCTCGGGTCCCAACAATGTTGCTTCACCCACCTCATCCCAACATATTGGAGAGCGACACTTTCGTCCATATAATGTTTCAAATGGAGCCATACCTATACTTGCCTGATAACTGTTGTTGTAGGAGAATTCTACCAATGGTAAATACTTATCCCAACTGCCCTTGAAGTCTAGGACATAGAGTCTTAATAGATCTTCAAGAGTTTGAATAGTCCTCTCTCGATTGTCCGTCCGTTTGGGGATGGTATGTCAACTAAATAGCAAACTGCGCTCATAGCTTTTTTTCAAGCTAACCCAAAATCTTGAAGTGAATCTTGGGTCACGATCCAAAACTATGGATACTTGGCATGCCATGCAACCTCACAATCTCATTCACGTACATACTAGCAAGACGCTCAAGGAATAAGTCTCCGTGACGGCAAGAAATGAGCAGACTTGGTTAATCTATCAACAATAACCCAAATAGCATTGATGCCTTGAGAAACCGTAGGAAGACCCAGAACTAAATCCATGGTAATGTGTTCCCACTTCCATTTCGGAATCTCAAGTGGTTGCAACGGATTCTTAGGTACTAGATGCTCCGCCTTTACACGCTGGCAAGTTAAACACATCGAGATAAACTTTGCAATCTCTCTCTTCATATTGTTCCACCAAAATGTATGTCAAGATCACTAAGACATTTTAGTACTTCCAGGATGGATTGCAAATGGTGTATTGTGTGCCTCCATCATAATCTTGTACTTCAAATCGTAGTCGTTAGGGACACAAAGTCTCAGAGTGGACTCAAGTATCCCTTCTTCATCAATTCTCGCCCTAATAGCTCCTTCTTGTACTTTCTTCTTCATAACGATCACTCCGGCCTGGCGGCTTTGAGCAACCTTAACTTTTTCTATTAAAGTTGGCTCTACGCGATATACTTGACATCATCGCACTCGCTCCTCAAGATATGATCTTCTACTCAACGCGTCACCTACCACGCTCGCTTTTCAGATGGTATTGAATAGTGTGGTCGTAGTCTTTCAATAGCTCGAGCCAACGTCCGCCAGTATGTTGAGTTCTTTTTGAGTGAAGAAATATTTAAGGCTTTTTATGGTCTCAATATATCTCCACTTTCTCCCCATATAGATAGTGCCTCCATATCTTTAATACGAAAACGATCGCTACTAACTCTAGATCATGAGTAGGATAATTCCTCTCATACTCTTTTAAGTTGTCGCGAGGCATAGGCTATGACTTTCCCACGTTGCATGAGAACACATCCTAACCCTTTGCTCAAGCATCGTCAGAGATAACAAATCCATCCGAACCAGATGGTATTGTTAGAAACAGTCAAATAAGTCTCCTCTTAAGCTCTTGGAAACTTTTCTCGCGATTCTTCGCTCCAAACGAATTTTGTATCTTTTCGAGTCAATTTGAGTTAATGGAGTAGCGATTCGAGAAAATCCTTCCATTTAATCTCCGATAATAACCAGCCTAAGCCCAAAAGCTACGTGCATTTCACCACCGACTTTCGGTTGTTCCTAACTTTCAGTATTGCTTCAATCTTCACGGATCCACGGATACTCCATGTTTTGACACTGACGTGCCCAAGAAATGCTACTTCCTCAAGCCGTAACTCGATTTCTTCAATTTGGCATATAGTTGGTTTTCACGAAGCCTTTCGAGTACCAAATTTTCAAATGGTGCTCATGATCTTCACTACTTTTGGAATATATGAGGATGTCATCAATAAAGACAACAACGAATTGATCCAAATATTTCTTGAATACTCGGTTCATCATATCCATGAAAGTCGCAGGAGCATTAGTTAGTCCGAAAGACATGACTAAGAATTCATAATGCCCAAACCGAAGTTTCAAGGCGTCTTTGAATATCCTCGCTTCTAATCTTCATTGATGATATCCAGAATCTAAGATCGATTTTTGAAAAGAATTGTGCCCTCAGAATCGGTCAAACAAGTCATCAATACGAGGTAGAGGATACCTATTCTTGATGGTGACATGGTTCAATTCCTCGATAGTCAATCTGAAAGTCGCGATACTCCGTCTTTCTTCTTTACTTAATAAAACAGAGCACCCCAAGGAGATGTACTAGATTTAATGAAACCGATGTCCAACAATTCTCAGTAGTTGGACCTTTAACTCCTCAAGTTCAATAGAGCCATTCGATATGGGGTTTTAGAAATGGGCTTTGTACCGTGTTCAAGATCAATAAAGAATTCAACTTCACGCTCGGGGTAGATCGGAAGTTCTTCAGAAATACGCCAGAAAGTCAATAACAACAGAATATTATTCAAATTTGACGTGTCTTTATTCAAATCCATAACATGGGCTAAGAAAGCTTGACATCCGCTTTTTCAATAAACGAATAGCTTTATGATTAGATATGATGTTGATTGATTTTAATGGTTTAGTTGCTTGAATTGCATAACAAAGTTGGTTAGGAATATGAAAACTAACAACCTTACGTAAAACAATCAATCTTGGCATGATGAGTAGTTAACCAATCAATCCCTAAAATCACATCAAAAGCAAGTATCTTTAAAGAGATAAGGTCAATGTGTAAGGTAATGGTGCCAACTTGAATCAAACAAGATTTATAAACAAGTGGATGTGATGAAAGTTTCTCCTAACTGAGTTTCCACAGATAGGTCAAAGTCTAATTTCTCCTGAGTCAAGTTTAAACGTTGAGCACAAGCAGGAGAGATAAATGAATGGGTAAAGACCCAGATCAAGTAAGGTATAAACTTCGTAAGAATTTATAAATATCTTACCCGTGATCACCTCATTTGGGTTCCTCGATTTTGACCAACCACAACAAACGCTTCTTCCCTAATCGTTGACTTTGACTTTTTTCGGGATGTTTTTGAGTCACCATCCTCGCCGAACTAGGTTTCGCTACTGCATAATCTCGAGCGATATGTCCTTCCTTTCCACAATTATAGCATACCTGAAACTGTGTCAGGGCGTTTGACCGATATGTCCCTCTTTCCCGTGATTTATAAGATATGACCGGTGGTCGTTTCTCCTCCCTTAGAACCGATTCTTGTCACGCCAAGACCGCTGCCTTCACATGGTCGTTGTTAAATCTCCTCTTTTAAAATCTCCTCCCCGACTCGCTTCTTCTATTTTCACGGCCATGATTACCACCAGAGAGTGGTTACCATTTTGTCCGTCTGTTTCTTTCTCCGCCGGTTATCATTATTCTATTGATCGCTATCTCGGTACGATCCTCGGTTATGGTCCCTCGGTTGAACATACTCGTTATCTCGCTTCTAACAATTGAGCCCCGTTAACAACATCCGAATAGAGAGAAAATTTATGAGAAATGAGATATCGACGTGACGCCGGTTTCAAACCTCTAAGAAACATTCGCCATACGCTCCTCATTCTCCACCAAATGAGGTGCAAAACTCGATAACTCGCAAACTTTGCCTCGCATCGAGACACAATTATGTTGTTCTCGCCTCCAAATCTAATAAACTCCACTTCCTTCATACGATTTAACACTTTCGTGAAAGTATTTGTCATTAAATAGTTTCAAATGTCTCTACTTGGATGGAGTGGTACCGACGGGTACGCTTCACGCATCTCCCACCAAGAGTCTCCGCCTCGCCACGGAACAACAAAGGTGGCAAATGGAACCTTCGTTTCCTCCGCATCCCAAGACATCGAATATCTTGGTAATTTGTTTTGACCCATGTTTCCGCCATGATCGGATCCGCTTTCCTTAAATTCGTGGTCCCAACTCTTTGAATCGCTGGGTTGTGACAACCCGTGAATTGCTATCATTTCCTCCTCAGATTTTGAACACGAAGTCTCCCTCGTCTCGATTTTGTATGAATCGCAAAAAGCTTCTAAACATCCCCTCGCTCATCATCGCGCGGTGGTGTTGTTCACAGGAGGAACATTGCCACTGCTGCACGCTCTCCTCGTTGGTGAGTACAAAGGCTCTCCACGGCCTCATTTCCATTGTTAATATTCTCACGACATTCTCAAACATCGTTATATAAACCAAGGGTTAATTAAGGAAATCAATATTTCACAAAATATCCCTATATAATCGACCAACTAATAAATAAGCTTAGGTAGGACACACTAGCTAAGGATTTACTCGTCTCTCCCTCCTAGTTCTATTCCCCGATCTCCGCCAGAGATCATATCCCTAAGCTCTGATACCAACTGTGACGCCCCCAAAATAGGTATACATCACCCATTTTGAGTTGTCAATACATGGTACAGAAACAACTACAACTTTATTATTACAACAGTAAAACTGTGAGTTTGAATACAAATATTATCTTCTAGACAATATCTATACTCAAATAAATCCTCATCACATTTATTGATACATTATTTTACAAAAATGGTGAGGACTACTAAACAACTCTTTCTAAAACCTTCATTCCATACCCCGACTCGTACTCGCTATATTCTCGCCTCCTGAGAAGAAAAATGGAACAAAAAGGAAAAAGGGTGAGCTCAACTAGCCCAGTATAGAATATTATGACTAAGATAATATACAACAAATTATCGTTAGTCTTTAACGGGGAAAAATCTAATAGAATACAATAGACAACAAATTTTAAATCAATATTCGCAATGAAATAATAATTCATTAGAAGAGTTAAGTAGAGAATGCAAACTACTATCTTCTATGTATGAATTTAAAAGTTCATCGCTCATCTTTTATCCCCGTAACATCAATCAATATACATCCGAATCAAATATTCATCTTTGCACTACAGCCAAAGATATTCATCGATTGGTCATGTTCATCTAAACACTGCTCATCTTTGCACTACGGGCCAAAGATATTCTTTTGAAATCATTCATCTTTGTGACTATAAAGCCAAAGATATTCCATAATATCATCATTTAAGATCAAGATTATGAAAATATTTTTAAAGAAACGAATCCAAAGGAAAGAAAATGACAAGGATTAAGGATTAAGGATTCAGACTTTGTTTTATCCATGTCCAACAATACCTCAAAAATAATCACAAAGTGGTGTAAAATTCAAGAATGATCAAAACATGGATACAATCAAAGCTAGTATCCATGGTAGATATTTTGGACAAAAGAAGAAATTTTCATTTTTCGATGAATAGTGCAGATTCGTGAAATAAGATCAGTATACGTGAATAAGGCCAGATACGTGAATAGTAACTCTACACCAAAAGTTCCAAATTTGATAAAACTTCAGATCAATATTTCAACATAATGATATCAAGAAATAATATCATTACTTAAAAAAAATAATATCCCTTACCTCGAAAAGATCAAGACTTCTAATCAAAAAACCTGGATATAGGCTATGACTTGACTTGCACCAGTATAACAATACTCAAAGTATACTCAAAATACTCACAAGAATACGCCGATAATATAGAGAGAGAAAACTTCAGATTTCGGTGTGATTTTCAATTCTAACCTAAGACCCTATTTATAGGAAAATGCTTAGAATACCAAAGGTAAAATTTAATAAAATATTAATATATATATTAAAATTTCTACGCCAACCTTCTTAGATTTGATCTCAGCTCATTTTGCACATGTTGTAGCCCACAAAACAAACAAAAAACATTTTTATTATTTAAAATATTTTAAACTTCCAAAAATCAATTATTTTTTGAGCTTCAAACTTCAATAATTCATAATAAATAGCCCTTCTATCGTAAAATTTGAATCTCATGAGTTTTAATAGAAAGTTCAATTCTCTACAACTTTGCAGAAGAAAGTTTTTCCAAATTCCAAACAAAAATTGACCGAAATCCACAAACGACGATTTTACAGGCTATAATCAAATTTTAGTCAATAAATGGGGTCCACCGACATGTTTAACATGTTTTAAACATTTATTGCAACAAAAATACTCATCCTCCTCATATACTCATATATCCCACATTCGTTGTAAAAATATCACCATTATTATATTATTAAAATATAATAATATATTTATTTTATCAGAAAAAGATAAAATTTCAATTTTTCAACAATTGTCACAATAAAAATTTTCTCCATCTATATCCACATAAAATCAATATTTTTCTCATCATATGAATCAATAATTAATTATTCACAAATAATATTACGTAATCACAATATTAACAGAGGTAGTTCTCAGAAAGAGGGGCTTCCAATAAGAATTTCTCCTCATCATGGCGCAAGCAATTAGGTGACCAAACCTCTCCTTGTATGTAACTTTCTAGACAATGCCAATAATGTTATCTAATAATATTATTCAGATAATATGAATTATTGCTTCGATAATGAAAATACGTGTAATGACAATTATTGAAACAACAAAGAATATAAAATATCAACGCAACAATTATTAATAAAATATCGAAAAGTAATTATCGTAACCATTATCGAGTAGTGCCTTTCACGTAAGAATCAATAATGGTGCAATAATACTGTGCTATCGTGTTTTAAACCACCGAGTATTTTAACAAGATAATTCAGAATAACTACGCCGTTATTTTTAACCAACTTATATTTGTCGTTTTTTTCATCCAATCGCTTTCCGTTATATGGGCCCATACACATGGTCGCTACCGTCGCATTTAATATTCCCGACAAAGCATTTAATATTCCACCACCAAACGAATATTCCCCGACAACAATGAATATTTTATAACCACTTGCTTATTTTGAAATATTTATGATTTTACCCATAACTATCCACATTAATCAAATCAACCCTTACTATTTCAAAATAATAAATAGAGAAAATTAAATTTCATTAATAATAAGTTGGGGTCTTACACGAGCTATTGAAGATTATGATCGTACCATTCAATATCATCTTGGGAAAAGCGAACATGGTAGATGACGCGTTGAGTAGCAGATCAGACAATGTTATTTGAGTGTGATGTTGTTAACATAAAGACCCATTTCGTATAAATTACAAATGATGGAGATAGAGTTAAAGACTCTAGGGACCCACGTGAAGATAACGAATATACGATTAGAATAGACTTTAATCGATAAAGTTAAAGCTACTCAAGCTACATACTCAGAGCTGATGAATGTGAAGAAGAAGGTTCAAGATGGAGTTATTCTAGAAGCAAGAATCGATGAAGAGAGGAAATCTCAACCCTCGATTTTATTGGCCCATTTGAAATCCTTGATCGAGTAGGAACTGTGGCCTATAGACTCGTTTTATTGCCAAGTATATCGCGTGTTCATAATATTTTTAACGTATCGACGTTACGTAAATATGGAGACGACCCGAACCACATTATTAATTTAGAATCGGACGAGATAGCAGACGTGTTAAAATCTTGTATAAGAAGGAATTATATTCGACACTCAAAGGTTATACCTCATGAGTTAGAATCTGAAATTAAGTCAAGATACCCTCACCTCTTCAGCATACCAGGTACGTACGTAAATTTCGAGGGCGAAATTCCATAAAGAGGGGAGATTGTGAGACCCCAGATTTTATGAATAAATATTTAATTTTTTCGAAATAATTTTTAATATTATGGTGTGGATTTGATATAATGTTATAATTGTGGATAGTATTTATAAATTTTACAAAGTAAGCAGGTGGTTATATAATATTCGATTGTTCAGGGAATATTCATTTTAACAGGGAATATTGTATGACAGCACAATCATTGGTGGACCCCACAACGGAAGTATTATCGTAGTTAGAAAATGACAAAATTATCTTTCTATAAAAATAACGGCGGAGGTGTTACCGTTAAAACTGTTGAACTACTCGGTAGTAAAAGTACAAGAATACGCTGTGGTCAGATGGTTGTATAGTAATACCGGTATTGATTATTGATGCTTACGTGAGAAGTCACTTAGTTATACTCAATTATTGCTACGAAGAATTGTTGCATCATATCTCTCATATTATTGATTCAATTATTGTTACAGTATCATCTGCATTATATGATATATTATTAAATCAATAATTGAGATAGCAAAGTTATTCATATTATTATTTGCAATATTGACAATGTCTAGAAGTTCTGTCAAGGAGAGGTTTGGTCACCTAATTGCGCGCCAATAAGGAGAAATCCTTATCGGAAAGCCCCCTCTTTCCTGGAAACGACCTGGTTGTTAAATATTGTGAATAATAATATTAATGATGAATAAGTTCGTGTTGATTAAAGATGAATTTTATAGTTCCATTGTGTTATAATTAATTGTGTTAGTGGAAATTGACATTTATTTTTGATAATAATCTATGTCTGGAGGTTATATTGTTCAATCGGGTATTCGGGGCACTTTTCATGTCGGAGTACTATTCATGAGTTACTATTCATGAGTTGCTATTCACGAGTTACTATTCACGAGTTACTATTCATGAGTTACTATTTATGAGTTACTATTCATGAGTTACTATTCATGGGTTACTATTCATGAGTTACTATTCACGAGTTACTATACACGGGGTAATATTCACCTGTAAGATATATTTCTTTTTGGTCCAAATCATTTTTGGGTACAATATTATTCCATGAGGAGATTTGCTAATTTTTCAAACCGTTGGTTGAAGATATAATAGTAAATCAATATGGACTGCTGGTGGAAAGTTATAATAGTAAATCGATATGGATCGATGGTTTAAACTTTTAATAGTAAATCAGTATGGACCGTTGCTTTAAGTTTTAATAGTAAACCAATATGGACCGTCCGTTTAAAAGTAAATCAATCTGGATCGTTCATGAATTAGTTACTATTCAGTCCATTCTCCTATAAATAGAAGCTCATTCCTTCATTATTTCTTACGAATTCACTGAAACTCTAAAGAGAGAAACTATAGAGAGAAAGAAGAAAAGTATTTTGCTACTTCACTACTCCAATATCCAGTTTCTTCTAAGGTAGGGAATATTATTGGTTGTATTCATAAGGGGTATTCTTTCTTTCTTGTTCATGAAGAGAACTTATGTTATTCCATTCTTTATTATTCTGTTAGAATAACCTGTATACGCGGGATACCCTATACTTGGTGAAATTCTTTCGTTATTCCATTCTTATTATTCTCGTTGAATAACTTTTGTTTATGCAAGCATCGCATACATGGTGAAATTCTTTTAATATTATGTTCTTTATTATTTCGTTGAATATCACATCGTCATGCGTTTACGCTGGACACGGTTCCATTATTTATTATTTTGTCGAAATATCACATTCGTGCGTTTTTACGTTAAACTGGTTCCATTATTTATTATTCGTCGTAATATCCTATCTCGTCAACGCGTTTTACGCCGAACCTGGTTCCATTATTTATTATTCTGTTGGGAATAACCTGTCGGTGCAGTCTATCGCACCCATGGTGAATCTTTCTATTATTCCATTCTTTATTATTTTATTGGAATAACCTGTCTATGTGGATTACCACATGCATGGTGAATGATCCTATGTATACATTCCTTATTAAATTGTGGAAAGGATCTGTGTACGTGGATTACCGCATGGCGGGTGAAAATCCATTTGCAGTTTCATATATTATATTATACTCAGTTGGTTAAAGCTTTGACTTCTATACTCCATGAAATTAGTGGAATATCCTTGATATTTGCGCTTCATCCAGTATCTTTTCATGGAAATATTCTTCTGAGCATTCTTGAATTTTACTGCACAAAGAAGTATCATGTTGATAATTTAGACGTTATTGAGTTCAGGATAAATTAACTTATAAATCTTTAAAATTTATTCTTCAACTTGTTTTATTGAATTGTCATTATCCTCATGATTATATTATGTTGAAAGTCATCTTTGTCTTACGTGCATAGATGGACTTGGTATGATTATGACCAGGGATTATTCGGTATAATCATGACCGTAATGTGACAAATGATGTGGTAAAAGTCCTCATTAGCCTGTAGTTCATTGGTGGACAGTTGTTGGTATGATTATGACCAGGGATTATTCGGTATAGTTATGACCATTGATGATTACATGAATATCCTTGGCCGTGGAGCAGGGATGATTCGATTTTATTTATTAAGCTGAGTCTCACCGATAAAAGTGATGAAAAACCTTTTAAATCATAAAAGATAATAGATTTTATTCTCTACTTGAATCTTCTAATGGATTGCTTGTTCCACTGCAGTTAAACTTGATGTATATTATATTTTATCAGTTTAACACCATTGAAGGCTAATGATAATTTATTCTGCATTATCTTAGTCATAATATTTCTTACTGGGCTAGTTGAGCTCACCCTTTCTTTCATTGTTCTCTTCAGGAAATGAGAACGTAGTTGGGACTAGTCGGGGAACAGAGTGATGATCCTAGATGGTGCATTAGTAGTCCTCACTATTCTGTGAAATAGTGGGATAATAAATGTAATGAGGAATCCATTGAGTGTGGATATTGTCTAGATGACAAAATTTGTATTAAAACTCACAGTTTATGTTTTATCGTATTGTACACGACAGTTGTATTATTAAGTTGTATTTGAATTCAGTACCTTGTATCTGGCGACCCAAGATGGGTGATGTATACCTGTTTTGGGGGCGTCACAATTGGTATCAAAGCTTAGGGATATGATCCATGGCTGAGATGTGAGACAAGAACTAGGAGGGGAGAGACGGGGAATTCCTTCGTTAGTATGACCTACCTAAGTTTATTTGGTATTTAATTGGTCGGTCAGAGTATATGGATAATATGTGACATGTTAATTAACCCTTGTTTTGTGATATGTGATATTTGTGTATAATCAAGTCCAGCTGGGACGGTGGCACCAAAGGCGGATACAGACAAAACAAAGTCGGTGGTTTCAGGAAGAACATTTTTCGTGACTTTTCAAAAAAGTGAGTAACCCGAACAAAGTTATCACGGGTTAGTTAATTATAAATTCTTGCGAAGTCTATATCTTATTAGATACCGGTTCTACCCATTCTTTAATCTCTCTTGCTTGCGCTCAACGTTTAAATTTGACTTCGGAGAAATTAGACTTTGACTTATTGGTTGAAACTTCGATAGTAGAAACCTTCGTTGCCTCCACTGTTTATAAATCTTGTTGATTCAAATCGACACTTTCACGTTACTTGTCAATCTTATCTCTTTGAAAATACTTGCCTTTGATGTGATTTTAGGAATCGATTGGTTAACTACTCATCAAGCTTTTTGTAAGGTTGTTAGCTTTCATATTCCTAACCAACCTATTATACGAATTCAAGTAACCAAACCACTAAAGTCAATCATTGTCATTTCAAGTCATAAGTAAAGAGCCTCGAGCCTTTCGCTGGTGACTTCCTTATGTGGAATGCACCGAAGCCAGACTTTTTGTGGGCGACGTCGTGAATGACGATGACAAGTTGATAGGTATCAATGCGACGTACTATCCAAGTCTTGGATGAGGGTCACAGTTTTGAATGACATTTCTATTGTTAATAAATTTCCTGACGTATTCTTGAAGACTTCTTAGTCTACCCCTAGAGCGTGAAATCAAATTTTGTATTGACCCCAGTACAAAACCCATTTCTAAAACCCTCAAATATTTTTTTCACCTAAAACGAACGAGTAATGTGCCAAAGACGTTGGCTCGAGCTGTTGAACATTACGATCGTACCATTCAATATCATCGCGGGAAAAACAAACATGGTAGCTGACGCGTTGAGTATAAGATCGTATGCATTTACGAGTTATGTTGTTAACACAAAGACCCATTTCGTATAACTTACAAATGATGGAGATAGAGTTAAAGACTCTAGGGGCCCACGTGAAGATAACTAATATACGATTAGAATAGACTTTAATCGATAAAGTTAAAGCTTCTCAAGCTACATACTCAGAGCTGATGAATGTGAAGAAGAAGGTTCAAGAGGGCGTTATTCTAGAAGTAAGAATCGATGAAGAGAGGAAATCTTAACCCTCGATTTTATTGGCCCATTTGAAATCCTTAATCGAGTAGGAATTGTTGCCTATAGACTCGTTTTACCGCCAAGTATGTCTCGTGTTCATAACATTTTTAATGTATCGACATTACGTAAATATGGAGACGACCCGAACCACATTATTAATTTAGAACCAGACGAGATAGCGGATGATTTAACGTATGAGGAGATACGTGTTAAAATCTTGGATAAGAAGGATTATATTCGACACTCAAAGGTTATACCTCATGAGTTAGAATCTAAAATTAAGTCAAGATACCCTCACCTCTTCAGCATACCAGGTACGTACGTAAATTTCGAGGGCGAAATTCCATGAGGGGAGATTGTGAGACCCCAGATTTTATGAATAAATATTTAATTTTTTCGAAATAATTTTTAAAATTATGGTGTGGATTTGATATAATGTTATAGTTGTGGATAGTATTTATAAATTTTGCAAAGTAAGCAAGTGGTTATATAATATTCGATTGGTCAGGGAATATTCGTTTTAATAGGGAATGTTGTACGACGGCACAATCATTGATGGACCCCACAACGGAAGTATTGTCGTAGTTAGAAAATGACAAAATTATCTTTCTATAAGAATAACGGAGGAGGTGTTACCGTTAAAACTGTTGAACTACTCGGTAGTAAAAGTACAGTAATACGCGTGGTTGTATAGTAGCACACGGTATTGATTATTGATGCTTACGTGAGAAGTCACTTAGTTATACTCAATTATTGCTACAGTAATTGTTGCATCATATCTCTCATATTATTGATTCAATTATTGTTACAGTATCATCTGCATTATATGATATATTATTAAATCAATAATTGAGACAACAAAGTTATTCATATTATTATTTGCAATATTGACAATGTCTAGAAGTTCTGTTAAAGAGAGGTTTGGTCACCTAATTGCGCGCCAATAAGGAGAAATCCTTATCGGAAAGCCCCCTCTTTCCTGGGAACGACCTGGTTGTTAAATATTGTGAATTATAATATTAATGATGAATAAGTTCGTGTTGATTAAAGATGAATTTTATAGTTCCATTGTGTTGGAATTAATTGTGTTAGTGGAACTTGACATTTGTTTTTGATAATAATCAATGTCTGGAGGTTATATTGTTCAATCGGGTATTCGGGGCACTTTTTGTGTCGGAGTACTATTCACGAGGTACTATTCATGAGTTACTATTCACGAGTTACTATTCATAAGTTACTATTCACGAGTTATTATTCACGAGTTACTATTCATTAGTTACTATTTATGAGTTATTATTCACAAGTTACTATTCACAGGTTACTATTCATGAGTTACTATTCACGAGTTACTATACACGGGGTACTATTCACCTGTAAGATATATTTCTTTTCGGTCCAAATCATTTTTGGGTACAATATTATTTCGTGAGGAGATTTGCTAATTTTTCAGACCGTTGGTTGAAGATATAATAGTAAATCAATATGGACCGCTGGTGGAAAGTTATAATAGTAAATCGATATGGATCGATGGTTTAAACTTTTAATAGTAAATCAGTATGGACCGTTGCTTTAAGTTTTAATAGTAAACCAATATGGACCATCCGTTAAAAGTAAATCAATCTGGATCGTTCATGAATTAGTTACTATTCAGTCCATTCTCTTATAAATAGAAGTTCATTCCTTCATTATTTCTTACGAATTCACTGAAACTCTAGAGAGAGAAACTATAGAGAGAAAGAAGAAAAGTATTTTGCTACTTCAGTACTCCAATATCCAGTTTCTTCTAAGGTAGGGAATATTATTGGTTGTATTCATAAGGGGTATTCTTTCTTTCTTGTTCATGAAGAGAACTTATGTTATTCCATTCTTTATTATTCTGTTGGAATAACCTGTATACGCGGGATACCCTATACTTGGTGAAATTCTTCTGTTATTCCATTCTTATTATTCTGTTGGAATAACCTGTTTATGCGAAGTACCGCATACATGGTGAAATTCTTCTAATATTCTGTTCTTTATTATTCTGTCGGAATATCCTGTCTGTGCGTTTACGCCGGACCTAGTTCCATTATTTATTATTTTTCCGAAATATCCTGTCTGTGCATTTACGCCGAACCTGGTTCCATTATTTATTATTCTGTCAGAATATCCTGTCTGTGCGTTTACGCCAGACCTGGTTCCATTATTTATTATTCTGTTGGGAATAACCTGTCGGTGCAGTCTATCGCACGCATGGTGAATCTTTCTATTATTATATTCTTTATTATTTTGTTGGAATAACGTGTCTTTGTGGATTACCACATGCATGGTGAATGATCCTATGTATTCATTCCTTATTAAATTGTGGAAAGGATCTGTGTACGTGGATTACCGCATGGCGAGTGAAAATCCATTTGCAATTTCATATATTATATTATACTCAGTTGGTTAAAGCTTTGACTTCTATACTCCATGAAATTAGTGGAATATCCCTGATATTTGCGCTTCATCTAGTATCTTTTCATGGAAATATTCTTCTGAGCATTCTTGAATTTTATCGCATAAATCGAAGATCATGTCGACAATTTAGACGTTATTGAGTTCAGGATAAATTAACTTATAAATCTTTAAAATTTATTCTTGAACTTGTTTTATTGAATTGTCATTATCCTCATGATTATATTATGTTGAAAGTCATCTTTGGCTTACGTGCATAGATGGACTTGGTATGATTATGACCAGGGATTATTCGGTATAATCGTGACCGTAATGTGACGAATGATGTGGTAAAAGTCCTCATTGGCCTGTAGTTCATTGGTGGACAGTTGTTGGTATGATTATGACCAAGGATTATTCAGTATAGTCATGACCATTGATGATTACATGAATATCCTTGGTCGTGGAGCAGGGATGATTCGATTTTATTTATTAAGCTGAGTCTCACCGATAAAAGTGATGAAAAATCTTTTAAATCATAGAAGATAGTAGATTTTATTCTCTACTTGACTCTTCTAATGGATTGCTTGTTCCGCTGCAGCTTAAACTTGATGTATATTATATTTTATCGATTTTAACATCGTTGAAGGCTAATGATAATTTATTTCGCATTATCTTAGTCATAATATTTTTCTTGGGCTAGTTGAGCTCACCCCTTTCTTTCACCGTTCTCTTCAGGAAATGAGAACGTAGCTGGGACTAGTCGGGGAACAGAGTGATGATCCTAGATGGTGCATTAGTAGTCCTCCCTATTCTATGAAATAGTGGGATAATAAATGTAATGAGGACTCCATTGAGTGTGGATATTGTCTAGATGACAATATTTGTATTAAAACTCACAGTTTATGTTTTGTCGTATTGTACACGACAGTTGTATTATTAAGTTGTATTTGAATTCAGTACCTTGTATCTGGTGACCCAAGATGGGTGATGGATACCTATTTTGGGTGTGTTACATAGTGGAGTCTCCTCCTCCTCGTTCTCGTCATCCTTATCCTCCTGTGCCAACTCAACGGGATCCTCCTCATCCGTCTCTACATCATCATCCTCACCTTAAACCACTATGACCAACGGGGCTGACTCCCGTGGCAGTAGTTGTTCCAAAATAACCTAAACGTCGCAAGGCTCCTCCTCTATAGGCATCTGAGGTCTATCCTCCCTAGCCTGGCTAGATTCTCCGACATTAGTCATCTTGACAACAAAATTTTAAGTTTTAATCATTAATCATTCCTACTCGACACTCACGAGCACATAAGTTATAAACACATAATCACATAAGTGTTTTATTATTTCTTCCTTAAAACACGATAAGAGTTAATCACCACTATCTTTTCAAAGGTTACTTCCTAAGGTTTTTCCCCACGTAAGGTTCATAACCTAAAGCTTTGATACCAATTTGTGACACCCCCAAATCCCGGTACTTCATTACCTCAAGATTTGGTGTTCACGTAATCAAAACATTTATATCTAACTACCCAATCATAACAAATTGAATAATAAAAACCTGTCCATACAGGATTACTTTAATAAAAACATTATCTCCCAAGTTCTCTAACCTTTAATACAATCATTCAAGTGCGGAAATTAAATTATTACATCACATCATTATTAAAAGTCTATCATCATAACGATAAAGCAAAATTACAAGTCTTCATCACTTGTACATTTTTCCCTTTCCTTTGCTAATTGTAGGTTTATCTACCTTCTCAACCATAGCTGCAATAAATGTATAAATATGAAAGAGTGAGCAAACAAAGCTCACTTGAAATAAGAATAAATATATTTACATCATTCGCCAAATAATAGGCTCAATAGAACTGAATGATATGTTCTATTAACATTACAACATTTGCCAATTCATAGGCTCAATAGAACTGAATTATTCGTTCTATTAACATTCTTAAATATACTACTGAGGGTCAAATGACCATGAACCTTGTCCACAGTTATAATTGATCTTTTAACTTTAACTTTAACAGTTATATGACTATAAGGACTCCACGTACTTAGGGGGATCAATCCTTCGTATAATGTATTGTGCACAACCATTTCAACGCTAAGCGTAAACCCCTAAACATAGTGTTTTTCATCTCAGTATTTAGAGTACAAGTCCGCAGCAAATAAAGTTTGGTTTGGATAAGCTTTCAAGGGTAATTGAAGTTTAATGATCATCAACTAGGGAACTAGTTGAATCAACAATGCTTGATAATACAATAGTTGTTTAATAACAACATAACTTAGAACATTTGAGAATCATAAATGAACTGATTCTTTGTGACGCCCCCAAAATAGGTATACAACACCCATTCTGAGTCGTCAAAATACATGGTACAGAAACAAATACAACTTTATTAATACAACATAAAAACTATGAGTTTAAATACAAATATTGTCATCTAGACAATATCCACACTCAAATAAGTCCTCATTACAATTATTGATACATTATTTTACAAAAATGGTGAGGACTACTAAAACGACTTTCTAGAACCTTCATTCCATACCCCGACTAGTACTCGCTACATTCTCGCCTCCTGAGAAGAAAAATGGAACAAAAAGGAAAAGGGTGAGCTCAACTAGCCCAATAAAGAATATTATGACTAAGATAATATAAAACAAATTATCGTTAGTCTTCAACAGGAAAAAAATCTAATAGAATACAATAGACAATAAGTTTTAAATCAATATTCGCAATGAAATAATAATTCATTAGAAGAGTTAAGTAGAGAATGAAATCTACTATCTTCTATATATGAATTTAAAAGTTCATCGCTCATCTTTTATCCTCGTAACATCAATCAATATATATCTCGAATCAAATATTCATCTTTGCACTACGTGCCCCGATTTTATGAATAAAGAATTAATTTTTTCTAAATAATTTTTTTTTTATATTATGGTGTGAATTTGAGATAATGTTATAGTTGTGGGTAATATTTATAAATTTTGCAAAGTATGCAAGTTGTCATATTATATTCGATTGGTCTGGGAATATTCGTTTTAAACAGAAATATTCAGTACGACTAACACAATCATTGGTGGACCCCCACAACGGAATTATCATTTGATCGAGAAAACGACAAAAATATTTTATTGAAAATAACGGCGGAAGTTTTACCGCTGACATCGTTGAACTACTCTGTAGTAAAAGTACAAGAATACGCCGTTGTCAGATAGTAGCACACCAGATTGATTATTGATATTTATGTGAGAAGTCACTCGCTTTTGTTCAATTATTGCTACAATAGTCACGATAAGATCTCACATTATTTGATTCAATTATTGTTGATTTAGAAGTTTTGTTTTATTCAGTATTATTAACGTAATAAAATAGAAACATCTTTTTATATAAAATGTAATACTTTATTAAAGTTATTCTATAAATAGAATATATTATATTCTATTTTATAGTGTTTTGCATATAGTAAAATCTTTTTATATAAAATGTAATACTTTATTAAAGTTATTCTATAAATAATATATTATATTTTATTATGCATAGTGTTTGCATAGTGCCCAGATGATAGTTCAGATAGTAAAAATCTTTTTATATAAATAGAATATATTATATTTTATTTAAAAGATTTTTCTTTAAATATGGACCGCCGATTAAAGTAAATCAACTGGACCGCTCATGGATTAGTTACTATGCATTCCATTTTCCTATAAATAAGCTCATTCCTTCATTATTTTCTTTTTAATTCAATCGAACTCTAGAGAGAGAAACTATAGAGAGAGAGACTATAGAGAGAGAAGAAAAGTTTTCTCGCTACTTCACTACTCTTATATCAAGTATTATTTTTAATGTAAGGGATATTATTCTTTTGTATTCAAGAAGAGAACTTCGTTATTCCATTTCTTTATTGTTTCGTTGAATAACTCAGATACGCGGCTACCCTATACTTGGTGACATTCTTCTATTATTCTGTCTTTATTATTCTGTCGGAATATCCTGTCTGTGCTATACGCCGGACCTGGTTCCATTTTTATTATTCCGTCTTTATTATTCTGTCGGAATATCCTGTCTGTGCTATACGCCGGACCTGGTTCCATCATTTATTATTCCGCATTTATTATTTCGGTTGAACATCCCGCTTGTGAATTTCACCGACCGTTCCGTTATTATTATTCGTTGAAATAACCGCCTATGCGCAAGTACCGCATGCATGGTGATATCTTTTGTTATTCCATTCTATATTATACTCATTGATTAAAATTTTGACTTCTATACTCCATGAAATTAGTGGAATATCCTCGATATTTGCGCTTCATCCAAAGATCTTTTCATGGAAATATTCTTTCGAGCATTCTTGAATTTTACTCTACAAAGCAAAGATCATGTCGACAATTTGGACGTTATTGGTTCCTCGGACAAATTAATTCTTGAACTTGTTTAATCAATTCTTATATCATTGTCATCATCCTCATGTTTATGTTATGTTGAAAGTCATCCGTGGTTCAGTAGTAGCATAGATGGACTTGGTATGATTATGACACTGTGGATTATTCTAAGATAATCATGACCGTAATGTTACAAATGATGTGAAAATTAAAAGTCCTCATCGCCCGTAGTGCATTGATGGACGCTTTTGGTATGATTATGGCTATGGATTCTCTTTCGCCAAGGGAGCAAAGATGAATTGTTTTATGGCATGATCAGACCATTGATGAAAACACGATTATCTTTGGCCCGTCAGAAGTGCATGGATAATTCGTGGTCGTGATACTAAAGAATATCCTCGGCCTCAGAAAAGGTGGATGATTTAATGATGTGGATTATTTATCGAAATGAGTCTCGCCGATAAAAGTGATGAAAAACTTTTAAATCATAAAAGATAGTAGATTCTATTCTCTACTGACTTTTTAATGGATTGTTTGTTCACCGCAGCTTAAACTTGATGTCTATTGTATTTTATCGCTTAACATTGTTGGAGGCTAATGATAATTTATTTCGCATTATCTTAGTCATAATATTTCTTATCGGGCTAGTTGAGCTCACCCTTTCTTTCACCGTTTCTCTTCAGAAATGAGAATATAGCCGGGACTTAGCTCTGGGAACGGAGTGATGGTCCAGAGGATAGCATTAGTAGTCCTCACTATTTTGTGAAATAGTGTGATAATAATTGTAATGAGGACTCCTTTTGAGTTTGTATAATCTCTAGTAGAGAATAATTGTATTCAAACTCACAGCTTATGTTTTGTCGTATTGCATACCTACATAACAGTATTAGTAAGTTGTATTTGAATTTGCATCACGTATATCCGGGCGCACCCAAGATGGGTGATGTATACCTAATTTTGGGGGCGCCACAGCTTGGTATCAAAGCTTAGGATATGATCCCTCGCTAAGATGTGAGATAAGAACTAGAGAGGGAGAGACGGGAATTTCTTCGCTAAGTATGACCTACCTAAGTTTATTTGGTATTTAATTGGTCTCACAAAGTATAGGATAATATGTGATATGTTAATTAACCCTTGTTTTGTGGCGTTGTTTGAAAATGGCATCCGAGAATGTTGAGATTATCAATGGAGCACAAGAGACCGCTGAGTCTCCATGATCAATAATCGTGATAATGTGCAAAACCAGAGGGACAATACTCCTCATGAAAACAATAACACCGATGAAATGGTGAATGATGGGATGGTCGAGGCTTTATGCAATTCATGCAACAACAAAAGTAAGGCAGCTCCGTCCAAAATTGTAGAAATATCGATAACTCTCTGACGGCCACCGCTAAGCGCTTTAAGGAGCAATTCATGCAACAACAAAGCGAAGGCGCGCCCCGTCCATAATGCAGGGAAACAATGGTAACCCACGGTTGGTCACCGCTAAGCGCTTCAAGGAGCCGGGACCACCGGAGTTTTTGGGAAAGCCGTAACCACTTTAGGTGAGACATGGATAAAGCAGATTACCAAGATATTTGATGTCTTGAATGCTCAGAGGAGCAAAAGGTTCCATTCGCCACCTTTATGTTGCGTGAAGAAGGAGATCATTGGTGGGAATCAGAAACGCACTCAAACTCGACGACTCAAGATGTCTTGGGAGAAGTTCCAAGAATTATTCAACGACAAGTACTTTCCCGAAAGTATTCATCACATGAAGGAGGTAGAATTCATCAAGTCGAGCAAAACAATACGACCGTGTCGCAAAGACGAGGCTAAGTTTCATGAGTTATCCCGGCCAGATCCCATTTGGTCGATAATGAGGAGCGAATGACTAATAATGTTTTGGCGAGGTTTGAAACCCGATATACGCCAATACCTCATTTCTCACAAACTTTGTTTATATTCAGATGTTGTGAATAGGGCTCGCTTATTGGAGCGCGATAATGAGTCAAGACAACCAAAAGGCAACGACCAACAACACGATAATAATCATAACGGTGGCAATCTGGTCATCTAACAACGATAACCATCGGGGATATTATCATGCCAAGAATGGTAACCATTTTTGGTAATCATGGCCAAGATAATAAGAATGGACATTTTAAGAAGAGAAGGTTCAACAATGACGTGAAGACGCAAGCACCAAAGACCCGCTTCAAAGGAAGAAGAACGCCCATCGGTCAGAGATGTTTCAAATGCGACAAGAGGGACACATCCGTTCAAACCGTGACACGCAACAATCCAAAGCGTGTTTTAATTCATGGAAGAGAAGGTCACCTAGCTCGATTTTTGTCGTATGGTGAAGTCAAGTCCAACCGGGATAGTGATGCCAAAGGATGTCCTGCATAAGCCAAAGCCTGTAGTTTAAGAGAGAGAGTTTTTTTTTCTCGTGACGAGGAACCCCAATAAAATTATCACGTAAGTTAATCATAAGCTCTCACTTAAGTCTATACCGTGTTAGATACCTGTTCTACTCACTCTTTTATTTCACCTAGTTGTGTTCAATGTTTGTACTTAACTCCCGAGAAGTTAAACTTTGATTTATCTATTGAAACTCCATTGGGAGAAACCTTCGTTACTCCAATCGCTTATAAATCTTGTTTGATTCAAATCGACACTTTCACGCTACTCCCGTCGATCTTATCTCTTTGAAAATACTTGCCTTTGATGTGGTTTTTTTTTGAAACGATTGGTTAACTACTCATCATGTTTTTCGTAAGGTTGTTAGCTTTCATATTCCTAACCAACCTATTATGCTAATTCAAGCAACCAAACCACTAAATTCAATCATCATCATATCAAGCCATAAGTAAAGAGCCCCGATCCTTTTGTTGATGACTTTCTTGTGTGGAATGCACCAAGCCGATTTTCAGAGGCGACATCGTGAATGACGATGACAAGTTGATAGGTATCATTGTGAGGTGCTATCTAGGTTAAGGGATGAAGTCACATTGGTATCAATGTGACGTACTATCCAAGTCTCGATGAGAGTAATAGCTTTTGAATGATATTTCTATCATTAATAAATCTCGACGATTCCTCAAGACTTTTAGCCTACCCCAGAGCGTGAAATCGAATTTTGTATCGACACCAAAGACAAAACCCATTTCTTAAACCTCAAAATATTTCTTCAACTAAAACGAACGTAATACGCGCCAAAGACGCTGACTCGAGCAATTGAAGATTACGATCGTATTATTCAATATCATCGTGGAAGAGCGAACGTGGTAGCCGACGTGTTGAGTAGAAGATCGATGCTGTTTATAAGTGCGATGTTGTTAACACAAAGACTCATTTCAGATAACTTGCAAATGATGAAGATAGAGTTAAAGACTCTAGGACCCACATGAAGATAACTAATATATACGAGTAAAATCGATTTTAATCGATAAAGTTAAAGACGCCAAGCTACATACCCCAATCTCAATGAATGTGAAGAAGAAGGTTCAAGAGGGCGTTATTCTAGAAGCAAGAGTCACGAAGAGAGGAAATCTCAACCCTCGATTTAATCGCCCATTTGAAATCCTCGATCGAGTAGAACCGCGGGCTTATAGACTCGCTTTTACCGCCAAGTACGTCATGCAGGTTCATAATTTTTTAACGATCAATGTTACGTAAATATGTGGATGACCCAACCACATTATTAATTTAGAATCTGGACGAGATAGCGGATGATTTAACGATGAGATCTCGTGTTAAAATCTTCGATAAGAAGAATCGATCCAACACTCAAGGGTTATACCTCAAGAGTTAGAATCAAATGAAGTCAAGGTATCCTCACCGTTTCTAAGAGATACCTGTGTAACGCACGTAAATTTCGAGGGCTTAAATTCCATAAGGAGGGGAGATTGTGAAACCCCAGATTTTATGAATAAAGAATTAATTTTCTCAAATAATTTTTTTTATATTATGGTGTGAATTTGAGATAATGTTATAGTTGTGGGTAATATTTATAAATTTTGCAAAGTATGCAAGTTGTCATATTATATTCGATTGGTCTGGGAATATTCATTTTTAAACAGAAATATTCGACGACCAAGACAATCATGGTGGACCCCATAAATGTAATTATTCATTTGATCGAGAAAACGACAAAAATATTTTATTGAAAATAACTAATGAAAAGTTTTACTATTGATGATACCGCTGAACTACTTAAGTAGTAAAAGTACAAGAATACGCGTTGTGTTGCATAAGAGTAACACAGATTGATTATTGATATTTATGTGAGAAGTCACCGCTTTTGTTCAATTATTGCTACAATAGTCACGACAAGATCTCACATTATTTGATTCAATTATTGTTGATTTAGAAGTTTTGTTTTATTTTATATTAACGTAATAAAATAGAAACATCTTTTTATATAAAATGTAATACTTTATTAAAGTTATTCTATAAATGTAATATATTATATTCTATTACGCATAGTATTTCAGTATAGTAAAATCTTTTTATATAAAATGTAAATACTTTATTAAAGTTATTCTATATAAATAATATATTATATTTTATTATGCATAGTGTTTGCATATAGTGCCAAGATAGATAAGTTTTGTATAATAAAAAATCTTTTATATAAATAGAATATATTATATTTTATTTAAAAGATTTTTCTTTTAAATATGGACCGCCGATTAAAGTAAATCAATCTCGACCGCTCATGGATTAGTTACTATGCATTCCATTTTCCTATAAATAAGCTCATTCCTTCATTATTTTCTTATTTAATTCACCGAACTCTAGAGAGAGAAACTATAGAGAGAGACTATAGAGAGATAGAAGAAAAGTTTTCTCGCTACTTCACTACTCTTATATCAAGTATTATTTTACTGTAAGGGATATTATTCTTTTGTATTCAAGAAGAGAACTTCGTTATTCCATTTCTTTATTGTTTCGTTGAATAACTCGAGATACGCCAAGCTACCCTATACTTGGTGACATTCTTCTATTATTCTCTTTTTTTATTATTCGTTTAATATCCTCGTCTCTGTGTATATACCGGACCGGTTCCATTTTTATTATTCCGCCTTTATTATTCGTTTAATATCCCGTCTGTATATATACCGACCGGTTCCATCATTTATTATTCCGCATTTATTATTCTCGTTGAACATCATCTATGTGTGAATTTCACCCGACCGTTCCGTTATTATTATTCTATTGAAATAACCGCTCTATGCTAAGTACCGCATGCATGGTGATATCTTTTGTTATTCCATTCTAGATTATACTCATTGATTAAAATTTTGACTTCTATACTCCATGAAATTAGTGGAATATCCTCGATATTTCGCTTCATCCAAAGATCTTTCGTGGAAATATTCTTTCGAGCATTCTTGAATTTTACTCTACAAAGCAAAGATCATGTCGATAATTTGGACGTTATCGGGTTCCTCGGACAAATTAATTTTGAACTTGTTTAATTGAATTTTATATCATTGTCATCATCCTCATGTTTATGTTATGTTGAAAGTCATCTCGTGGCCTCGTAGTGCATAGATGGACTTGGTATGATTATGACCAGGATTATTCTAAGATAATCATGACCGTAATGTTACAAATGATGTGAAAATTAAAAGTCCTCATCGCCCGTAAAGGCATTGATGGACGCTTTTGGTATGATTATGGCTATGGATTCTCTTTCGCCAAGGGAGCAAAGATGAATTGTTTTATGGCATGATCAGACCATTGATGAAAACACGATTATCTTCGCCAGTAGTAGTGCATGGATAATTCGTGGTCGTGATACTAAAGAATATCCTCGGCCTCAGAAAAAAGGTGGATGATTTAATGATGTGGATTATTTATCGAAATGAGTCTCGCCGATAAAAGTGATGAAAACTTTTTAAATCATAAAAGATAGTAGATTCTATTCTCTACTGACTTTTTAATGGATCGCTTGTTCACCGCAGCTTAAACTTGATGTCTATTGTATTTTATCGCTTAATATTGTTGGAGGCTAATGATAATTTATTCGCATTATCTTAGTCATAATATTTTTCATCGGGCTAGTTGAGCTCACCCTTTCTTTCACCGTTTCTTCGTGAAATGAGAATATAGCCGGGACTAGTCTGTGGAACGGAGTGATGGTCCAGAGGAGGATAGCATTAGTAGTCCTCACTATTTTGTGAAATAGTGTGATAATAATTGTAATGAGGACTCCTTTTGAGTTTGTATAATCTCTAGTAGATAATAATTGTATTCAAACTCACAGCTTTATGTTTTGTCGATTGCATATATCAACGTAGCAATTATTGAATCAATAAAATAAAATATTGAGCAAGTAATTATCGTGAATAATTATCGAGTAAGTAAAGCCTTCACGTAAGAATCAATAATTGGTGCATACCGTGTAGCATTGCGCAACAACGCGTAGACATCGTGTTTTAACCACCGGTATTCCAATAGTATTAACGATAACAACTACGCCGTTATTTATAAACAACTTATACTTGTCGTTTTCTTCATTCAATCACTTTCCATTATGGGGCCCACAAAAGACTGCGCCGTCGTACGAATATTCCCCGATAGCAAGAATATTCCACGACCAAACGAATATTCCCCGACAACAATGAATATTTTATAACCACCTGCTTATTTTAAAATATTTGCGCATTTTACCCATAACTAACCACATTAATCAATTCAACCCTTACTATTTCAAAATAATAAATAGAGGAAATTAAATTTTATTTATAAAAAGTTGGGGTCTTACACTCTACATATCAACTCATGCTTGAAATACTTATAGAGCATAAGCATTCAATAAATGAATAAAATGGTTAACCTTTACTTGAACAGTAAAATAAGCTAAGGTTCGAGTCTTATAACATTAGAATGATATTCCTGAACGTACATTTACTGATAGCAAGCTGGAAACTAAAAACTTGCCCAACAATGTATTAACCCATGCAAAGAATTAAAACAGTTCAATAATAGAGACGAGAGTAAAAAACTACGTTCATTATACAATAATAGAACTTAAGAAACTTGCTTAACTGTAAACAAGTTAGAATGAATCAATCCATAAGAATTTCCAATAACATTAGAGTTAGAGTTTGCTCGAATTAATTTTAGGAACAATTGACTTGTTCAATAACAGTTAAGTTAAAAAGCTTGCTCAATCAAAAGCATGAAGTTATACAATGTAATAATAGAACTAACTCAACGAAAGTGTAGAGTTAGAAAACTTGCCTCGAGCGTAAGCTAAAATATTAAAACTCACGTTCACCTATACACGGTATTAAAATTACAACATCTATTAGACATACTAATATTCACTTTTCAATATAAAACGCATTAATAGCTAAACTTGTTATTTTAGCACAAGTCTTATATTACCCTTTACATTTCAGAATTCCCAAGTGTTAATCATCACAACACTTAACTAACATTTATTGTATAAACTAAGTTATCACATAACGCGTTCTAGCTTTACCAATCATTTTTGCAACCTTGAACTTACTAACCACAATTCATTATGTTATGTTAACCTTAACATTACACCATTAATATGCTAACACAATTTCAGACCATGTTATGAAGCTTTCCCAAATCTGAAGAAATAGCAGAAGTCAGAATCTCAAAGCAGGGTATGGCACAGCTGCGCCATACAAAGGCTTGGGACCAGCGCCATTTTCTACCTGGCAACAAGCAGAGCGTGGCTGCTACCGATGTTCAGACAGATGCGGATACCAAGATGAACAAAGATGTTAAACTTTAGCCCAACAAACACAAATTTCACCCAATAGACAGTAATATCAACACGTAAAATAAATATACAACTATCATAAACATAATTGCTCACATTTACAACCAATTAGAACAATTTAACACCAACTAAAGCTATTTTAATTTCTCAAAATTCATGTTTTTCATAAAAACTCCATTTTCTTGACATTTATCCTAGAAATCATCACTGTGAATTCATTAGTTGGCCAAATCATCACATTTAAATTATGTTATGTTCGTATCTCAATGAACTAACATATACAAGCATTAATTTACAATTTAACATAAGAATTGACCATCTAAATTAGTACTTACCTAAGCCATACAAAGAATACGTATACTGTCAAAATTTTATACTATCAAAACTGAAATTATCATACAAATTTCTTGTTTTAAACATAACTATAGCATCATAAGCATGTATCATCACAATTACCAAGTATCTATCCACAATTCACAAATTTAGATTTCACAGAATACATAAAAGTTTGCCGTAATACTCATCCATATATATATATATATATATATATATATATATAATATGGAGATTATGGAGAATTACCTTCAATTAGTGTGATAATTTCTTGCAATTGCAGACAATTCTTCTCAATTTCTCTCAAACTTTCTCTTAATTCTCTCAAGCGTCTCTGAACTTCCTAGCATTCTTCTCTTAGGCTTAGACTAGACAACTAACAAGTATGCGTAAAAATAAAATTGATATAATACTAATACGTATACTTATTAGGATATCAGTTATAAAAATAACGTATAAGTTATAATTATATTATATTTATTATATTTATTTGTTTTATTTATATTATTTAGTTTATTTAATTTCAAAAATTAGATATCTCAAAAGCCATAAGGTTTGTTTGGCAAAAACCCTTTAAATATTAAAGAATTAATATATTAAGCCTTGTTTGGCAAAAACTAAATTAAAGTACTTTAATTTATTTTAATAACTCCTTATAATATAGTTATTTGTCACACTATATTTAATCAAGCTTTCATATTTATTCAAATCACAATTAATTAAATAAATCCTTTAATCACAAAAACACAATACAAATAATTAATTATTAAATTGAAATATCAATATAATAATCATTTTCTTAATTCCTCAATTATTTATTTAACAAATAATTCTCTAAATAAAAACTAAATCAATTAAACAAATATTTATTCAACGATAATCACATCCATTAAATATTTATATAAATCAATAAATATTTAATATTATATTTAAAATTCTGGAATGTTACATCCTCAACATTTATATAGAAAATAGCGACACAAACATTTCAATGATTATCAAGGTGATAGACTAAGTGGTCGTTAAACCAAGCACAAAACCCCTTTCCATACAGAGGCTTTTACAACTCAGCTATCACATGAGTCCTCAATTGAAATCCCATATAAGTCTAGCTTTTCCTTACTCCATTCGAATCTTATTAAATCTGTATCTCATCATCCATAACACTTTTCTGAGTTTGCGTAGTACTATTTCATAGTACAACTTACGTACAACAATTCTGTTATAAAATTTTCAATCATTTGATTGATCCTCCTCCCTGTTATGAACTTATCAGATCACGTTGTGATCTCATATTATAATTGTATTATATTAATATTCTTTTCTATGTTATGGTTGTTTTATTTTACGATTTTCTTTTCCTTTATACTTTTAGTCTTTTAAACTCTATCTATTCATCTTTATTATCAGAGTTAGGTAACTCTGGATCTTTATTACTTGTCAAGATTCTTCTTTGAATCTTATGAACTTTTTAATACCTTGCCCATATTCATTCCTTTGAACTTAAACTCTATTTGAGTTTATTCATTATCCATATCCCTGCGGTTATAGCCTAAGGTAACCCTACCTAAGGTCTATAACCTACATCTTTGATACCAACTGTAACGTCCCCCCCCCCCAAATTTGGGTACTTTTTACCTCGAACATTGTACGTTACGATACATCATTTCTATAACTAATGCGGAAGATATAAACATAAATTGTTTATACAATAACCTTTACACATAAATCCCAAGGTCTTTAACCTTAAATTAATACAAACATACATTTTCTACACGACTTACAATGTCGTTAGCATCCGATACTTTTAAAAATTTTCAGCATAATAATCCCATTTCGGACTTCGTCTTTGCCTTTGTCTTTATTCAAGCCTTCGTCCTAATCTGAAAATGTTATCATGATGTAGCAAGGGTGAGCAACAAATTTACCCAGCAAAGTTTAAGTTCAAATGAAGATATATCATGCTTGAAAAGAATAATACACTGACAAACTTTCAACAATATAATGATTATGAAAGAACATGAATCAATTTTTATAACTGAATGACCGAGTCAATAATGATGAATGGCCAATAATAAACATGAACAAATTTAACTAAACCAAATGGTAATGAAGGTGATCAGCCTTTCATACCCGATGAACATACACAACATTCACAACATGCAAATTAATAAATCATAGATGTCGTATAATCAACAATGATTAACCACGAACATGCTTTACAATAACAACTCGAGTTCGAGTTAGGAAACTTGCATGTACTGTCGATTACTGCTACGCAATCTAATTAATAATACGCTGACAAACTTTTAACAATATAATGATTATGAAAGAACATGAATCAATTTTTATAACTGAATGACTGAGTCAATAATGATGAATGGCCAATAATAAACATGAACAAATTTATCTAAACCAAATGGTAATGAAGGTGATCAGCCTTTCATACCCGATTAACATACATAACATTCACAACATGAAAATTAATAAATCATAGATGTCGTATAATCAACAATGATTAACCACGAACATGCTTTACAATAACAACTCGAGTTCAAGTTAGGAAACTTGCATGTACTATCGATTACTGCTACGCAATCTAATTAAGCTTCAGTTGAAAGACCTATTATTGATAATATCGATCTCTCAATTAGAATAATATCATAACATCTACCACTGTTAAATACAATCATAATATAACTTAAACACATTACCACATATCCCTAACAGTCACTAAAACACACAAGACCAGGTATCAAGTCAAACTATTTCAGTTTTATTTGAGTTCGATACTATTCGACTCCCGATTGCCCTATCAGATAATTATCGAGTTTATTTTCAATTAAACTCTACTTAACTGCTTCAATATTATTTTAGATAATTTAATTATCAGTCATAACATTTTTCTGTAGCTCATAATAATTTTCAAATAATTATTATCATTCATAATGATTTTTCAATCATTAATATCATTTTTAAATAATTTAAATAACAAATAATTCCATCATCATTAATATTTAATTAATTTCAAATATTAATGAAATACGATCAAAATATCAAAAGTTATTTATTATAACTCGGACTATTTTAATACCTCAATATCACCTTTAAATGATTTTTAAAACATTTAAAATTATTCTTAAATAATTGCCATTAATATTAAAATATTAATGTATTTTCGTAAAGATATCAAAATCAATGTCAAAATATTTAAAGTTATATATTATAACTTAAAACATTTTAAAACCTTTAAATCATTTTAAAACATTAAAACTATTTGTGCATAATTTTATTAATATAATTATTAAATAAATTTATTATCATTAATATTAATTTATTAATGAAATCCATATCAAAATATTAAAAGTTATTCATTACAACTTAAAATATTTTTTAACACTTTAATATCCTTTTAAATGATTTTTAAAATATTAATATCATTTTTAACTAATTTATTTAATACAATTATTAAAATATTTAATATCATTAATATTTATATAAATTAAAAAAATATTAATGAGATTTATCTCAAATTCTTAAAAGTTAATTTTTATAACTTAAAACAATTTTTAAAACTTAATTATGAATTTTTCATTATTTTTTTCTATTTATTTCAATTAAATAAATTAATTTTCATTTAAATTGTTGTCAAAGGGCTATCGCGACAAAAATTATCGATATAGGTATTCTTGAGCCTTGAAGAACACTCATGGTAAGTGTTTTGGTACCTACTTTGACCCTCTTGAATTTTTTATTCTTGATGTTTCTGGGCATTAGAGTGTATTAGTTATGTAGTATTGAAGTAATACTACATGTATTAACCAATTTCAGGGTCAAACTACATCATATCATGAAGATATAAGAGCTCAAACTAGCTGTCAGAGCTGTTCTTGAGTTTTTGGGTTACCCAAAAACTCAGACAGTGTCAAGGGTCCATTTTCTAGCCTTTATAACTTGGATTCTAAGCTTTGATTAAGAGTTAAAGTGTCACACTTGTGTAGTATGTATGTCAAGGTACAAAAGTAATACACTTAGGTAGCTTAAAACATCATAGAAGCAAGATCAGGTTGGTTAAAAAACCTGCCAGAACTTATTCTTGAAGATTTCTGGGTTTTTCAGAAACTCATATGGCCAGTTGGTCAACCCATATTTGACCATCAATAACTTTGATTCTAGTCATGATCTAGGTGTTCAAGTGTCATGGTTTGGTAGTCCATATGTAAGAGTATAAAAGGTATACCCTCTCATGTCTTAAAAACTTAACAACCGCAAGATCAAAGCCCTGCAAAAACTTGTCAGACAGCTTCTAAAAAATCTAGGTTTTCCAGATTCCAGTTTTTGTGATTGGTCAACTATATATGTTTGACCATTAGTAACTTGGAATCTAGACATGATATGGACTTGATTCCACTTCTAGTGTACTCTCCTCATGGCATACTATATCAATGATGCACTTACAACCTCATATTTAGGGTTCATGTCAGTTTCTAAAATCCTTATTTTCAAGCACTTAGATGTTATGGATCCATAATGTATCATCATAGATCATTAAATAACATCACATAACACATATTTAAACATCAAAACACATAACCTACTAAAATTTTAAGGATCTAGCATGAATTAGGGTTTATACCTTTTTGCTCCAATCTTTGATTTCTGTCCTCTTGATCTGACCTTGGCTAGCTAAGAGGTGATCTTGGCTTAATTTAGACTGACTTCTTGTAAGACCCAGAATTTTATTAAATGAAAGTATTCAATTTTCCTATAATTATTAATCTATTTAGTAAATGGTTAAATTGATAAAAGGTTAAAGTTAAGGGTGATATTTGAAAGTTTTGCAAAGAAAGAAGGTTGATATAAAATATTCGTTGTGTCGGGGAATATTCGTTTTAACAGGGAATATTCGTACGATAGCACAATCATTAGTGGGCCCCACAACGGAAGTATTGTCGTATTTAGAAAACGATAGAATTATCTTTTTATAAAAATAACGGCGAAAGTTTTACCATTAAACTGTTGAACTACCCGGTAGTAAAAGTATAGTAATACGCGTGGTTGCATAGTAACAAACAGTATTGATTATTGATGCTTACGTAAGAAGTCACTCAGTTATATTCAATTATTGCTACAGTAATTGCTGCATCATGTCTCTCATATTATTGATTCAATTATTGTCACAGTATCATCTGTATAATATTTTATATTATTAAATTAATAAATGAGACGACAAAGTTATTCATATTATTATTTGCAATATTTACAATGTCTAGAAGTTTTGTCAAGAAGAGGTTTGGTCACCTAATTGCGCGCCAATAAGGAGAAATCCTTATCGGAAAGCCACCTCTTTCCTGGAAACGGCCTGGTTGTTAAATATAGTGAGTTATAATATTAATGATAAATAAGTTCGTGTTGATTAAAGATGAAATTGATAGTTCCTTTATGTTGGAATTATTAGTGTTAGTGGAAATTGACATTTATTTCGATAATAATTGATGTCTGGAGGTTATATTAACCAATCGGGTAATTAATCGGATCAATGAGCAATTAATTGCTATTAATTCACATGTTTATAACTATTTGTTCACATGTGTGTACTATTGATTCAAATGCATGTACTATTAGGGGAGGTGGTGCAAGATTGATAATACTTGCATGACTAAATTAAAAATAGAGGTATAGATGAAGGTACTATACTGTAATTATTTTTTTCACATGATTGTACTATTGATTCACAAGATGTACTATTAGGGGAGGTGGTGCAAGTTTGATAATACTTGCAGAACTAAATTAAAAATGAAGAAAAAGATGAATGTATTATACTGTAATATTTCGAGCTCCAATACGTGCAATTATCGAAACTATATTTTCCTATAAATAGAAGCTCATTCTTCCTTCATTCTCACCAATTCACTAAGACTCACAAGAGCAATTATAGATAGAGAAGCTATAGAGAGAGAAGCTTTAGAGAGAAAGTAGAAGAGAAGTCTGCTACCTCGCTCTTCCAGTTTCCAGTCTTCTTCTGAGGTAAGGGGTATTATTTATTTCATATTCTGAAGAGATATTATTTTTTGTATGAATATGAATATTATTTTCGTTCAATATTCGTAAGGAATATCATATTCGTTCAACATTGGTAAGGAATATCATCTTCGTTCAATATTCGTAGGAATATTATCTTCGTTAAATATTCGTTGGAATATTATTTTCGTTCAACAGTAGTAAGGGATAATATTTTTGTTCAGTATTCATAAGTAATAATATTTTCTTCTATACTCTGTAGTATGTGAGTAATATTATTTCGTCTCGTATTCCTGATTATACCATCATTCGGTTAAAGTATTGCTTCTATATTCCGTGAAATTAGTAGAATATCCTTGAAATTTGCGCTTCATCTAGTATCGCTTCACAAGGATATTTTCTGCACATTCTTGTTAAATTTTAAGTTTTTCATGTCGGAGTACTGTCCATGGGTACTATTCACAAAGTACTATTCATAAAGTACTATTCACAGAGTACTATTCCTAAAGTACTATTCACGGGGTACTATTCAGTCGGGTAATATTCACCCAGAGTACTATTCATAACAAAAATTGATTTCTTTTCGGTCCAAATCATTTTTGATACATTATCATTCTTGAATTTTACTCCACAAAGCAAAGATCGTGTTGACAATTTGGACAATATTGAATTCGGATAAATTAAATTATAAATCTTTAAAATTTATCCTTGAACTTGTTTTATTGAATTCTTATATCATTGTCATCATCCTCATGTTTATATTATGTTGAAAGTCATCTCGTGGTATTCGTAGTGCATAGATGGACTTGGTATGATTATAACCAGGGATTATTCGGTATAATCATGACCATAATATTACAAATGATGTGGTAAAAGTCCTCATTGGCCCGTAATGCATTGATGGACAGTTTTAGGCATGATCATGACCATTGATGAATACACGAATATCTTTGGCCCGTAGTGCATGGATAATTTGTGATCGTGAAACTAAAGAATATCCTTGGCCATAGTACAGGGGTGATTCGATGATGTGGATTATTTATTAAGCTGAGTCTCAGCGGTAAAAGTGATGAAAACCTTTTAAATCATAGAAGATAGTAGATTTTATGCTCTACTTGACTCTTCTAATGGATTGCTTGTTCCGCTGCAGTTAAACTTGATGTTTGTTATATTTTATCAGTATAACACTATTGAAGGCTAACGATAAATAATTCTGCATTATCTTAGTCATAATATTTCTTACTGGGCTAGTTGAGCTCACCCTTTTACTTTCATTGTTCTCTTCAGGAAATGAGAACGTAGATGGGACTAGTCGAGGAATGGAGTGACGTTCTAGATGATAGCATTAGTAGTCCTCACTATTCTATGAAATAGTGTGATAATAATTGTATTGAGGACTCCATTTGAGTTAAATATTGTCTAGAAGACAATATTCGTATTAAAACTCTGAGTTTATGTTTTATCGTATTTTACACGACAGTTGTATTATTAAGTTGTATTTGAATTTTGTACCATGTATTTGACGACTATAGATGGGTGATGTATACCTGTTTTGGGGGTGTCACAGTTGGTATCAAAGCTTAGGGATATGATCCTTGGCTGAGATGTGAGACAAGAACTAGGAGGGGAGAGACAGGGAATTCCTTCGCTAGTATGACCTACCTAAGTTTATTTGGTATTTAATTTGGTCGGTTAGAGTATAGGGATAATATGTGGCATGTCAATTAATCCTTGTTTTGTGACAGTATTTGAAAATGGCATCCAAAAATGTTGAGATAAGCAATGAAGCACATGAGACCGTTGAGTCACCAACGATCAAAACCAAGGATAATGTGCAATAGGAAGACAATAATCCTCAGGTAAACAACAACACCGATCAAATGATGAACGATTGGATGTTTAGAGGCTTTATGCAATTCATGCAACATCAGACGAGAGAGACTCCTATTCAAAATGCAGGTGGAATCATTGGCAATTCTCAGATGGTCACTGCTAAGCAGTTCAAGGAGCTAGGATCACCAGAGTTTTTGGGAGAGCCAAAACCACTTAAAGAGAAGACGTGGATAAAGCAAATCACTAAGATATTTGATGTTTTGGGATGCTCCGAGGAGCAAAAGGTTCCCTTTGCCACCTTCATGTTGAGAGGAGAGGCAGATTATTGGTGGGAATCAATAAAGCGTACTCAACCTGCCGCACTGAAGATGTCATGGGAGAAGTTCCAAGAATTGTTCAACGACAAGTACTTTCCCGAAAGTATTCGTCACATGAATGATGTCGAGTTTATCAAGTTGGAGCAAAATATTATGACTGTGTCGTAGTACGAGGCTAAGTTTTCCGAGTTTTCCTGGTTCATATCCCATTTGGTTGATAATGAGTAGAGAATGACGTGAATGTTTCTGCGAGGTTTGAGACCCGAAATACGTCAATACCTCATTTCTCACAAATTATGTTTGTATTCTGATGTAGTGAATAGGGCTCAGTTATTGGAGCGCAATAATGAGCCAGCCCAACCAAAAGATAACGAGCAACAACACGATAATAATCGTACCGGTGGAAACGGTCATCGGAACAATGATAACCATCATGGAGGAAATTATCATGCCAGAAATGGTAACCACTTCGGTGGTAATCATGGCCAAGATAAATGAAGAAATGATTCAAGTGGAAAATTCAAGAAGAGAAGATTTAACGATGATGGGAAGACATCGGCAGCAGCACCAGCAACAAATTCAAGGGAAGGAGAACGACCGCCAGTTAGATGCTACAGATGCGGAGAGGAGGGACACCTAAGTCCAAACTGTTCACAGCCTTCCAAGGTATGTTTTAGTTATGGAAAAGACGGTCACATAGCTCAATTTTGTCCTGTAACAAAATCAAGTCCAGATGGGACGGTGGCACCAAAGGCGGATACGGACAAAACAAAGTCGGTGGTTTCAGGAAGAGTATTTTTCGTGACTTCTCAAAGTGTGAGTAACCCGAACGAAATTAGCACGGGTTAGTTAATTATAAATTCTTGCGAACTCTATACCTTATTAGATACCGGTTCTACCCATTCTTTTATTTCTCCTACTTGCACTAAACGTTTAAATTTGACTCTGGAGAAATTAGACTTTGACTTATTGGTTGAAACTCCATTGGGAGAAACCTTCGTTACCTCCACTGTTTATAAGTCTTGTTTGATTCAAATCGGTAACCACACGTTACCTGTCGATCTTATCTCTTTGAAAATTTTGCCTTTGATGTGATTTTGAGAAATCGATTGGTTAGCTACTCATCGTGCTAAAATTGATTATTTTCGTAAGGTTGTTAGCTTTCATATTCCTAACCAACCTATTATGTGAATTCAAGCAACCAAACCACTACAGTCAATCACTGTCATATCAAGCCATAAAGCTATTCATTTATTGAAAAACGGATGTCAAGCATTCTTAGCCCGTGTCACTGATTTAAACAAAAATACATCAGATTTGAATGATATTTCTATTGTTAATAAATTTCCTGACGTATTCCCTGAAGAACTTCTTAGCCTACCCCAGAGCATGAAATCAAATTTTGTATCGACCTTGAACCCAGTACAAAACCCTCAAATATTTTTTCACCCAAAACGAACGTATCATGCACCAAAGACGTTGGCTCGAGCTATTGAAGATTACGATAATACGATTAAATACCATCTAGAAAAGCGAACGCGGTAGCTGACGCATTGAGTAGAAGATTGTATGCATTTATGAGTGTGATATTGTTAACACAAAGACCCATTTCATACGACTTACAAAAGATGGAGATAGAGTTATAACGAATATACGAGTATAATCGACGTTAATTGATAAAGTTAAAGCTGCTCAAGCTACACACCCAGAGTTGAAGAATGTGAAGAAGAATGTTCAAGATGGCGTTATTCTAGAAGCAAGAATTGACGAAGAGAGTAAATCTCAACCCTCGATTTAATTGGACCATTTGAAATCCTCGATCGAGTAGGAACTGTGGCCTATAGACTCGTTTTACCGCCAAGTATGTTGCGTGTTCATAACATTTTTTACGTATCTATGTTACGTAAATATGTAGACGACCCAAACCACATTATTGAATTAGAACTAGACGAGATAGCAGAAGATTTAACGTATGAGGAGATGCGTGTTAAAATCTTGGATAAAAAGGATATATTCTACACTCAAAGGTTATACCTCAAGAGTTAGAATCTGACGAGGTATCCTCACCTCTTCGATATACCAGGTACGTACGTAAATTTCGAGGGAAAAATTTCATAAGGAGGGGAGATTGTAAGACCCCGAATTTTATTAAATGAAAGTATTCAATTTTCCTATAATTATTATTCTATTTAGAAAATGGTTAAATTGATAAAAGGTTAAAGTTAAGGGTGATATTTAAAAGTTTTGCAAAGAAAGTAAGTTGATATAAAATATTCGTTGTGTCGGGGAATATTCGTTTTAACAGGGAATATTCGTAAGACGGCACAATCATTGGTGGATCCCACAATGGAAGTATTGTCGTATTTAGAAAACGACAGAATTATCTTTTTATAAAAATAACGACAAAAGTTTTACCGTTAAACTGTTGAACTACCCGGTAGTAAAAGTACACTAATACGCGTGGTTGCATAGTAGCACACGGTATTGATTATTGATCCTTACGTAAGAAGTCACTCAGTTATACTTAGTTATTGCTACAGTAATTGTTGCATATTATTGATTCAATTATTGTCACAGTATCATCTGCATAATATTTTATATTATTAAATCAATAATTGAGACGACAAAGTTATTCATATTATTATTTGCAATATTGACAATGTCTAGAAGTTCTGTCAAGAAGAGGTTTGGTCACCTAATTGCGCGCCAATAAGTAGAAATTCTTATCGGAAAACCCCCTTTTTCCTAGGAATGACCTGGTTGTTAAATATTGTGAGTTATAATATTCATGATGAATAAGTTCGTGTTGATTAAAGATGAAATTGATAGTTCTATTGTGTGAGAATTATTAGTGTTAGTGGAAATCGATATTTATTTCCATAATAATTGATGTCTGGAGGTTATAATAACCAATCGGGTAATTAATTGGATAAATGAGCAATTAATTGCTATTAATTCACATGCTTATAACTATTTGTTCACATGTGTGTACTATTGATTCACATGCATGTACTATTAGGGGAGGTGGTGCAAGATTGACAATACTTGTATGACTAAATTAAAAATGGAGGTATAGATGAAGGTACTATACTGTAATTTATTTTTTCACATGATTGTTGTAAGACCCCGAATTTTATGAAATAAAAGTATTTAATTTTTCTATTTAGTAAATGGTTAAATTGATAAAAGTTTAAAGTTAAGGGTGATATATATAAAATTTTCAAAATAAGCAAGTGGCTATAAAATACTTATTATTATTAGGGAATATTCGTTTGGTCGTGGAATATTCTTTCTATTCGCATCGACTGCCAATGACCATTTGTGGGCCCCATAAAAGAATAAGCATCGGATGAAGAAAATGACAAATTTGAATTTTTATAAATAACTTGGCGTAGTTATTCACGAATTAACACTTCATTGGAATACTCGCGGTTAAAATAAAGTGTCACGCGTTGTCAGACAAGAGTAGACACCAGTATTACAATGATTTTTGAATTATTGATTCTTCGTGTAAGAAGGCACTACTCAATAATTATTACAGTAATTACTGTTCAATATTTTATTTTATTGGTTCAATAATTGCTGCATTGATATTTTATATTATTGTTGTTTCAATAATTATCGCAGCACAGTATTTTCCATTATCGGATCAATAATTCATATTATTTGAATACTATTATGAGATAGCATTATTGGCAATATCTAGAAAGTTCTGTCAAGGAGAGGTTTGGTCACCTAATTGCGCGCCAGTAAGGAGAAATCCTTATCGGAAAGCCCCCTTTTTCCTGGGAACTGCCTGGTTGTCATTATTGTGATTCTGTAATATTATTTTTGAATAATTAATTATTGATTTATATGATAATGAAATATTTATTTGACGTGGATATAAATGATGGATTTATTTATGTGGTTATAAATGAAGGATTAATGTTGAGGTATTTTATCAGTATTTTGTTAGATTGTAGGTACTAAAAGATCAAATCAGTGTTCTTACATCTTTATTGTGTGAGTTATAATTTTTAATCTGACCGTTGGATCGTTGTGATTTTTGGATATGTTATACATATATAATTTGAGTATATGTTCACAAATTTTGAACCGTTAAAATGAACGAATGATTTGTTATGAATTTTAAGAGGTGATTGATTCGGAAATTGGGTTTATAAATGATTTTGGTGGAAAATTCTAGAAATGGGTGGGCCCCACTTTTGGTTGTTGGGGAAGATGGCTGATTTTTGGTGGGTAGAATAGTAGCAGATAAAGCCACCAGGTAGCAGGTCAAGTATGCTTCGGTGTGCTAACATTTTCCTATAAATAGAGGGCTAAGTTAGAATTGAAAATCACACCAGAATTCATAAGTTTTCTCTGTTTTTCTCTCTAGATTATCGAGTGTATTTTGTGAGTATTTAGATACTTGGTGAGTTGTTATTCATCGCTGCAAGTTTTCTTTCTTGTCATATCCGATATCCAATGTAAGTCTTTGCTCTTTTGAGGTAAGGGATAGTAAGGATTTTAAGGGTTGTTATGTTTTTCGGTTCCAGTAATTTTTCCGACCTTCAAAAATTCTGGAAAAATTTAAAATGATAATTTGATGAGTTTTCTTGATTGTGTCCAAAAATA
Organism: Panax quinquefolius; assembly: GCA_020205615.1. Taxonomy (NCBI): domain Eukaryota; kingdom Viridiplantae; phylum Streptophyta; class Magnoliopsida; order Apiales; family Araliaceae; genus Panax; species Panax quinquefolius. The sequence goes on along the minus strand of CM035167.1, from coordinate 55,953,346 downwards.
GTGATTTTTGGATGTATAGATTAACAGTTGTGAATTTTATGAGAAAAGACTATTTTAAAAGTAACCGCTTATAACTCCTTGTGGTTAACTCCAAAATTGATGAAATTTTTATTGTGAGTACATCTATATAATATCAGTGTGCTCTGTGAATTTCAGAATTTTTGGATAAAAGTACAATTTGTGATAAATGTCTAAATATTCGGCGGTTTTGGCCATATAAAAAATAGTAAATGAATTTTAAAAATTCCGGAAAAAATATATGTTCAATATGGGACTATAATCTGCTAAATCCCAGAAAAGAAAATTTGTTTGTACTGATTTGGTATTTTTCATGAAAATGGAATAGTTATGAGTAAATGAATTAAATATGTTATGTGAAGTAAGAAAATTCGAAAATAGGATTTTATGGCTTGAGAATCCTATATAAGGTATATGCAGATTTTTGATAAGGGTTTTGGTTATTGGTGATGAAATCTTATGAGTTTGGCATTTTAGGATGATTAAATACATTATTTAGTAAAGTGTAAACAATTAAAATAAATTGTTTATAAGTTAAGAAAGATTATTCTTTCAATATCATTATACTGAAATATTGGTATGTATTTTATTGTTGAATTTCTACCTTTTTTATGTCGAGGTTACTATTCATGAGTTACTATTCACTAATACGACACTATTCACTGAAAATTAAAATTTTCCTTTTTATCCAAGATGTCTATTATGGTTACTATCTTTGATTGAATCCATGTTTTGATAATATTGTTTTTATTATCATATATAACATTTTTATAATCCTGGTGAAGAAATTTCTCTTTAACTTGAGTGTAAAGATGGGTAGATTATTGGTATGATCACGACTATGGGTTCTCTTTGGCGATGAAGTGCAAAAGATGAATTGTTGGTGGTATGATCATGACCATTGAATTTACAATTGAATATTTTTAATTTGAAGTGCAAAGGTGAATTGATCAACATGGTTATAATTATGGTTTATATAAATTCTGAAATGATTATGTATTTCTTTGAGATATTAATATATTTGGCTTGTAGTGCAAAGATGAATTATTGATGAATATCTTTGGCCCGTAGTGCAAAGATGACCTGTTGTTGAATATCTTTGGCCGTAGTGCAAAGATGAAATTGTTAGTATGATTATAAACAGGAACTGTGATTTGGTATAACCATGATCTTTGATGTTTCAGGTAAAGACATGTGATGAAAATTATCTTCGTCCTAGATGTGAAGAGGAATTTAGAATTACAATTATGATTATGAGTTATTCATATAATTGTGGAAAGGAACTGTTGATTAATGTTACAGGGATAAAACATTGTTGGTGGACTTTTAATGTGGAGAAGATAATAGACTTTATGGTCTATTTGACTCTTCTAATGGATTGCTCGTTCCGTTGCAACTATGGTTGAAATTTTTTATCATCTACCATATGTTCTAAATCTCTGATTTTTTTATTGATGAAGGCTATTGATAATTTAATTATCTTTAGTCATGATATTCTTTATTGAGCTAGTTGTGCTCACCCTTTTGCTTCACAATTCCTTTCAGGTAATAAGAGTGTATTTGGGTCGAAAGCTGGGGTATGAGGGAATAGAGCGGTGGTCATCATTTAGTAGTTATATTTGGTGAATCAAATAGGGTGAGGCAAACCCAACGTTGGAAGGGTATTTTTCCACTATCATACAAGATGTCTAAAGACATACAACCTCGTGTCATCATAAGACAGGGTTGTGCACATCCACTTACTGAGTATATCTACGCGCACTACCTATATGATCTTGGTGTTTGCTTGAAGTATAATTCTTAATTAGAGACAGTGGAGATAATGATATGTCAAGAGAAGACTCACAATTGGAAAGAATATGATAGTAATCTTCTCATTTTTCTTTGGGGTCTATTGGGTCAACCAATGATAATTCTGTGGCCATATGATATCTATTATAACCTAGACACATGGCCTCCCATGTACGAAGGTTTCCTTGAGCACTTCCCAAATATTCTAATTTCTAAAACTGTTTTTGACTATACCTTTATGTAAGGTGCCATTGTGACGTGCTATCCAAGGTTGGGATGTGAGTCATAGTTGGTATATATTTGTATCAAAACTCATAGCATATGTGTTGTTGTATTTTGCACGACAATTGTTGTAATAAAGTTGTATTTGTTTTCTGTACCATGTATTTGGCGACTCAGAATAGGTTGGGTGGATTGGACCTATTTTGGGGTTATCACAATTGTACTATTGATTCACATGATTGTACTATTGATTCACAAGATGTACTGTTAGGGGAGGTGGTGCAAGTTTGATAATACTTGCAGGACTAAATTAAAAATGAAGAAAAAGATGAAGGTATTATACTTTAATATTTCGAGCCCCAAAACGTGCAATTATCGAAACTATATTTTCCTATAAATAGAAGCTCATTCTTCTTTCATTCTCACCAATTCACTAAGACTCACAAGAGCAATTATAGATAGAGAAGCTATAGAGAGAGAAGCTTTAAAGAGAAAGTAGAAGAGAAGTTTGCTACCTCACTATTCCAGTATCTAGTCTTCTTCTGAGGTAAGGGGTATTATTTATTTCATATTCTGAAGAGATATTATTTTTCGTATTCGTATAAATATTATTTTCGTTCAATATTCGTAAGGAATATCATCTTCGTTCAATATTCGTAAGGAATATCATCTTCGTTCAATATTCGTAGGAATATTATCTTCGTCAAATATTCGTAAGGAATATCATCTTCGTTCAATATTCATAGGAATATTATCTTCGTTAAATATTCGTTGGAATATTATTTTCGTTCAACAGTAGTAAGGGATATTATTTTTGTTCAGTATTCATAAGAAATAATATTTTCTTCCTTACTCTGTAGTATGTGAGTAATATTATTTCGTCTCGTATTCCTGATTATACCATCATTCGGTTAAAGTATTGCTTCTATATTCCGTGAAATTAGTAGAATATCCTTGAAATTTGCGCTTCATCTAGTATCGCTTCACAAGGATATTTTCTGTACATTCTTGTTAAATTTTAAGTTTTTCATGTCGGAGTACTGTCCATGGGTACTATTCACAAACTACTATTCACAAAGTACTATTTACAGAGTACTATTCCTAAATTACTATTCATAGGATACTATTCACTCGAGTAATATTAACACGGAGTACTATTCATAGCAAAAATTAATTTTTTTTTAATCCAAATCATTTTTAATACATTATCAGTCTTGAATTTTACTCCACAAAGCAGTATCATGTTGACAATTTGGACAATATTGAATTCTGAATAAATTAAATTATAAATCTTTAAAAATTTATCCTTGAACTTGTTTTATTGAATTCTTATATCATTGTCATCATCCTCATGTTTATATTATGTTGAAAGTCATCTGTGGCCTGTAGTGCATAGATGGACTTGGTATGATTATAACCAGGGATTATTCTATATAATCATGACCGTAATGTTACAAATGATGTGGTAAAAGTCCTCATCGTCTGCATTGCATTGATGGACGGTTGTTGGCATGATCATGACCATTGATGAATACACGAATATCATGGTCCGTAGTGCATGGATAATTTGTGGTCGTGATACTAAAGAATATCCTTGGCCGTAGTGTGCGGGGGTGATTCGATGATGTGGATTATTTATTAAGTCGAGTCTCAAATGATAAAAGTGATGAAAAACCTTTTAAATCATATAAGATAGTAGATTTTATGCTCTACTTGACTCTTCTAATGGATTGCTTGTTCCGCTGCAGTTAAACTTGATGTTTGTTATATTTTATCAGTATAACACTGTTGAAGGTTAACGATAAATTATTCTACATTATCTTAGTCATAATATTTCTTACTGGGCTAGTTAAGCTCACCATTTTTCTTTCATTGTTCTCTTCATGAAATGAGAATGTAGCTGGGACTAGTCGGGGAACGGAGTGACGGTCTAGATGTTAGCATTAGTAGTCCTCACTATTCAATGAAATAGTGTGATAATAAATGTATTGAGGACTCCATTTGAGTTGAATACTGTCTAGAAGACAATATTCGTATTAAAACTCTCAGTTTATGTTTTATCATATTTTACACGACAGTTGTATTATTAAGTTGTATTTGAATTTTGTATCATGTATTTGGCGACTCAAGATAGGTGATGTATACCTATTTTGGGGGCGTGACACTTCTTCTCAAACTCTCGAAAGTTAGAGAGAGAGAGAAAGGGTCTTGGCTAATGAGAACTAAAGTAAGATATTTCTTACTTTAAGTTTCAAATCTTTTGATTCCATGGTCATGGATGTTGCTAGGTGGCCAAAATGCCTGAATGGTGTTAGTTTAGAACACTTGGAAAACTCAAGTGGTGACTCACCAAGATTTGGTAAAATCCTTAACATAAAAGTTTAGTAAAAGGGCATTTTAGTAATTTCGCACCTACTAAGGGTATTTTGGTCATTTCACCAACAATTCGAAGGGTAATTTGGTTATTTCACATATATCACATAACTCTTAACTCTTAGGGTTTTATACTTAGCATTACAGTTCCTAGATTAGGGTTTGAAAATTCCCAATTAGGGTTTACGATTTCAAAAACTGAAATTAGGGTTTCTATATGAAGCTAGAATTAGGGTTTCTAACCTATCATTAGGGTTTCTTAACTGAATAGTAAAGTTCTTAACATAACATTAGGGTTTTCCAATGTTATAACTTATCTGATTCATACTTAACAATTAACCACATACTGTACAGACATATAATCATAATACACAAAACCATATATGTCCTTCACAAAATTTTTTAAATCCATACTCTATTTCCAGTCTAGGTCTTATTATTTAACCTTTAGTTAATCAATCAAGATTTTATTAATCTTATAAATTTTTGGGTTTTTACATTCACCCCTTCTTCTAAGATTTTCATCCTCGAAATTACAGCCTACTACACTCTACTCCTTTCATTCACCAAAACTAGGTTTTCAATATAACCTTTATCCAATCATATCAGATTCTACCCATAAATAATGAGTTCACACTATTTCATATACATCATCACATACTAACACAACATCACTCTAAAGAGTTAAAAAAAATCATATCATGCTGAGGGGTTATATAGACCATGAACTTTCATTTTCAATTTTGTTGAAAAGGTTTGTACAGAAATTCATCTGCAAATCGTCATGACTTACGGGCACAGAGGGTGATCAGCCTGTTATGTCCTGTATTAATCAATACTACATGTTGGAAAGATATTTACGTTCATCATATCCGCCTTTGGCACATAAAATTTTCCCAATTTCAGGATGTTCACCTCAGACTCATCATAGGATTCGGCACCAAAACAATTTTGTTCAGCAAAAGATTTCAAACAATACTTTGAATTTCATAAATATTTGTCTAGCTGAATCAAATAGCTTAGACTCATACAAATAATTTGAATTTCAATCGAAACATGTCTGGCCAAATCCAGTTGGCAATAGTTTATCTTTAAAATTTCAAAAAAAAGTTTATGACGTCATGATACTGCACTGTATTTACAGTCCATTTGAGGATTTCGTTATTTTATGACTTTGTCATACTACATCATTCCATAGTGGCTAACGATCTTTAGATCGCATATACACTAAGTAATTTTGCATTGATAACTCCATCATTTTTATCATCTTTGCACCGGGTTACATGATGCATTAATGATATAAAATACATTTTGATATTACAAATAATTTTCATCTAGCCGAAACAATTAGCATAGACTTTTCTTTTAAACGGTTCAAAAACATTGAAAATCAGTTTTAGTATTATCATATCGTAACAGATAATGAGATGTTAGTGGCTCACAGTCTATATACACACTTTTGTCACCGTAGGTTACTGATAACAAAATTTATTTTTATTTTTAAAGGCACACCAGTACAAATTTAACTTGATGTCAAAAATTTCAAAGTCTAGCATACCTAGAAGATTTGTAATACCAATGTTTCCACCATCAACTTCACTTTCTATACTGATCCATTGCTTAATAATTTTATCTATTTCTATCATCCTCAATTCTCCATTCACAACTTTTCTATACCCCAATATAGTTCATCAAACTTACCACATGTTATGAGTTCAGGAACATTTCACAATAATATGAGTTTAGGAACTTATCCCAGCAATACGTAGTTCAAGAACCAATCAGGAACTGTCCATACGCGTAGGGGTTCAAAAAAATACCATACGATTATGAGTCACAAAGTTACCATAAGTATGAGATTTAAGAACTCGCACCTAACCTTATATCCTCTATCTATCCGTTATACACTTGAGAAAAGAATCACCTTCTCAACATGTATATAGCAAATAGCACGACACAAACATTTCATTGATTATCAAGGTGATAGACTAAGTGGTCGTTAAACCAAGCACAAAACCCCTTTCCATACAGAGGCTTGTACAACTTAGCTGTCACATGAGTCCTCAATTGAAATCTCACATAAGTCTAGCTTTTCCTTACTCCATTCGAATTTTATTAAATTTGTATCGCATCATCCATAACACTTTTCTGAGTTTGCATAGTAATATTTCATAGTCCAACTTACGTACATCAATTCTGTTATAAAATTTTCAATCATTTGATTGATCCTCCTCCCTGTTATGAACTTATCAGATCATGTTGTGATCTCATATTATAATCGTATTATATTACAATTCTTTTCTATGTTATGGTTGTTTTATTTTACGATTTTCTTTCCCTTTATACTTTTAGTCTTTTAGACTCTATCTATTCATCTTTATTATCAGAGTTAGGTAACTCTGGATCTTTATTACTTGTCAAGATTCTTCTTTGAATCTTATGGACTTATTAATACCTTGCCCATATTCATTCCTTAGAACTTAAACTCTATTTAATATCATTAATATTTATATAAATTAAAATATTAATGAAATTTATCTCAAATTCTTAAAAGTTAATTTTTATAGCTTAAAATAATTTTTAAAACTTAATTATGAATTTTTCATTATTTATTTCTATTTATTTCAATTAAATAAATTAATTTTCATTTAGATCGTCGTTGAAGGCCTATCGCGACAAAAATTATCGATATAGGTGTTCTTGAGCCTTGAAGAACACTCATGGTCAGTGTTTTGGTACCTACTTTGACCCTCTTGAATTTTTTATTCTTGATGTGTGACGCCCCCAAAATTAGGTATACATCACCCATCTTGAGTCGCCAGATACATGGTACAGAATTCAAATATAACTTAATAACACAACTGTCGTGTACAATACGACAAAACATAAACTGTGAGTTTGGATACAAATATTGTCTACTAGAGAGTATACAAACTCAAAAGGAGTCCTCATTACAATTATTATCACACTATTTCACAGAATAGTGAGAACTACTAATGCACCATCTAGGACCATCACTGCTCCACGACTAGTCCCAAATACGTTCTCATTTCACGAAGAGAATAGTAAAAGAAAGGGTGAGCTCAACTAGCCCAAAGAAGAAATATTATGACTAAGATAATTCGAATAATTTATCGTCACCTTCAACAATGTTAAACTAATAAAATATAATAACTATCAAGTTTAAGCTGCGTGAAACAAGTAATCCACTAGAAGAGTCAAGTAGGAATAAAATCTACTATCTTCTATGATTTAAAAGGTTTTTCATCACTTTTATCATTTGGGACTCGACTTAATAAATAATCCACATCATCGAATCACCTTTCTGCACTACTGCCAAGGATATTCTTTAGTATCACGACCAATAATTATCCATGCACTACTACTAAAGATAATCATGTTTTCATCAACTATCCCGATCATGCCATAAAACAATTCATCTTTGACTACTACCAAAGAGAATCCATAGCCATATTCATACCAAAAACTATCCATCAATGCACTACGGGCCAATGAGGACTTTTTCCACATCATTTGAAACATTACGGTTATGATTATACCGAATAATCCCTGGTCATAATCATACCAAGTCCATCAGGCCACAGATGACTTTCAACAAAATATAAACATGAGGATCATGACAATGATATAAGAATTCAATAAAAACAAGTTCAAGAATTAATTTATCCAGGAACCAACAACGTCCAAATTGTCAACATTATACTGCTTTGTAGAGTAAATTTCAAGAATGCTCAAAAGAATATTTTTATGAAAAGATCTTTGGATTAAGCTTTAAATATCAATGATATTCCACTAATTTCACTGAGTATAGAAGTCAAAACTTTAACCAATCGAGTATAATAGAATATATGAAAGCGCAAATGGATCTTCACCGCCATGCAGTAATTCCACGTTAATGATCATTTCCACAATTTAATAAGGAATGAATACAAAGGATCATTCACCATGCATGTGGTAATCCACATGCATGGCGAGTTATTCCAACGTAATAATAAAGAATGGAATACCAAAAGGATTCACCATACTGCGATAGATCAGATGCATAAAAAGTTATTCCCAATGAATAATAATAAAAATGGAACGTGTCACAGAACGCCGCATAAGATATATAGATAGAATAATAAATAATGGAACCAAGTCCAGCGTAAATGCACAGACAGGATATTTCGACAGAATAATAAATAATGAAACCAAGTCCGGCGTAAACGCACAGACAGGATATTCTAACAGAATAATAAATAATGGAACGAAGTCCGTAAGAACGCATGAGCATGGATATCTTTGACGAATAATAAAGAACGGAATATTAGAAGAATTTCACCATGTATGCGGACTTACATAAGCAGGTTATTCCAAGCAGAATAATAAGAATGGAATAATGAAGTTCTCTTCATGAATAAGAAAGAAAGAATACCCCTTACGAAGTACAACAAATAATATCCCTTACCTTAAAAAGAAAATCTTTGGATATAGAAGTAGTGAAAAGCAGAACACCTTTCTTCTTTCTCTCTATAGTTTCTCTCTCAGAGTTTCAATTGAATTCGTAAGAAATAATGAATGAATGAGCTTCTATTTATAGAAGAATGGATGTGATAGTAACTAACTCATGAAGCGGTCCAGGATTGATTTACTTTAATCGACGGTCCATATTTAAAGCAAAATCTTTTAAATAAAATATAATATATTCTATTTATAATCTAATAAAATGAATAACTTTATAAAAGATTTTACTATGCAAAACACTATGCAAGCACTATGCAAACACTATGCATAATAAAATATAATATATTCTAACTATTGTATAATAAAGCAGATAACTTTATAAAAGTATTTTTGTTTTATATAAAAAATTTTACTATGCAAAACACCATACGCATACTTACTACGTAACACTATGCGTAATAGAATATAATATATTCTATTTATAGAATAACTTTATAAAAGTATTATACATTTTATATAAACATTTTTACTGCTTTTATTACATTAATAATACCAATAAAACACAACCGAAAGTGACTTATCACGTAAGCATCAATAATCAATACCAGTGTATTTCTACTATGCAACCACGCGTATTCATCGTACTTTTTACTACCGAGTAGTTCAACAGTATTAACAGTAAAACTTTCGCCATTATTTTCATAAAATATTTTTGTCGTTTTCTCAATCCGAAAATAATCCCGTTGTGGGGTCCACCAATGATTGTACCGTCGTACGGTTATTCTCCGATAAAACGAATATTCGCCGACCAATCGAATATTATACAACAACTTGCATACTTTTCAAAATTTATAAATACTACCCACAACTATAACACACACCATAATATTAAAAAATAATTATTTCGAGAAAATTAAATATTTATTCATAAAATTTGGGGTCTCACATGATGTTTCTGGGCATGAAAGTGTATTAGTTATATAGTATTGATGTAATACTACATGTGCTAACAAATTTCAGGGTCAAACTACATTATATCATGAAGATATAAGAGCTCAAACTAGCTGTCAGAACTGTTCTTGAGTTTCTAGCACCACAAAAAAATGGGGCTTCAGCAACAACCGATTTTTGTTGCTAAAGGTGCCAAATTTCGTTGCTAAAGGGTTTTGGCAACGACTTTACTGTCGTTGCGTCTTTCGTTGCATAATGAGCGTTGCTAATTGTTCCGCAATTAACGTATTTTTTTTGTTGCCAAAACTAATATATTTTGCAACAAAATTTGGCTTTCGTATAGAGACATCGATCCTTTATCAACAAAATGTATTGTTACAAAATTATTAAAATTTTATTGCTAAAAACCTCATTTCGTTGCAAAAGCCTGCTAATTGGCAACGAAATGAACTCTTTTTTTTACAACGACCATGCATTTTCGTTGTAATTGACACCATGTTGCAACGACATTTTTCGTTCCACTAAATTATGAAAATTGTTGCCTAAGCTTGCTTTCGTTGCGGAATATAAACTTTTTAGCAATGATTTGCGTTGCTGATTATATTATTTGGCAACGACATTATGTTGAATCAGCAACGAAAATATTTGTTGCTAGTTATTTTTCAATAGCAACGAAAGTCATCGATTAACATCAACATTATATGTTGCCGTTTCTTTATATGTGCAACGAAAGTTGATATGATTTGCAACGATAAAAAATGTTACATTTTATTTTAGTATTAACAACAATATCCTCTCCGTTGTTATTAGGTTAATTTTTTGTTGCCAAATATTATATTTTTAATGCCATTAGCAACAAAAATTTATTGCTAAATGTATAAAAAATTGTTGCTATATTAAAACTTGTTCAATGCTTTGGTAACGAATTATATTATTGCCAAATCAAAATTTGACATTCTTTTTGTGTACCTGGTTGGCTCAATGTCCCCATAGCAAATAATGGCAAAAATACAAAAAACTAAAATATTATTAACTTAATAAAATCATCCACTACATAATCATTCATTATCTTTACAATTAACCATCTAAAGCTACCACAGTTCTTCAATCAAAGTATATATCTACATATATAGAGAGAATACACTTCATAATTTTGTCTCTTGTCTTCTGTAAACGTAGCACGGAAATTTGATACCCAGTATTGTAAGGCAGGTCGTAGAAGCAGTCTTCTTGCGCATATTTAAAAATAATAGCAAATCAGGAAAATGAAGCAAATAGGTCACCAGAGAAAAAAGAGATTGAAATTTACAAGAAGGGGAAATCAACAGTTTTTTTTCCCTTTTGACAAGACCTAAAACAAATTCCCACTCTACATAAATGAAAAGACCTTTTTCAGCAGTACTTAGAATCAAAAGCAAAATAACTAATGAATACTAGTAATAACTAATTTCTGCAACACCCCAACAAGTAAAATACCCCAAATGCTTTTAAAACCCAAAGCTATCATTCAAATACCCAAATGCTCACTTACACATTTATTTAATCAAGGAAAATGGCTCATACACAGTTCTTTCCGTGCTCTCACTAAAACTTATGCATACCTAAAACTAAAGGTTTCTTAATATTAGAGCACTAAAACTTATGCATACCTAAAACTAAAGGTTTCTTAATATTAGTAGTAAATTAACTCGGTACAGGAAAGTCAGATTTGACATACCCATCAATGATGCTATCAAGATCTGTTATCAAGAATTTTGTTGAGCTGACGCTGGCACTGAACACTAGTATGCAGGAGTTTTTTTTGCTCTTCCCCCATATCAGTCCCTTCCAACATCTTCCGAGAAAACATAATCCCGGAGAGAGGATTTCTGACTTGCCTTCTAATATAAGCTAATGCTTTTAATCTCTTCACAGCAGTGTGTTCTGATAACCGTTGTATATGAAGTGCTTGCTGCAGCTCTTGACTTGCTAGCTGCAAGAAGCAAAAGATCCCAGAAATATTACCCTCTCCATCCAACTTTTTGCTTACGCAGAGCAAGCATTCTACATATTTCCCATTCCTCTCAAAGAAACCAAAACAAATCTTTTTAGTTTCCTGACCAGTCATAGCATTGCTCAGTACAATACCAAGATTCACAGAAGCCTCTTGATTATTTAGCCAACAATATGATGTTTGGGTCCCAAAAATCTCCCCCAAAAGCATTTTGTCTACGATCTCCTCTCTATGCCATCCAAATAACTCTGTCATAGATTGGTTCCACTCAGAACACCAGCCAAATTCATTCGTGCCAAATATTGGTGGAATCAATGGGTTTGGATTCTGGACAATAGCTTTATAGTCTCCTTCAATCCGCATAAACTTATCCATGATGGTCTTCTGACCTGTTAAATCTTGGGCCACAAAACATACTCCAACAACATTGTCATTGAGATCCCTACTCGTACAAGTATTCACAACTACTCTAATAGGACCAGAGTCACTCCTAGATCCACGAATTTTGATTTCAAACTGGATAGTTTGTTCTTCTTTTCCTAAGATGAAGAACAAACATGAGAAAAAACATTAATGATATCTAATCAGAAGTAATTGAAAGTATTACTTCTGATTAGACATGATTAACACCATAAACATAATCCATAAACATAATGTAAAATGCTTAATTTGGTCTGCTGCTGGTGCAGATTAGATCTTTAAAGAAAAACAAGGGAATCACTCAGCTTTTATCATCCTCATTATCATCCTCTGTCATTACAGTTTCTTGTATGTCTATCCGACCTGCAACAGGAAAAAAAATTCAGCACCAAATTCTGTTGGTAGATAGTAAGATCTTGTTCTAATGAGAAACGGATCAAAAATACATAATATTTAATGACACAAATACTTTGGGATCCAAATCTTGTCATACATGCAAAACAAGATAGTTTGGAAGTAAGAAATCTTGTTAAAGGAGTCTTAACAAATACATATCCAACTACATATACTTCAACAATTACTCAAAATTTCCTTATTTCAATTCTCTTTTCCTTTCCCTCAAACTCTCCAAGTTCCAAACAAAAGCAAAAACATATTTTCCATAGCAAAGTTACCTCAAACTTCCTCATCAATTAAATTTAAAAAAAACAAATAGTTTTTCTAATTATATACACCAAAAATTTCGCTAAATCATACAAAAAGTATTAGATTATATACCTATTAACATCAGCAGCACAACCAGGGATAAAATTGGAGCAATCAGGGCCATTTAAAATAAACATTTTAATACCAAGCATTTATAACAAACATTTTAATAATACATACTTCAAATAGCAGTATAATACTTCATAGAAACTGGAGGAAATAATACCAAGCAAAGAACAACACAAAACTTAAATCTATACACCAACATAAATAGGAATATTCATCTTAATAATCAAACAAAGACGAATTAAATACAAACACAACCTTTTTCCCAAGGAAAAAATGAACCGAACACCTTCATTTAAGTATTCATTTTTTGTCTTTAATACGCACAAAACTACAGGTCAGGCAAACTATTCACCATTGGAAACACAAACTGGAAGAAATGGAATCCTCTCTACTAATTTAATGATTGAAGTTTTTGATTGATGTACACTTACTGATTGATAAATAAAAGTTTCAGAAGGAGAAGACTTTCTAGATGTTCTAAAAAAGAAAAAATGAGCTCAATTTTGAAAATTTGCAAATTGGAGTAGCTAATTCCATATGAAAATTTAGTAGAACCCACAAAATTGGAGCAATTCGGCTGTGTGACAAAATCTGATGCGAGGCATAAGATCTCACATACAGGAATTCTGATTAATTATCGTAGTGGTGATGATCACATGATTGGACAAAAAAATTGCACAAACCACACATCAGACCAGGAACTTATTAGTTACAGTAACAAAATATGAAACCCTTACCAGATTGCCAAGAATAATCTCCTTAATATAGGAGACAAATCACATCGTAAATAGCTTTTTGAATCACAAATATCATTAGAAGCATCAAAATCCACAAATAGCTATAAACAAGACATTCAACAGAATTAACCCATCCACTGAATCTTAATAGTTTCCAAAATCACATTATTATCCCCACAGAAATTCACCCCCCTCTCAACCCCTCCAAAAAAACACACAAGGGCTTTAGACTATATACAAATTGCAGCAAAAGAAGAGAAAGAAGACAAGAAGAAATTAAGAAAATGAGGAGTCGAATAGCCGAGGAGGACACACCGTCGCCCGTCGTCACCGACTTTCGATTGAGAGGGTTTGGGATGATTCTTGTCACTTGAGAGTTGAGAGATTCAGATTGAGAGTTTGAGACATGAGATTGAGATGAGACGAGAGTTGTTCGACTTCAGAGTTCAGAGTCGGTCAGTCGGCTAGGGCTAGTAAAGTTGTAATGCGCTAAGGAAGTGAGGATTAGTAGTACTTTATTTATTTTAGGTGATTTGTTCGGTTATTCGGGTAAACCGAATAGCCCAAAAATGATATCCGTATAAATTAACCGAAAATCGTATATAATTTTGGATATAACCGAAATGCTAAAAATAACTGAATTATCAGATAATTTCGATTAATTTATTTCGGTTCGATTTGGTAATTCGGTTATATCCGTTTTTTCCTCAATTCTACTGGGTACTGGGTCTGGGTTTGGAAATTGAGAGAATGAGAGTTACGACTTCAAAGTGGGTTAAACCGAATAACCCATAAATAAAATCCGTATAGACTAACCCAAACTGGTAAATAATTTTGGATATAATCGAAATGTTATAAATAACCGAATTATCAAAAAAAAATTGGTTAAATTATTTCGGTTCGGTTCAGTAATTCGATTATACCCTTTTTTTGCTTAGTCTTAGAAGAAAGAATGGGGAAAGGTTGGATCTGGAGTATTTTCCGAGAATTGCCTAAATTATATTCAACTTTCTCAATTATATCCATTTTGTTCAAATTTTCTTGGAATAGGCTCTTCTCTTAACCAAATTAATTAATTTAAGAACAATTTTTATAAATAATAAAAACTTTATTTTTTTTAAAACGCTTTAATTTTTTTAAAAAAGATTTTATTTTTAAGCGAATATTTTTTTTAAAAAATACTTCAACGACTTTCGTTGGGAGTAAATGCTCACATCTTATTTGGGAAAAAACTACTGAACGCCATTTGAAATGGCGTTGAATTTTTGGATTTTTTAGCTAAAAATCAGAAAGGCAACCAACGCCACTTTAAAAAATATTTTTTTAAAAAACGAATTTAAAAAAAAATTATATTTTTTTTAAAAAGGTTTTATTTTTTTAAAGAAATTTGAAAAAAAATAAAAATGTGATCCAATGCCAAACTAACCGGCATTGTAACTTTTTTTAAATTTTTTTATAAAGAAAATTTGTAAAAAAAAAGAGTAAGATGTAACATCTCTTACCTTTAACTGACGTTGGAATCTCTCTTTTTTTTAATTTATTTGATCTCTTGTACTTGTTTACAAACATCAATATTAACTACAAAATGTCGACGTCGGGATTTTTAGATTTCCTTTTCCGTTACTTGTTCTTTGGTGTTCTCAATTTAGGTGAGATTTGTTTGAAAAAATAAGTGAAAAGGTCCGACATGTATAATGTCAACGATGGATTGTTAAGAGTCGCCAGTTGGTTTTTAAATGATTGTACTCAACACAACCGAGAAAAGGTTTGCAGACATGACCCGGTGATGTGACATCGCTAAGCGAATTGAGTGAAACCGGATTCATTAGGTCCGGGGACTTGATTATGCGGAGGGAAGGTGTTAGGCACCCAGACATCCGTGTTACTACCACGGTGTGACCTCTTTTCAAGA
Organism: Panax quinquefolius; assembly: GCA_020205615.1. NCBI lineage: Eukaryota > Viridiplantae > Streptophyta > Magnoliopsida > Apiales > Araliaceae > Panax > Panax quinquefolius. The sequence continues at coordinate 55,937,691 of CM035167.1, read as the reverse complement.
AACTATTATCTGAATGTGTGTGTGTGTGGGTCAATGTGCGGCTATTTGGAAGTAGTGCGAGGCCTCGTTCGAACCTATATAAATAGGGTTTGAATTTATGTAAAAATTTAATTTTTAGCAAGATATAGCAATGATGTTTTATAAAAAAGGTTTTTTCAAACCCTGATGTTCAATAGTAATTGAGACCTTTTACACTCCCATTTTTATTAAGTGTTCGGCTTAATTGATTTTATTTAATAGATGCGAGGCATCCGTACGAAAATAATGTACAAAATGATGCCGATTTCCTCGTGGGTATGGAAACCATCTGAGGAAATTGAGACACCACAGAATAATTTACAAGCTGCTTACAGCTGAAAATGTCCATCACGGGAACCGAATCTAGATCTAATGGGCTGAATCTGTGATCACATGATTCCTAGGTGCACATGATACCGCAATTTGTATGGAAGCGATGGCGGTATATATATAAAAGTCAAATATATATATATATATATATATATATATATATATATATATCTGCACAGGATCACCAACCACGAAGCACCTCTATGGGGGATCGGAAAAGTAAATAAAGATGTATAAGCTATCAACCGCCATACGGAGGAAACTCAGGTGGGACAAAAAAGTAAATAAAGTCAGTAAATACGGCCAATGTACCACAAAGGAAACTCAAGTAGGGACGAAATGTAAATAAAGTCATAAAAGCGATCAAGCGCGCCACGAAGGAAACTCAGCAGGGAAAATATATATATATATATATATATATATATATATATATATATATATATATATAAAAGCGAATAAACGCGGGCATAGAAATCTAGGCTCATCGAACAAAGTTCGACACACGATTAATATATATAAATATATATATGTATATATATGTATATATATGTATATATTAAAGCAATAAACGCTCCAAATGAAGTTCAGGCTCATCGAACAAAGTTCGACACACAATTAATATAATTAATATATATAAATATATATATATATATATATATATATATATATATATATTAAAGCGATTAACGCTCGGACTAAAGTTCAAGCTCAATCGAGGCATAACTCGATAATGTTAGTCAATATATATATATAAATATATATGTATATATATATATATATATATATATATACTGATCGAAATGAAACCACAGATAGAAGTCAAGTCAAGCAAAAGAAAGCAACACGACTCTCGGCGTGTAGAAGGGTGTATCTGCAGAGATGAAGAGAAAGACGCTTAAGTGTGTGAGAAGGCTTACAGCTGACTACCAAAGAAGACTTCTATATCTTTAGAGTAGCTAAACATTGACTTTTGTAGGTACAAATGGGCTATATATGAGCTCATAGGTGTTTGAAAGGGGAAAGTACACTGCTTGGAGTGAGTGCAGAGCAAATTGGGCAGGGCTTTATTGCCGTTTTCTCTTGCAAAATGGGCAGCCCGAGCCCTATATTTATAGGTAATTTAGTCGCAGGTGTACCTACGGCTTAGCCGCAGGTGTACTAGAGGCAACCCGGGTGGGCCTGGGTTTTTTGGGTCGGGTCGTCTCGAAGTACATGCACTCGGGCACTGTAATGTCCACTCAAACTTTCAAAAGTGCAATCCGGGCATCCGTTTGAGATATACAGGACCTATTTCGGACCACCGTTGTCGAGAGTTATACGATGGCATGGGATTAGAGTTTGTATGAAGTCATTGAAGATGGGACGATGCCCTTCGTTCTTCAAGCTTCAACTTTCATCCGTTACCCCGCACAATAGTCACTCGGGATTGGTTAGTCTTGTGGGACATCGTTGCGTAGAGATGTTGAGACGACGTGGCGTGGTATCGCGTTGGCTAGATGGCGATGTTTCCCCTCACCGGTGTTATCGTCGGATCAATGTCAGCAGACGTTGCTCGAGACTTCACCGAGATTGGATCGCTGCAATTGTTGAAGGTCCTTGTCATCTTTGAGGTCTTTGTCTTCCGATGTTATCGTAGGGTTGGTGCAAATGTATCTCATTGTGAGCGCCGAGATTAAAGTTTGGTTGCATTTGAAACAAGCATTTTGGGGTTATCGTCGAAACTGCATTCCTTAGGGTTATCACCAAGGTTGGTGGATATTCCCATGGTTGGGACTGAGACTGGATACCTCGGGGTTATCTCCGAGATTAATCGGTCTTCTTTGGTGTGTGTTCCGGTATTGGATCTTCACGCCTCGGGGTTATCTCTGAGGTTGGAATTGTTACTCCCAGAATGTGATACGGGGTTGATGCTGAACTTTCGGTAGTTTCCGGTATGGATATGGATTGTCTTTCAGGGTTCTCTCTTAAAAGACGAATCTGTCCTCCTCCTCTGAGGTTAATGTGATGTAGTCTGAGAAAATTTTGATTGTCTACAGATGCCCCTCTTTATCATACTCATGCATGGCGATGCATGGGTAGGATAAAGAATCCTAGACACTTGAAACGCAACAAGACAAACATAGTACTATAGGTAGAAAAATGATGTAAATGCATGATGCATGTATGGGGGTTGTATTGACATGTTTGGGGATGATTGATGGATCCCCTGTTGCTTATTTGAGGGATTGGCAATCTTGACAGATTCGATGTGTAAGCCAAATCTGTTAGGATGTTGATGTTGGAGTTATCACCAAATCCATGTTTCTTCGATTATAACTTGGTCCTGAAGATGTACCTCTTATGTGTAAGAGATCTGTGGCGATAAAGCTTGATCTCTTTGAGGATGTGTATAACATATTCCATCATTTATCCTCTTTGATAACATTAACCTTTCCTGGCTGGTATCTCCAGGACATGTCAAGATCTCATTGGATTCTTGCCGAAAAGCAAATGTCATCGGGGATGATCGACCTTCGTTGGACGATGTACTTCACCGACATGTGAATCAACGGCTGAAATATCCTGTGGGATATACTGTCAAGGCTGATTGACCTTCGCTGACATATGAATCAACGGCTAAGACTCTGTGAGGAGATCGTCAAGGTTGATTGACCTTCGCTGACGTATGAATCAACAGAACATTGCGTTGTGATCCCCGTCGGGGATCCGCTGGGGGAATATGAGTAATCGAGCATGAAATCCTCGAATAGCTCTAGAGCTCTGATAGGGTTAATTGCTATCGGTTGAGATAACGTCAAGGTTGCTTGTCCTTTGTTGATATGTGTGTCAACGGCTTGAATGTACGTTATAATCCCATACCGGGGCTTTACGTTGTAACCCCCATCGGGGACTCACGTTGTAACCCCCGTCGGGGACTCACGTAGGGTAACGACCCGGAGTTGGCGGCATCAGACCTGTACAAGGTATTGCCGGATGTGATTTCTGACAAATGAGATCTTTGGCATGGTATACCTCGTGTTCGGGTGACTACCAATGAGCGATGTACAGACTCAAAGTTTCATCTGAGAAGGCCAGGATTGTATGTTGTTTTGCTCAATCGCGTGGCATTTTTATTCCCGATTTGACCTTTCTACTCCGCAAGAACTCCTTTGCAACTCAAACTGGATTGAGCCGGAGGGGTGGGACCCACATAGGGGAGCCGCAGGTGCACCTGCTACAGCCGCAGGTGAGCTTGCGGCAAATCGCGGATGATAAATTCCAGCAGGTTGGCCTCACAAGTCACATTCAACTTGTCGCGCGAAGGAAAATCCGTGAGCCTCTTTCAGATCTGCTGAGTTCGAGTTATTTTCTGCAAATTTTGTCACAGTACAAGTGTTCTACACTATCCTGGTAAAGTATGCATGTATTATTTCCAGTTTTTATCCGTTGGATTGTGAGTTATCGAATGAAATGCATCTAAACACATAGTAGTGATTATGTATGCACAAATGACTTGATAAAAAATATTCAACATAGTAAATGTTAGTATTAAACCATGCTAAACATAATGATGTGAAAAAATTTGACTTTTGAGACAGTCAAATTGGCACCTTTTTCTGCTATTTTTTGTCCTATTTGAGGTCCAATGAGCAAAAGTAGAAAGGCAAAGTACTCCTGATATTGAGGTTAACCTTATGCATGTATGATTTTGATATTTAATGCATATATTATGTATATGACTTTGGGGCAGGTGTGCTACTGAATGGCCACCTAGACATTCCTATGTTCATGTTGATAGTCCTATTTTTAAAGGGGACTATGGCAAAAAAATTTCAAATGTAGGCATTGGGTAGTCATGCATTTTAACTCTATTATATGTTAAAGTAAATGCATGTGTGACGCCTCCAAAATTAGGTATACATCACCTATCTTGGGTCGTCAGATACATGGTACAAAATTCAAATACAACTTACTAATACAATTGTCGTGTACAATACGACAAAACATAACTGTGAGTTTGAATACAATTATTGTCTACTAGAGATTATACAAACTCAAAAGGAGTCCTCATTACAATTATTAACACACTATTTCACGAATAGTGAGGGACTACTAATGCTATCCTCGGATGAGTCACTCCGTTCCCCGACTAGTCCCCTGCTATGTTCTCATTTCTCAAGAGAATAGTGAAAGAAAGGGTGAGCTCAACTAGCCCAAGAAGAAATATTATGACTAAGATAATGCGAGAATAAATTATCGTTAGCCTTCAATGATGTTAAACCGATAAAATATAACAACATCAAGTTTAAGCTGCGGTGGAACAAGCAATCCATTAAAAGAGTCGAATAGAGAATAAAATCTACTATCTTTTATGATTTAAAAGGTTTTTATGACTTTTATCATTGGGACTCAAATTTTAATAAATAATCCACATCATCGAATCACCCCGCACTATGGCGAGGATATTCTTTAGTAACACGACCACAAATTATCCATGCACTACTGACCGAGGACATTCATGTATTCATTAATGGTCATGATCATGCCAACAATTGTCCATCAATGCACTACACAGCCAATGATAACTTTTACCACATCATTTGTAACATTACGGTCATGATTTACCGAATAATCCTGGTCATAATCATACCAAAAGCGTCCATCAATGCACTAAGGGTAGGATGAGGACTTTTTCCACATCATTTGTAACATTACGGTTATGATTATACCGAATAATCCCTGGTCATAATCATACCAAGTCCATCTATGCACTACTGGCCACAGATGACTTTCAAAAAAAATATACATGAGGATGATGACAATGATATAAGAATTCAATAAAACTAGTTCAAGAATTAATTTATCTAGGAACTGATAACGTCCAAATTGTCAACATGATCTTGCTTTGTAGAGTAAAATTCAAGAATGATCGGAAGAATATTTCCATGAAAAGATCTTTGGATGAAGCCTTAAATATCAAGGATATTCTACTAATTTCATGGAGTATAGAAGTCAAAACTTTAACCTTGTTGAGTATAATAAAGAATGGAATAACAAAAGAAATCACCATGCATGCGGTACTTCACATAGGCGAGTTATTCCAATGAATAATAATAACGGAACCAGGTCAGGCAAAATTTGCACCGACAGGATGTTCCAACAGAATAATAAAGACGGAACCAGGTCCGATGTAAAACACACAGACAGGATGTTCCAACAGAATAATAATAAAGACGGAACCAGGTCCGGTGTAAAACACACAGACAGGATGTTCCAACAGAATAATAATAAAGACAGAACCAGGTCCGGTGTAAAACACACAGACATGATGTTCCAACAGAATAATAGAAGAATGTCACCAAAGATATAGGTAAACCGCATATCTGAGTTATTCAATGCGAATAATAAGCAATGGAATAACAACAGTTCTCTTCATGAATAAGAAAGAATAACACCCCTTACATTAGTAGTAGATTGAATCTGCAAAGAGTGTAGTAATGTGAATACTCTTCTTCTTCTCTCTTATTCTCTCTATACTTTCTCTCATAAGCTTAAATGAATTCGTGAAAAAATAATGAAGCTTTAGGCCTCTATTTATAGAAGATTTCTAGCTTAGCACTTGAAATGTGAAAAGGCGAGTGGCTTGATGATTGGTCGTGTGAAAGAAAAGTGGTTTGGCCTTTGTAATGTGAAGCGACAATTGGTTCGGCCTTTATAATATGAAACGGCAAGTGGTTTGACGTCTGGTAAAGGTAGTTCTTAGTGGCGAAGGTAATTACTATTGACGAAGGTAATTACTATCGATGAATAGACTCTTAGATGATGACATATGGGCCCCCATAAAATAACCAAACTTACCACAAACGTCTCATAATAGACTCTTTATATACATCAAGGATTGAATAAATATTACCACAATTCATTTTATTTTAATCAACACATATTTAATCTTTCAACAATTATTAATCATTTATAACTTGTCGTCTCAATTATTGATTTAATAATATAACATATTATATACGGATGATCTTTGTGACAATAATTGAATCAATAATATAAGAGATATGATCTGACAAAGAATTTGTAGCAATAATTGAGTATAGTTGAGTGACTTCTCACGTAAGCATCGATAATCAATCCGTGTGCGCTACTACGCGACCACGCAGATTATTCGTACTACTTTTACTAGGGTAGTTCAATAGTTTAAATGGTAACACCTCCACCGTTATTTTCATAAAGTAGTATTTTTGTCGTTTTCTCGATCAAACAATAATTCCATTAATGGGGTCCACTAATGATTGTCTTGCGTCGTATGAATATTTCCCGACAAAAAGAATATTCCCAGACCAAACGTAATATTTTATAACAACTTGCTTACTTTGTAAAATTTATAAATATTACCCACAACTATAAAATTATATCAAATTTACTCCATAATATTCAAAAATAATATTTATAGAAAATTCATCTTTATTTATAAAAGTTGGGGTCTTACAGCATGCATGCATATAGTCATAAATGCATTTTAGAAAGCTCCAGATAAGGAAATACCACACCCTTTCTGAGGTGATTTGGAGACTTGTTGTCTAGATATTATGGATCTGGATCAGCCGAGCAGTTCCTATAATACCACTTCTGGCGTACGGCGGAGGGCTTCTGAAGTGCCTCGTCCCCGCTCTGTCAGACAGCCTCATTGGTTGGTGGAGGCCTTGATTCGTCCTGTCCAGGTGGATGTGCTAGACATTGAGGATGAGGAGGCGGATATTCCGATTGAGGATCTCGCTTCTGCTGAACATGTCCCTCGTAGGGAGCTCCCGAGTATTCAGGTGGCAAACCCAGAGCTACTAGGTGATTGGAGCAGACATCCATCAATGTATTTGCATGCTAACGAGATATGGTGTTAGACCTTGATCTTCCTTCTTTCTTATTGATGAGGATTAAAGGGTTACGATCTTGATCGCATTTCATGCGAGTCCGGGTTTTACATGACCTCGAGGGGGCGGTTCAAGATTCACTCCATGTACCAGCGCTTCATCTTGACTATAGGCGCCAGTAGTGCATGAGTGGGGATTCGGAGCATTCTTCTCCATCGTTCACCATCGTTGTCCCTGGGGTTACCTCAGGGCATTGTCTGAGTGATGGTTTCATCAGACTCAGTCACTCCATCTTTTGGATTGCGAGGTAATGATGACGCCTATGGATTGACGATTTATCACAGGTATGGAGTTATAAATCTTTAAAAATTTATCATTTCCTTTCTTTTAATTGAATTCTTATATCATTGTCATCATCCAAATGCTTATATTGTTATAAAAGTCATTTGTGGCTTATGTGCATAGATGTACTATTGATTGGTATGATTATGACCAGGGATTATTCGGTATAATCATGACCGTAATGTTACAAATGATATGGTAAAAATCCTCATTGGCCTGTAGTGCATTGATGGACAATTGTTGGTATGATTATGACCATGGATTATTCGGTATAATCATGACCATTGATGATTACATGAATATCCTTGTCCCGTAGTGCAAGGATGATTCGATGATTTGGTTTATTTATTAAGTCGAGTCTTAGCGATAAATTGATGATAAACTTTTTAAATCATAGAAGATAGTAGATATCATGCTCTACTTGACTCTTCTGATGGATTACTTGTTCCGCTGCAGTTAAACTTGATGTTTATTATATTAACGCTGTTGAAGGCTAACGATAATTTATTCTGCATTATCATAGTCATAATATTTCTTACTGGGCTAGTTGAGCTCACCCTTGGTTTTCATTGTTCTCTTCAGGAAATGAGAATATAGCTGGGACTAGTCAGGGAACGGAGTGACGGTCCAGATGTTTACATTAGTAGTCCTCACTATCCTGTGAAAAAGTGTGATAATAATTGTAATAAGGAAATTATTTGAGTTTGGATACTCTCTACGAGACATTATCCGTGTTGAAACTCTCAGCTACGTTTTGTCGTACTGTATAAAAGAAGTTTGTATTTAAATTCTGTACCATGTATTTGGCGACTTAAGATGGGTGATGTATACCTATTTTGGGGGCGTCACAGTTGGTATGAAAGCTTGGGGATATGATCCCTGGCTGAGATATGAGACAAGAACTAGGAGGGGAGAGACGGGGAATTCCTTCGCTAGTATGACTTACCTAAGTTTATATGGTATTTAATTGGTCGGTCAGAGTATAAGGATAATATGTGACATGTCAATTAACCCTTGTTTTGTGGCAGCATTTGAAAATGGCATCCAAAAATATTGAGATAAGCAATGAAGCACATGAGACCGTTGAGTCACCAACGATCAATACCCAAGATAATGTGCATTAGGATGGCAATAATCCTCAAGAAAACAACAACGCTGACCAAATGATGAACGATGGAATGTTCAGAGACTTTATGCAATTCATGCAACATCAGGCAAGAGCGGCTCCTGTTCAAAATACAGGTGGAAACACTGGCAACTCTCGAACGGTCATCGCTAAACAGTTCAAGGACCTGGGACCACCAGAATTTATTGGAGAGCCAAAACCACTTAAGGCGGAGACGTGGATAAATTAGATCACCAAGATATTTGATGTCTTGGGATGCTCCGAGGAGAAAAAGGTTCCCTTTGCCACCTTTATGTTGCGAGGAGAGGAAGATTACTGGTGGTAAATCAAAAGCGTACTCAACTTCTGACTTGAAGATGTCTTGGGAGAAATTCCAAGAACTGTTCAACGACAAGTACTTTCCCAAAAGTATTCGTCACATGAAGGAGGTAGAGTTCATCAAGCTGGAGCAAAACAATATGACTGTGTCACAGTACAAAGCTAAGTTTGCCGAGTTGTCCCAGTTTGCGTCCCACTTGGTTGATAATGAGGAGAGAATGGCGCAGATGTTTCTAAGAGGTTTGAAACCTGAGATACATCAATACTTAATTTCTCACAAACCGTGTTTGTATTTAGATGTTATAAATAGGGCTCAGTTATTGGAGTGCGATAACGAGTCAACCCAACCAAGAGAGAGTAGCCGACAAAATGATAATACTTGTGTTAGCAGTCATCGAAGCGGTGACAACAGACGTGGAGGGAATCAAATGCCAAAAATGGTAACCACTTCGGTGGTAATCATGGCCAAGATAATAAAAGTGGAAATTTCAAGAAGAGGAGATTCAACATTGATGGAAAGACGTCATCACCCTTTTTGTTGTTAAGGAAGGGAACGATGACCAATCGCATGTTACAAATGCGGAGGGGAGGACATATCATCGAATCGTACTCATCAATCCAAAGCGTGTTATAATTATGGAAGAAGGTCACCTTGCCGATTTTGTCGTCTCCGCACCAAAGTCAAGTCCAAATTGGGATGGAGGCATCAAAGATCGTCCCAGCATAAGACAAAACCAGTAGTTCAAGGGAGAGCGTTTGTCGTAACCTCCCAAAAAGCGAGGAATTGAGCGAGGTGATCACGGGTAAGAAAATCATAAACTCTGGCGAAGTCATACTTTATTTGATCTGGGTTCTACCCATTCTTTATTTCTCCTACTTGCGCTCAACGTTTAAATTTGACTCGAGAAATTAGACTTTGACTTATCTCATTGAAACTCATTTGGGAGAAACCTTCATTACATCCATCTTTGTTTATAAGTCTTGTTTGATTCAAATTAGTAACCTTACGTTACCGTCGATCTTATCTCCTTAAAAATACTTGCATTTGACGTGATTCTAGGGATTGATTGGTTAATTACTCATCATGCTAAAATTGATTATTTTCATAAGGTTGTTAGCTTTCATATTCCTAATAAACCTATTATATGAATTCAAGCGACCAAACCATTAAAATCAATCACGGTCATCTCAAGCCATAAAGCTATTCGTTTATTAAAAAATGGATGTCAAGCTTTCTTAGCTCATGTCACAGATTTAAATAAAAATATGTCAGATTTGAATGATATTTCTATTGTTAATAAATTTCTTTACCCATCCCCGAAGAACTTCTTGGCCTACCCCCGGAGCGTGAAATCGAGTTTGGTATCGACCTTGAACCCGATACAAAACCCATTTCCAAAGCCCCGTATCGAATGGCTCCTATTGAACTTCAGGAGTTAAAAACCCAACTGCAAGAATTGTTAGACATCGGTTTCATTCGACCTAGTACGTCTCCTTGGGGTGCTCCTGTTCTATTCATGAAGAAGAAAGATGGAAGTATGCGACTTTGTATTGATTATCGGGAGTATAAAAGAAGTTTGTATTTAAATTCTGTACCATGTATTTGGCGACTTAAGATGGGTGATGTATACCTATTTTGGGGGCGTCACAGTTGGTATCAAAGCTTGGGCTAACCCTTTGTTTTCATTTTTCTCTTCAGGAAATGAGAATATAGCTGGGACTAGTCGGGGAACGGAGTGACGGTCCAGATGTTTGCATTAGTAGTCCTCACTATTTAGTGAAATAGTGTAATAATAATTGTAATGAGGACTTTATTTGAGTTTGGATACTCTCTACGAGACATTATCCGTGTTGAAACTCTCAGCTACATTTTGTCGTACTGTATAAAAGAAGTTTGTATTTAAATTATGTACCATGTATTTGGCGACTTAAGATGGGTGTTGTATACCTATTTTGGGGGAGTCACAGTCGTTGCCCGAAAAATCGTTGCTAAAGGCCCATTGTTTTGTAGTGTGGGTTACCCAAAAACTCAGACAGTGTCAACGGTCCATTTTCTAGCCTTTATAACTTGGATTCTGGGCTTTGATTAAGAGTTAAAGTGTCACACTTGTGTAGTATGTATGTCAAGGTACAAAAGTAATGCCCTTAGGTAGCTTAAAAACATCATAGAAGCAAGATCTGGCTTTGTCAAAAAACCTGCCAGAACTTGTTCTTGAGGATTTCTGGGTTTTTCAGAAACTCATATGGCCAGTTGGTCAACCCATATTTGACCATCAATAACTTTGATTCTAGTCATGATCTAGGTGTTCAAGTGTCATGGTTTGGTAGTCCATATGTAAGAGTATAAAAGTTATACACTCTCATGGTTTAAAAACTTAACAACATCAATATCAAAGCCCTGCAAAAACTTATCAGACAGTTTCTGGAAAATCTAGGTTTTCCAGATTCCAGTTTTTGTGATTGGTCAACTATGTTTGACCATTAATAACTTAGAATCTAGACATGCTATGGACTTGATTCCACTTCCAGTGTACTCTCCTCATTGCATACTATATCAATGATATACTTACAACCTCAAACAATAAACACAGAATCATCTAGAGGCTCTGACATTAGACTGTCAGACCACATATATATTTAGGGTTCATGTCAGTTTTTAAAATCCTTATTTTCATGCACTTAGATGTTATGGATCCATGATGTATCATCATAGATCACTAAATAACATCACATAACACATATTTAAACATCAAAACACATAACCTACTGAAATTTTACGGATCTAGCATGAATTTGGGTTTAAACCTTTTTGCTCCAAATCTTTGATTTTTGTCCTCTTGATCTGATCTTGGCTAGCTAAGAGGCGATCTTGGTATAACTTTAGACTGACTTCCTCCCAAAATTTCAAAAGTTAGAGAAAGAGAAAGGGTCTTAACTAATGAGAACTAAAGTAAGATATTTCTTACTTTAAGTTTTAAATCTTTTGATTCCATGGTCGTGGTTGTTGCTACGTGACCAAAATTCCGGAATGGTGTTAGTTTAGAACACTTAGAAAACTCAAGTGGCGACTCACCAAGATTTGGTAAAATCCTTAACTTAAAAGTTAAGTAAAAGGGCATTTTAGTAATTTTGCACTTATTAAGGGTATTTTGGTCATTTCCCCAACAATTCGAAGGGTAATTTGGTTGTTTCACATATATCACATAACCCTTAACTCTCAGGGTTTTATACTTAGCATTAGGGTTCCTATATTAGGGTTTGAAAATTCCCGATTAAGGTTTATGATTTCAAAAACTGAAATTAGGGTTTCCAAGGCTGGAATTAGGGTTTCTAACCTATCATTAGGGTTTCTTAACTGAACAATAGAGTTCTTAACATAACATTAGGGTTTGCCAATGTTATAACTTATCTTATTCATACACTACAAGAAATCACACAAAAAATGACGCAAAAATTTATCACATAAAATTCATTTTTCGTCACTAAAACATTTGGTGACGATTGTTAATCGTCACAGAGACCGTCACCGTATGAGCGTGGTATTACGTATATTTGACAATGTTTGATGTCGTCACTAAATGTTTTGACTTGTGGTGACGATTTATATCATTGTCACTATAATTAATTAATTTTAGTGACGTTAATAGCGTCACTATTTGAATGAAACTTTCGTCACTCTATATTATGTTTCGTCATCAATACTTGCTGCAATAAATGACGAAAATCGTTTTTCGTCATTAAATGATATTGTTTTAGTGACAAAAATATGTTACTCAATTTAAATCATCTAATTTTAATGACGACAATATTGTCATATTTATGATTATTCTTTCGTCATGTTATTGTGTTTATCATCACTAAAAATAAGAAAATAAATGAATGACGTAACAATTAAATCACCTAATAATATATTTAACATGACAAATATGTTGTTGTCATTTCATATTTTAAATAATATTACAAAATAATTTGTCACCAAAGAGTTATTTTTTGGAACACATTTTTCAATGTCAATAATGCTTATAGTGACGATACATCTCGTCACATAAAAAGTTATTAATAGTGACAGAATTATTTGTTGTAACTGAATGAAAAACTAAATATAAAATTATAGATCTAGAAATAAGAAAAAAGATTACACCAAAATGATGACTAATAAATTCCAATCCTTTAAATAAAATCATCGTGTTATTACAACAACACTAGCAGAACTGAGCAACAAACTCAGCCTTACCAACAGAAGAATGCAGTTAATTAATACTCAAATACATGTGAACTATTTTCACAATCAAGTGAAAATTAATGAGCTAATGACTAGCATGTGCATGAACTATTTTCACGTAAACTCCAAACGCACCAAAGTTTCTGATTTCATCCTTCAGCACCTCTATTTTCTGCTTTACATGACAAAGAATTTGCCAGAAAGTTGTCATATGCTTAGGTCAAGAGTCGCATAGTAACATAATAGTAAATCTATAAGAGAAGAAACTACGGTAATCTCTAGTGCACTACGAGCAATAGGAATAGTCCTGTAAATCGGAAAGATTTAAATAATTCACAAACTTTTCAATAGATTAATAATTCCAAGCCATGTATCAAGAGTTGGAAAAGGAGTAATGCAAGTGAAAATACTCGCTGCTATACGTTAAGGAAGCATATACTAACCTGAAAACAACTATCCGGAAAAAAACAACTGCATCTAGACCCCCAATTTCCAATAAATTTTCTTCATATGTCTCCCAAGCCTCAACTATCCAGCTAGGTGTAGGAACAAGTCTATCAAAGCAGAAAGGAGCCTGATCTTTTGATTGTACTTGAGCAAACCTTTGCCCAAAGTACACACTTACATTTCCTGGTTGTTTTCTTAAAACTGAATACAGTGAAGAGAGCGCAGTGCACAAGGCTATATTTATTCCAGCAAAAGTCAACAAACCAGATACATTCATCTCCTTCCACAATATCTAAAACCTTAAGACGTTTCATTACCCAAAAATAGAATGAGTAAAGCCAGTAAATTCTCAGAACAACTGATATTGTAGGGCAAAAAAAAGTGACACACCAGTCCAGAAGCTGCAAAAAAAAATAAAAAAAATAAAATCACTATGCTATTTGAAATAGTCCAGCAAAGGTGTATATGTTACAATAGCAAAATAAAAATTGTTGGCCCATAAGATTGTGCACAAGCATTAACCAACATAAATGTTTACCTATTACTAGTAATATGGCTCCCCTTTCTCTTTCTTTTTAGGTTTAATTTCACTTGTTAAGAGAGGAGGGATGAGGAACATGCAAAAGCATAGGGTTAATGTAGAAGAGCGGGGCACTAACCTTAGTACAAAATATATATGTATACAAAATTAGTCCTGAATATACTCAACTTAAAAAAGTAGCAAGCACATAAAAAGCTAAATAATATTCCATGATCACTTGCATAATGGTAAATATTATCCTAAATACAGAAGGGAGGGAAATAAAACTACAATACAAATGTCAAAAGAAAATGCCATCCTAGAAGATCATTTTTTCTAGCTATTAGAAAGTGAAGCAAAGAATATAAAATGGCCTGTAAATATATTTCACATGAGTAAATTGAATTTGCTCTATGGAATCCATGAAGCATTTTAATGTAGAATGTGCTTTCCAAATCTCAATAGCACAAAATATGTAATTCATCAATTTATGAACTATATAATATGGAAAAACACCTAATAAATGAATTAAAACCATATTGGATACGATTACCATCAACAGTTCTCACAATACATGCCCGTCAGATACTTTCAATTAACTGCCACACTCAAAAAATAAAATTTACTTTCATACAGTAAATTAGTTCTTCTCTAATATTTCTGATAATTTGTCAAGTACTCGAATTATTTACTTCTTTTTACATTGTATTTAATTTACATATCTCGCAGTTACCAATATCACTTTTCAATAGTTAAAGGTTAAAAACTCCTCTGAACGGAATTGTTTATTAATTCTATGTCTATGACTCTATATATCATAATAACTTTTCTTAGAATTTTTTTATTTCAAGTAAATAAATGATTGTGAGGCTACTACTTAATTGCTCACTTGGGCCAACTCAATCATGTTTTTCTTTCTTTCTCTAATCCTGATGGTAGATTGTGGTCATTGGATTCTTCTATAAATTTTTAGTGCAAGTCATTTATAGAATATCTATTCCGCTATTTGTATTCTATCTCCTAAAGACTTCAGCCTATCTTCTTTACTTGGAAGGTCAAGATTCCCTCAAAAATCAAGGCTTTTGTTTGGTTAGTAGTCAGGGTTTAGAGTCGCGGTATCGGAAGACGTATTTGACAGTCAATATCAGGTATTGGTATCGATATAGAGTGATACACAACAAAAAACTATATATAACTGAAATGAGTATAAGATAGACAGATATTGACTGTACCTTTTAAGTAGAAATCGTCAGAGGAAGAGAGTGTAACTTCAATGAAATGAGGATGTTCAAGCTGTCGATTTCTACAGAGATAGTAAACTACAGCAACTTTTCGATTGGGCGGCTGTTGCTGATAATACTTGGGCGATTTCTCTGTCCACACTTTGGCTGGGGCTGGCCATCGATTGATTTACTTTGTTGGGTCGACACTTTCTCCCTCCTCCTTCGCGTTCTCCTCCATCCGCCGCTCCATTATTGCAGCAAAGGAACTGATTTTAAATCAATCACTAAACGCCTCTTCAATTTTAGGTTTCTAAAGTCAGATCCCTAAATTTTTTGTGGACTGGTTGGGTTGGAGACAAAAATACATTAAGAAAAAGAATGAGAAAAGGTTTGATCCGAAATATTTTTTCTACCTAAATTATATTCAATTTTCTTAATTATATCTATTTTGTTCAAATTTTTTTAGAATAGGCTCTTTCTCTTAATCAAATTAATTAATTTAAGAACAATTTTTTTAAAAAAATTATTTTTTTTTAAAAAAAGTTTTAATTTTTTTTTAAAAAGATTTTATTTTTAAACAAATATTTTTTAAAAAATAAAAACTTCAATGATTGATATTGGGAGTAAAAGCTCTCACATCTAATTTGGGAAAAACTACTGAACGCCATTTGAAATGGCGTTGAATTTTTAGATATTTTTTGGCTAAAAATCAGAAAGGCAACCAACGTCACTTTAAAAAATATTTTTTTAAAAAAATGAATTTTAAAAAAGAATTATCTTAATTTTTTTTAAATGATTTTATTTTTTTAAAGAAATTTGAAAAAAATAAAAATGTGATCCAATGCCAAACTAACCGGCATTGTAACTTTTTTAAATTTTTTTATAAAATAAATTTGTAAAAAAGAAGAGTAAGATGTAACATCACGTAAACGTTGGAATCTTTTTTTTTTTGATCTCTTATATTTGTTTACAAATATCAATATTTTTTTATGTTTATTCTCTGTCATCGGCGTTGGAAATGAAGGAGTATATAAGACTTCGGCTATAAAAAAAAAAAAAAAAATTCAAATGTTAATTAAAGTAACGTTGCATCTTACTCTTCTTTTTTACAAATTCGTTTTTTTTAAAAAAGAATAAATAAAATAGGGATAAAATTGATATTACATTAATATGAGTCAAACTATCTTATTGGGAATGACTTATAAGTCATTTTTAAATAACTTTATTCTGTTTTAGTTCATCAAACATAATAAAATTTTCTTCATTTTTTATGTTTTCTCATAGAACTGATAGTATTATAATTTAATTTTATAATATATTTAGAAAAAAGGTAAAAGGAAAATTAGGAATAGCTAGGGCTATACCATTACTATTATTCTTTTTATGTTTTATTTTTGGACTTAAAAATATGTTCATGATTTAAGTTACTCCCTCCGTCTAAGAATAAAAGTTCTTATTATTTTATGTAATCTCAAGTTAAATATTTACTTATATTATATAATATCACTAGTCATGTATAGAAAAATATGCAATTAGATGAGAATTTAAATATGAATAATTTTATCATTTGACATTTTTTTTTTAAATTCGCATAAAATTAATCATCACTTTTATTTCTCGGAGTGAGGGAGTACTTGTAAGTATATCCAACTTCTATCTAGAAATAGAAAATATTGGGAAGCATAGATATAATAATCAGGTTTGATGAGGTTGAGTTTATTTGGGTCGGAGGCCCGGAACTAACATGCTTGGCAATCGATTGTCACAAGTACTATTTCAACAACCATAATCTATATTGTTGATCGCAACATTGGATGAAGAGAATTGAAATGGATTTCTCTGTCAGCTATTAAGTCAGAATGTGATATGAGAAATTACTCATTTTGCTCATGTGTGCTTTAATCGCTCACCGCTAATAGTTATGGCGGTAGTTTAGTTAAATAATAAATTAGAATGACTTAGTGGTAGCTTAATGGCCCAATAACCCATAGCTCTTAGGTTCAAAACCCAGTTGTGATATTTTTGCTTCTTATGTTATATTTTTTGTGCATTAGATAAATTCTATTACCATATATATATATATATAGTTATAAATTTATCTCTAAATATTCATATAAATATTAATAAACAAATATTCATATAAATTTATAAATATTTCATCTAAAATTTACATTAATGTTGAGATTTGTTTAGTTAACTAATAAATTAGAATGGCTCAATGGTAGCTTAATGGCCCAATAACCTATAGGTCTTAGGTTCAAAACCTAGTTGTAATATTTTTGCTTCTTGTGTTATATTTTTTGTGTATTGGAAATATTCTATTATCATATATATATATATATATATATATATATATAAATTTATCTCTAAATATTTATATGAATATTCGTTGTCCGAAAAATCCTTGCTAAAGACCCATTTTTTTTGTAGTGTTGTCACTTATCCACTCATCTAATTAGTGACGCACTATTATCTCGTCATTTAAAATTGGCATTTGTGACAATAAAAATTATCATAATTTATTAATTTTTCGTCTTTACAAAATTTACCTCCAAATAAAATTGTGATGATATTACGTACTTTGTCACTAAAAATAAGAAATTATGACGAACCATTTTTGTCACTTATCCACGCATCTAATTAGTGACACGCTATTATCTCGTCATATAAAATTTGTATTTATGACAATACAAATTGTCATAAATTATTATTATTTTTGTCTTTAAAAAATTTCCCTCCAAAAGTTTTCAGAAAATTTTTGCCTCCATATAAAATTGTGACGATATTACGTACTCTGTCACTAAATATAAGAATTTATGACGACCCATTTTCGTCACTTATCCACTCATCTAATTAGTGACAAACTATTATCTCGTCATATCAAATTGGTATTTATGACAATACAAATTGTCATAAATTAATTTTTTTTTTCTTTAAAAAATTTCCCTCCAAAATTTTGCCTCCAAACAAAATTGTGACGAATTTGTATTTGGCGTCACTAAATGTGAACATTAGTGACGAAAGCACATTGTCACTAAATTTTACAAATAATTAATGACAAACTATTATGTTGTTATCGAAAGAAATATTTTGTGATAATAAATACTATCATCAATTATTAAAAAATGTCACTAAAAGATTTCCCTCCAAAATTTTGGTACGAAATTCTACGTCAAAAATAACTTGTGACCAAATTTTGTTAATCGTCATCAAATGTGTAAATTAGTGACGATATAAATGATTAATAGTAACAAAGGTAAAAGTCTTCACAAAAGCAAAAGTTTTAGTGACGATTATGAATTTCGTAATTATTAATTAACAAATTGTGACAAAATTTTGTGCGTGGCAAAAATTTTCGTCATAGAATGTGTGATTTCTTGTAGTGATAATTAACCATTAACCACATACTGTACAAACATATAATCACAATACACAAAACCATATAAGTCCTTCACAAAATTTTTAAATCCATACTATATTTCCAGTCTAGGTCTTATTATTTAACCTTTAGTTAGTCAATCAAGATTTTATTAATCTTATAAATTTTTGGGTTTTAACATTCACCCCTTCTTCTAAGAATTTCATCCTCGAAATTACAGCCTACTACACTCTACTCCTTTCATTCACCAAAATTAGGTTTTCAATATAACCTTTATCCAATCATGTCAGATTCTACTCATAAGTAATGAGTTCATACTAATTCATATCCACCATCGCATACTACCACAACATCACTCTAAAGAGTTAAAAAAAATCATATCATGTTGAGGGGTCATATAGACCATGAACTTTCATTTTAATTTTTTTTGAAAAGGTTTATATAGAAATTCATCTGCAAACCGTCATGACTTACGGGCACGAAGGGTGATCAGCCCATTATGCCCTGTATTGATCAATATTACATGCTGGAACGTTATTTACGTTCATCATATCCGCCTTTGGCACACAAAAGTTTCCCAATTTCGGGATGTTCACCTCAGTCTTATCATAGGATTCCGCACCAAAACAATTGGTTCAGCAAAAGATTTCAAACAATACTTTGAATTTCATAAATATTTGTCTAGCTGAATCAAATAGCTTAGACTCGTACAAATAATTCAAATTTTAATCGAAACATGTATGGCCAAATCCAGTTGGCAATAGTTTATCTTTAAATTTTTAAAAATAATTTTATGACGTCATGATACTGTACTGTATTTACAGTCCGTTTGAGGATTCCGTCATTTTGTGACATTGTCATAATACATCATTCCATAGTGGATGACGATCTTTAGATCGCATACAAATTAAGTAATTTTGCATTGATAACTCCATCATTTTTATCATCTTTGGACCGGGTTACATGATGCATTAATGATATAAAATACATTTTGATATTACAAATAATTTTCATCTAGCCGAAAAAATTAGCATAGACTTTTCTTTTAAACGGTTCAAAACCATTGAAAATCAGTTTTAGTATTATCATATCGTAACAGATAACAAGATGTTAGTGCTCACAGTCTATATACACACTTTTGTCACCGTAGGTTACTGATAACAAAATTTATTTTTATTTTTAAAGGCACATCGGTGCAAATTTAGCTTGATGTCAAAAATTTCAAAGTCTAGCATAGCTAGAAGATTTGTAATACCTATGTTTCCACAATCAACTTCACTTTCTATACTGATCCATTGCTTAATAATTTTATCTATTTCTATCATCCTCAATTCTTCATTCACAACTTTTCTATACCCCAATATAGTTCATCATACTTACCACACGTTATGAGTTCAGGAACTTTCCATAATAATATGAGTTTAGGAACTTATCCCAACAATACATAGTTCAAGAACCAATCAGGAACTGTCCATACGCGTAGGGGTTCAAAAAAATACTATACGATTATGAGTCACAAAGTTACCATAAGTATGAGTTTTAAGAACTCGCACCTAACCTTATATCCTCTACATATCCGTTATACACTTGAGAAAATAATCACCTTCTCAACATGTATATAGCAAATAGTGTGACACAAACATTTCAATGATTATCAAGGTGATAGACTAAGTGGTCATTAAACCAAGCACAAAATCCCTTTCCATACACAGGCTTATACAACTCAGCTATCACATGAGTCCTCAATTGAAATCCCACATATGTCTAGCTTTTCCTTACTCCATTTGAATTTTATTAAATCTGTATCTCATCATCCATAACACTTTTTTGAGTTTGCATAGTACTATTTCATAGTATAACTTAGGTACATCAATTTTGTTATAAAATTTT
Source organism: Panax quinquefolius (assembly GCA_020205615.1). NCBI lineage: Eukaryota > Viridiplantae > Streptophyta > Magnoliopsida > Apiales > Araliaceae > Panax > Panax quinquefolius. The sequence continues at coordinate 55,917,022 of CM035167.1, read as the reverse complement.
CAATCATTTGATTGATCCTTCTCCCTGTTATGAACTTATCAGATCACGTTGTGATCTCATATTATAATCATATTATATTACAATTCTTTTCTATGTTATGGTCGTTTTATTTTACAATCTTCTTTCCCTTTATACTTTTAGTCTTTTTGACTCTATTTATTCATCTTTATTATCAGAGTTAGGTAACTCTGGATCTTTATTACTTGTCAAGATTCTTCTTTGAATCTTATTGACTTATTAATACCTTGCCCATATTCATTCATTAGAACTTAAACTCTATTTGAGTTTATTCTTTATCCCTATCCCTGCGGTTATAGCCTAAGGTAACCCTACCTAAGGTTTATAACCTACAGCTTTGATACCAACTGTAACGCTCCCCCCCCCCCAATTCGGGTACTATTTACCTCGAACATTGTACGTTACGATAAATCATTTCTATAACTAATGCGAAAGATATAAACATAAATTGTTTATACAATAACCTTTACACATAAATCCCAAGGTCTTTAACCTTAACTTAATACAAACATACATATTCTACACGACTTACAATGTCGTTTGCATCCAATACTTTTACAATTTTTCTACATAATAATCCAATTTCGGACTTCGTCTTTGCCTTTGTCTTTATTCAAGCCTTCGTCCTAATATGAAAATGTTATCATGATATAGCAAGGTTGAGCAACAAATTTGCCCAGCAAGTTTTAAGTTCAAATGAAGATATATCATGCTTGAAAAGAATAATACGCTGACAAACTTTCAATAATATAATGATTATGAAAGAACATGAATCAATTTTTATAACTGAATGACCGAATCAAAAATGATGAATGGCCAAAAATAAAAATTAACAAATTTAACTGAACCAAATGGTAATGAAGGTGATCAACCTTTCATACCTGATGAACATACACAACATTCACAACGTACGAATCAATAAATCATAGATGTCATATAATCAACAATGATTAATGTGACGCCCCCAAAATAGGTATACATCACCCATCTTGAGTCGCCAAATACATGGTACAAAAATTCAAATACAACTTAATTGTACAACAGTCGTGTAAAATATGACTAAACAGATGTTGTGAGTTTTAATACAAATATTGTCATCTAGACAATATACAAACTCAATGGGGTCCTCATTACATTTATCCATGCACTACGGGCCAATGATATTCGTGTATTCATCAATGGTCATGATCATGCCAGCAACTGTCCATCAATGCACTATGGGCCAAAGAGGACTTTTTCCACATCATTTGTAACATTACGGTCATGATTACACCGAATAATCCCTGGTCATAATCATACCAAGTCCATCTATGCACTACATGCCACAGATGACTTTCAACATAATATAAACATGAGGATGATGACAATGATATAAGAATTCAATAAAACAAGTTCAAGCATTAATTTATCCAGGAACTATTAACGTCCAAGTTGTCAACATGATATTTCTTTGTAGAGTAACACTCAAGAATGCTTAGAAGAATATTTCCATGAAAAGATACTGGATGAAGCACAAATATCAAGGATATTCCACTAACTTCATGGAGTATATAAGTCAAAACTTTAACCAACTGAGTATAATAAAGAATGGAATAACAAAAGAAATCACCAGGCATGCGATAGAGCAGCATGCATATGAGTTATTCCAATGAGAATAATAAATAACGGAACCAGGTCATGCGTAAACACATAGACAGGATATTCCAACAGAATACTAAATAATGGAACCAGGTCATGCGTAGACGCACAGACAGGATATTCCAATAGAATAATAAATAACGGAACTATGTCATGCGTAAACGCACAGACAGGATGTTCCAACAGAATAATAAAGAATGGAATAACAGAAGAATTTCACCAAGTATAGGGTAACCCGCGTATACAGGTTATTCCAATAGAATAATAAAAAATGAAATAAGAGAAGTTCTCTTCACGAATAAGAAAGAAAGAATATCCCTTATGAGTACAACAAATAATATCCCTTACCGTAAAAGAAGAGTATTCCGACTGGTAGGGCGAGGATATACTCGAAGAAAACTTGCACTACGCTCAAAGCTTTCTTAAACTCTAAAGAAATACACTCAAGATTATAGAATAGAATTCTCTAAATTTTTAGTGTGATTTTCTATTCTAACTAAGCATCCTATTTATAGGAGAATGGAAATGATACTATTTGGAAAAATCATGGATGCAACAGTTTTTAAAAATTTTACGGACTGAATTCAGACGCCTGATTTCAATAATTACATATAAAACAAATTTTAATAATATATATATATATATATATATATATATAACACCTGTTATATAAAAACTTATATATATAACCCTCCTGACTTTTTCTCCCACCTTCCCCCCATCCGTGACATCCCATTTGAAAAACAACCTCCTAGCAATTCAATTTTCTATATATGGGCCCCACATGTGGCCCCCACATGTGGGTCCACTTTTATTATATTAAATAACTTTCTACCGATTATTTTGAAAAATGGGGGTCCATAAAAATAAGCAAAACTCCATAAAATCACCTTAATAATTTTAACAACATTTATCACCTTTATTATAATTCACAATATTAATCGACCAGGTCGTTCCCAAGAAAGAGGGGGCTTTTCAATAAGAATTTCTCCATATTGGCCCGCAATTAGGTGACCAAACCTCTCCTTGACAGAACTTCTAGACATCGTTAATATTGCAAATAATAATATTAATAACCTTGTCGTCTCAATTATTTATTTAATAATATATAAAATATTGATAATAATTGAATCAATTAACATGAGATACTATGCAGCAATTACTGTAGCAATAATTGAACAAAACTGAGTGACTTCTCACGTAAGCATCAATAATCAATACAGGTAGCTACTATGCAACCACACAGCGTATCGCATTTTTAACACCAAGGGTGTTTCAACAGCTAATTAACAGTAAAATTTCCGCCGTTATTTTCATAAAGTATTTTTGTTATTTTCTCAATCAAATAATAATTCCGTTTTGGGGTCCCCCAATGATTGTCTTAGTTGTACTGAATATTCCCGACCAATCGAATATTATATAACAACTTGCGTACTTTGCAAAATTTATAAATATTACCCACAACTATAACATTATATCAAATTCATTCCATAATATTCAAAAATTATATTTATAGAAAAATTATCTTTATTAAAAGTTGGGGTCTTACAACCTCCCCTTCTTATGAAATTTTGCCCTCGAAATTAGGGAATGCGATTACGGTATGTCGAAGAGGTAAGGATACCTTGATTTCATTTGATTCTAACTCCTGTGTCATTTCCTCAACATCGTGGTTTCTCCACAAAACTTTAACTTGAGGTATAACCTTGGAGCGTAGAATATGTTCCTTCTTATCCAAGATTTGAACAGGAACCTCTTTATATGTCAAATCTTCCGCTATTTCATCCAGTTCTAACTCAATAATGTGGTTCGAGTCTTTCACATATTTACGTAACATGGATATTTGAAAAGCGTTATGAACACGAGACATACTTGGCGGTAAAGTGAGTCTATAAGCCACAGTTCCTACTCGATCGAGGTTTAAAAATGGGCCGATGAATCGAGGATTGAGCTTTCCTCTCTTTCCAAATCTCGTAACTCCTTTCCATGGAGCAACACATACCAACACATGATCTCCTATATCGAATTCCACGTCTTTTCTATGAAGATTAGTATAACTCTTTTGTCGATCTTGTGAGGTTTTTATACGTTGCCGGATCGTTTGAATCTTTTTCGTAGTCATACGTACCAACTCAGGTCCCAATAACGTTGCTTCACCCTCCTCATCCCAGCATATTGGAGAACGACACTTTCTTCCATACAACGCTTCGAATGGAGCCATGCCAATACTTGCTTGATAACTGTTATTATAGGAAAACTCCACTAATGGTAAGAACTTGTCCCAACTTCCCTTTAAGTCAAGGACACAGAGTCTTAATAGATCTTCAAGAGTTTGAATCGTCCTCTCCGACTGCCCGTCCGTCTGAGGATGATATGCCGAGCTAAATCGTAAATCCATGCCCATAGCTTTTTGCAAACTAACCCAAAATCATGAAGTGAATCTTGGGTCTCGATCGAAACTATGGATACCGCATACCATGCGATCTTACAATCTTGTTTATGTACATCTGAGCAAGGCGTTCAAGTGTATAAGTTTCTCGATCGATAAGAAATGAAGCAGACTTGGTCACTCTATCAACAATGACCCAAATCGCATCTATGCTTTGAGAAACCTTAGGAAGGCCGTGAATTGAAATCCATGGTAATGTGCTCCTACTTCCATTCTGGAATTTCAAGTGGTTGCAATGGACCTTTTGGTACTTGATGCTCCGCTTTAACTCATTGACAACTTAGACACCTTGAGATAAACAACGCTATCTCTCTCTTCATAAGGCTCCACCAAAATGTATGACGAAGATCATGATACATTTTGGTACTCCCAGGATGGATTGCAAACAATGTGTTGTGCGCCTCCATCATGATTTTATACTTTAAATCAGGGTCGTTAGGAACACAAAGTCTGGAGTTGACTCGAAGTATTCCTTCTTCATAGATTCTTTCTTCCGGTATAGCACCTTCTTTCACTTTCTTACTCATACGCATCAGCTCCAGGTCTGTAGCTTGAGCAACTTTAACTTTATCAACTAAAGTCGGTTCTACTCGTATATTCGCCATCATCACATGGGTCCCTGGAGTCTTTAACTCTATCTCCATCCTTTGCGAGTCACACAAAATGGGCATTTGTGTTGACAATATCGCATTCAGATTGCTTGATATGATCTTCTACTCAATGCATTTGGCTACCACGTTCACTTTTTTCAGATGGTATTGGATTGTATGATCATAATCTTTCAATGATTCAAGCCAACGTCGTCATTTGTCGTATGTTGAGTTCCTTTTGAGTGAAGAAATATTTGAGGCTTTTATGATCCGTAAAGATCTCCACTTTCTCCCCATACAAGTAATGCCTCCAAATTTTAAGTGCAAAGACAATAGCTACCAACTCTAGATCATGAGTAGGATAATTCCTCTCATATTCTTTGAGTTGTCTTGAGGCATAGGCTATGACTTTCCCATGTTGCATGAGAACACAACCCAACCCTTTTACCGAAGCATCCTTTGAGAGCGACAAATCCCTCCGAGCGGATGGTATTGTCGAGCAGTCTTGAAATGAGTCTCCTCTTGAGTTCTTGAAAACTCTTCTCACATTCTTCGTTCCAATAGAACTTTGTATCTTTTCGAGTCAGCTGAGTTAATGGAGTAGCAATCCGAGAAAATCCTTCCACGAATCTCCGATAATAACTAGCTAAACCGAGAAAGCTACGTACATCGGCCACTAATTTAGGTTGCTCCCAGCTTTGAATAGCTTCAATCTTTGCCGGGTCAACATATATTCCATGACTTGATACTACGTGCCCAAGGAATGCTACTTCCTCCAGCCAGAACTCGCATTTCTTCAATTTGGCATAAAGCTTGTATTCACGAAGCTTTTGGAGTGTCAGCCTCAAGTGTTGCTCATAATCTTCACGGCTTTTGGAATAAATAAGGTTGTCATCAATAAAGACGACCACAAAGTGATCCAAATATTCATTGAATACTCGGTTCATCATATCCATGAAGGCAGCAGGAGCATTAGTCAATCCAAAGGACATGACTAGAATTCATAATGCCCGCATCGAGAGTTAAAGCCGTCTTTGGAATGTCATCGGTTCTAATCTTCAATTGGTGATATCCGGAATGAAGATCAATCTTAGAAAAGAATTTGGCTCTCATGCATTGGTCAAACAGTCATCAATACGTGGTAATAGGTACCTATTTTGATGGTGACATGATTCAACTCCCGATAATCAATACAAAGTCGCATACTCCCATCTTTCTTTTTTCACGAATAGAACAGGAGCACCCCAAGGAGAAGTACTAGGATGAATAAAGCCAATGTCTAATAATTCCTGCAGTTGGGTCTTTAACTCCCGAAGTTCAATAGGAGCCATTCGATATGGGGCTTTGTAAATGGGTTTTGTCTAGGGTTCAAAGGTCGATACAAAATTCAATTTCACGCCCGGGGTAGGCGGGGAAGTTCTACTGAGGGAATACGTCAGAAATTTATTAACAATAGAAATATCATTCAAAACTGACGTATTTTTATTTAGATCTGTGACGTGGGCTAAGAAATCTTGACATCCGTTTTTTAATAAACGAATAGCTTTATGGCTTGAGATGACCGTGATTGATTTTAATGGCTTGGTCGCTTGAATTCGCATAATAGGTTGATTAGGAATATGAAAGCTAACAACCTTACAAAAATAATCAATTTTTGCATGATGAGTAGTTAACCAATCAATCCCTAGAATCACGTCAAATGCAAGTATTTTCAATGAAATAAGATCGACAGGTAATGTGAGGGTACCGATTTGAACCAAACAAGACTTATAAACAGTGGGTGTAATGAAGGTTTCTCCCAATGGAGTTTCTGAGATAAATCAAAGTTTAATTTCTCCGAGTCAAATTTAATTATTTAGCGCAAGTAGAGAGAAAAAAAGAATGGGTAGGCGGTATCAAATAAAGTATAGACTTTATTTAGAGTTTATGATAAGCTTACTCGTGATGACCTCATTTGGGTTCTTTGCTTTCTGGGAGGTCACAACAAATGCTCTCCCTTGCACTACCGGCTTTGACTTTTTTGGGACGGCCTTTGGTGCCTCCATCCTAGTTGAACTTGTCTTTGGTGAACGACAAAATTGGGCTAAGTGACATTCTCTTCCACAATTATAACATGATTTGAACAGCATCGCACAGTTTGGACTGATGTGTCCCTCCCCTCCGCATTTGAAGAATATGATAGGTGGTCGTTCTCCTTCCTTAACAACGGGTGCTGGTGCTGACGTCTTTCCATCATTATTGAATCTCCTCTTCTTGAAATGTCCATTCTTATTGTTTTGGCCCTGATTATCACCGAAGTGGTTACCATTTCTGGCCTGTTGATTCCCTCCACACTTGTTGTCACCGCTTCGATGACTGCTATTACTGGTATTATCATTTTGTCGGCTGCTCTCTTTTGGTTGCGTTGACTCATTATCGCGCTCCACTAACTGAGCCCTATTTACAGCATCTGAATACAAACAAAGTTTATGAGAAATAAGATGTTGACGTATCTCCGGCTTCAAACCTCTTAAAAACATCCGCGTCATTCTCTCTTCATTATCCACCAAGTGAGATTCAAACTGGGACAACTCGGCAAACATTGCTTCGTACTGCGACACGGTCATATTATTTTGTTCCAACTTGATGAACTCCACCTCCATCATATGACGAATACTTTCAGGAAAGTACTTGTCGTTAAATAGTTCTTGGAACTTCTTCCAAGACATTTTCAATGCGGCAGGTTGAGTACGCTTTATCGATTCCCACCAGTAATCTGCCTCTCCTAGCAACATAAAGGCGGTAAAGGGAACGTATATATTAAGAACGTGCACGTTCGGTTAGAAAACCCTAGCGATTAATAAGAATCCCAAGAAACCGGTTCTAGAAACCCCAATTTCAGTTTCGGGAATTCGAAACCCTTATTTTGGAATTTAAAACCCTAATCTGGGAACTTAAATAATTATTATATTGCTTAAGTGCTATTAATTAGAAAATTAATTAGGGTAAAGCTTAATTACATAGCGAACCCTAATTTCAAATACTTAAACCCTAATTTCGGGATTTAAAAACCTAATTTATAATTAGGGAAAACCTAATTGTTCGTTTAATAATTTTAATATTAATTAGGATATATTAATTCTAATTTTCAAGTTAAGTAATTAGAAAAACCTAATCTAATTACTGAAATCTAATTTTTATTTTAGAAAATTAATTTTCTATTAGAAACCCAAATTTTGGGTTATAAACCCTAATCCGTGATTTTGACCCTAATTGCTTAATTAACGATTTTAATTAGGAAATACTAATCTTAATTAGCAATATTTAAATTGTGATTAAGAAATTTTAATATAATTAGAAAATTCTAATTATAATTTAGAAATATTAATTTTCTATTTTTGAAAACCTAAATTGGAAATTTTAGAAAATAAATTGCAAACTCTAAATTGGCTCAAACCCTAAACCCTAAACCCTACGGGTTTGGGACAATGTCCATAATGCCATTAAAATTAAATGCAAAAAGACTAGAATGCCCTTTTTATTTATTTTAATGAGTTGGTGTTGTAGGTTTTGACTTTTAGGGGAATTGTTCACCAAAAACATAGCCCTAGCATGTGCATATATCTCAGCAATCAGCCATCTAGCCAGCCATATACAATGAATCAAAATATTATAAAGATTAGAAAGAGAAATAATACTCACTTTAGTTTACAAACCCATACAAGACCTTCTCTCTCTAGAAATTCGGGAATATAGAGTGAAAAAGTGAGATAAATTAAGCTAAGATCATAATTTAGCTTGCATATAACAGATCATCAAAGTCAGATTCATGGATCAAAGCTCAAAAGGTATAAGAACCCTAAATTTCAAAATTTTTGAATTTGATGTTTAATGTTGTTGTTGGTTGGTTAGAAATGTGTTAGAGGGTGTCTTTGAGTGATCTGGGTTGATAGATCATGGATCTATAACACTTAGATGCACGAATCAAGCATTTTAGAAGTCTGAAAAAATGGAGAAATATGGCCTGACAGTCGAATGTCAGAGTCCTTAGATCTTTCTATGTTAATGATTTGGGTTGTTTTAAGTGTTTAACTTGTAGTATATTGTATTGTCTTTGATCTGGTACTTGAAGCAAGGCTAGATCATGTCTATATCGTAAGTTATGAAGGATCAAAGGTCGTTGACCCGCATTGACCAACTGTTCTGGGTAACCCAGATTTACCCAGAAACCGTCTGACAACGATTTGCAGGGTCTTGATCTTGCTTCTGGTAAGGGTTTATGACATGATGTTAGTGTGATATTGTAGCTGGACATATGGACTACACATATATTACCTTATATTACTTAGATCCTTAAGTGATTCGTAGTTAATGATGGTCAAACTACTGTTGACCGTATGACCTGATGAAGATTCTGGGAAAACCTAGATCTTTAAGACCCATTTACTGACCCCTTGTTTGACCGGCCTTAATCTCTTAGATTCGGTGTTGTTATGATGTTCTGATTTTATGTCGTTATACCCTGTCGTATGGTCTACAACTTTGAGCAAATATATTACACAAAACAAGTCCAGTATGGTATGATTTAAAGATGCAAAGTAGGTACCTTGGCTGTTCTTCATTTCTGGGTAACCCAGAAAATGAATAACGTGCCTGACAAGAGTTTTGCACGCCAGATCGTTATGATATGTTCTGTTATGACTCATATGATGATTACAACTTGTAGTATTACATACCGACTACACGATCAAGGTTTAAAAAGACCCAGAACTCAACACGAATATAGTTTAAATTGTGGTCAAACCAAGCTCCTGTATGCGACATGCGTTTACGGGTTTGTTGAAGAAACGACCCAAGAACACCATTAATGACGGATTAAATCACCTATGGTACCTTTTAGCGACACTTAATTATGGAAATTATTAATTTAATTAATAAATCGAATTAAATATATTTTAATTATTAAAAATACTTAGAAAATTTTGAAAAATTATTTTAAATTTCGAAAAATAGTTTTTAATTATTTAGAGTATATTTCATTAATATTTAATATTTTGGAATATAAATGGTATTTAATTTATTTAATTATAATATTAAATAAATGATTTAAATACATGAAAAATCATGAAAAATAATATTATGGTATAATATAATATTTTAAGTTATTTTTAGTGACTTTTAATATTTTGTGATGAAATTCATTAATTAATCAATATTAATGATAATTAGTTTATTTAAGAAGTATATTAAATAAATTATGGAAAAATAGAATTAATGCTTTATAAATCATATAAAAATGATTTAAGTGTTATAAAAATATTTGAAGTTATAAATATAACTTTTGACATTTTGTCATGAAAATATTAATATTTTAATATTAAAAGCAATTATCGGATAATGAATTTAACGGTTTTAAAATCATATAAATATGATTTTAAAGTATTAAAATGCTTTGTGATATTATAAATATATTATAATATTATGACATATATTTCATTAATATTTGATAATAAATAAATATTAATGATAAAATAATTATGTGGTATTTAATTTATTTAAATACGTTATTAATGATTGAAAATTCAAGATAAATAGTAATAATTATTTAAAAATTATTACGAGCATATGAAAAATATTTTGACTGATAATAAATTATCTGAGATAATTGTGAAGTGTTTAGTCAGAGTTTAATTGAATTTAAACTCGAAGTTTTATCCGACTAGACCGTCGGGATGTCAGATTTGTGTCGGGTTCAACTCAGACTATAAAAGTTTGACTTGATACCATGTCTTATGTGTGTAATAGATTGATAGTGTTATGTGTTATGTGTTTAGGTTATTCTATGATTATATATATAATAGTATTATTACTGTGATGATATTATTCTAATATTGGAGATTTATATTACTAATATTAGGTCTTCGGATAAAGCGTTATAAATTACCTTGCGGTAATCAACGGTTCAAGCAAGTATATTTTTACTTAACTCTACTAAGAGTGTTTCATTCAGATAAGCTTATGGTTAATCATTGTTGATTGCCATGAATTGTACTCTGTACATATTGCATGTATAAATCAGGTATGAAAGGCTGATCACCTTCATTACCAGTTGGTTCAGATATATTTGTTCATGTATAATACTTGTTCGATCATAAATTTGTTCTCGCTTAGTTCACAATTATATTGTTGAATAATAGCTTGACCAATTATTCAAATCATTTCAATCATGATATATCGTTATATTGTTGAATTTAAACTTGCTAAAGCAATCCTTATGCTCACCCTCGCTATATCAGCGATAAAACATTGCAAATTAAAGTGAATGCTTTGGATACAAGGAAAGGTTAAAAGCGGTTTCGATTTTTAGTATAATGCGTGCGATAGATTTGTAATTGTGTTATATCTTATGTTTTATAAGTCAAGTAAGTTATGAAATGTGTATTCAGTTAAGGTTACTCGACCTTGGGGATTATGTGTAAGTTTAATGTATAAACAATTTATGTTTATATCTTCCGCAAATATAGTAATAGTTGTATAGAATGATCGAACCGGATCCGCGTTGATTCGGGACCTCAAATTCAGGACCGTCACACTAGTGATGTCGTCCTTCCATCATTGTTGAATCTCCTCTTCTTGAAAAGTCCATTCTTATTGTTTTGGCCCTGATTACCTCCAAAGTGGTTACCATTTCTGGCCTGTTGATTCCCTCCACGCTTGTTGTCACCGCTTCGATGACTGCTTTCACTAGTATTATCATTTTTTCGGTTGCTCTCTTTTGGTTGCGTTAACTCGTTATCGCGCTACACTAACTGAGCCCTATTTACAACATATGAATACAAACACAGTTTATGAGAAATAAGATATTGACGTATCTCCGGCTTCAAACCTCTTAAAAACATCCGCGTCATTCTCTCTTCATTATCAACTAAGTGGGACGCAAACCGGGACAACTCGGCAAACTTAGCTTCGTACTACGACACGGTCATATTATTATGCTCCAACTTGATGAACTCTATCTCTTTCATGTGACGAATACTTTCGGGAAAGTACTTGTCATTGAAATGTTCTTGGAATTTCTCTCAAAACATCTTCAGTGCTGCAGGTTGAGCACGCTTTACCGATTCCCACCAGTAATCTGCCTCTCCTCGCAACATAAAGGTGGCAAAGGGAACCTTTTGCTCCTCGGCTCATCCCAAGACATCAAATATCTTGGTGATCTACTTTATCCATGTTTTCACCTTAAGTGGTTTTGGCTCTCCAATAAACTCCGGTGCTCCCAACTCCTTGAACTATTTAGCGGTGATCGTTCGAGAGTTTTCAGTGTTTCCACCTATATTTTGGACAAGAGCCACTCTCGCCTGATGTTGCATAAATTGTATAAAGCCTCTGAACATTCAATCATTCATCATTTGGTTACTGTTGTTATTTGCACGAGGATTGTCGCCTTTCTGATGCATATTATCTTGATTATTGATATGTGGTGAATCAACGGTCTCCTGTACTCCATTGCTATTCTCAACATTCTCGGATGTCATTTTTAGATACTGTCACAAAACAAAGGTTAATTAACATGTAACATATTATTCCTATATTCTGACCGACCAATTAAATACCAAATAAACTTAGGTAGGTCATACTAGCGAAGGAATTCCCCGTTATCCCTCCTAGTTCTATTCTCACATCTTAGCCATAGATCCTATCCCTAAGCTCTGATACCAACTGTGACGCCCCCAAAATAGGAATACATCACCCATCTTGAGTCGCCAAATACATGGTACAAAAATTCAAATACAACTTAATTATACAACAGTCGTATAAAATACGACTAAACATATGCTATGAGTTTTAATACAAATATTGACATCTTAACAATATACAAACTCAATGGGGTCCTCATTACATTTATTATCACACTATTTCATAGAATAGTGAGGACTACTAATGATATCATCTAGACCGTCACTCCATTCCCAGACTAGTCCCTACTACGTTCTCATTTCCTGAAGAGAACAATGAAAGCAAAAGGGGAGCTCAACTAGCCCAGTAAGAAATATTATGACTAAGATAATGCAGAATAAATTATCATTAGCCTTCAACAGTGTTAAACTGATAAAATATAACAAACATCAATTTTAACTGCAGAGGAACAAGCAATCCATTAGAAGAGTCAAGTAGAGAATAAAATCTACTATCTTCTATGATTGAAAAGGTTTTTCATTACTTTTATCACTGAGACTCAGCTTAATAAATAATTCACATCATTCATGCACTACGGCCAAGGGTATTCATTAGTATCACGACCATAATTATCCATGCACTACGGGCCAAGGATATTTGTGTATTCATCAATGGTCATGATCATGCCAACAACTGTCCATCAATGCACTACGGGCCAATGAGGACTTTTTCCACATCATTTGTAACATTACGGTCATGATTACACCGAATAATCCCTGGTCATAATCATACCAAGTCCATCTATGCACTACAGGGCACATATGACTTTCAACATAATATAAACATGAGGATGATGACAATGATATATGAATTTAATAAAACAAGTTCAAAAATTAATTTATCCAGGAACTATTAACGTTCAAATTGTCAACATGATACTTCTTTGTAGAGTAACAGTCAAGAATGCTCAGAAGAATATTTCCATGAAAAGATACTTGATGAAGCGTAAATATCAAGGATATTCCACTAATTTCATGGAGTATATAAGTCAAAACTTTAACCAACTGAGTATAATAAAGAATGGAATAACAAAAGAAATCACCAGCATGCACGACAACAACCTGAGACGAGTTATTCAATGAGAATAATAAATAACGGAACCAGTCACGCTTAAACGCGCATGCATGGGATATTCCAATGAGAATACTAAATAATGGAACCGAGTCATACGTGAAGCTTGCATGCAGGATATTCCAACAGAATAATAAACAATGGAACCAGGTCATGCATAAACGCACAGACAAGATGTTCCAACAGAATAATAAAGAACGGAATAACATAAGAATTTCACCAAGTATAGGGTATCCAGATATCATGAGTTATTCAACAGAATAATAAAGAATGGAATAATGAAGTTCTCTTCACGAATAAGAAAGAAAGAATACCCCTTATGAGTAAAACAAATAATATCCCTTACCGTAAAAGAAGAGTATTCCGACTGGTAGGACGATGATATACTCGAAGAAAACTTACACTACGCTCAAAGCTGTCTTAAACTCTAAAGAAATATGCTCAAGATTATAGAAGAGAATTCTTTGAATTTCTGGTGTGATTTTCTATTCTAACTAAGCATCCTATTTATAGGAGAATGGAAATGATACTATTTGGAAAAATCACGGATTCAACAATTTTTAAAAATTTTACGAACTTAATTCAGACGCCTGATTTCAATAATTACATATAAAACAAATTTTAGTAATATAAATATATATATATAACACATGTTATATAAAAACTTATATATACAACCCTCCTGACTTTTTCTCCCACCTTCCCCCACCCATGACATCCCTTTTGAAAAACAACCTCCCATCAATTCAATTTTCCATATATGGGCCCCAATATAGTCCCCACATGTGGGTCCACCTTTATTATATTAAATAACTTTCTATCGATTATTTTGAAAAATGGGGGTCCATAAAAATAAGCAAAACTCCATAAAATCACCTTAATAATTTTAACAACATTTATCACCTTTATTATAATTCACAATATTAATCGACCAGGTCATTCTCAGGAAAGAGGGGGCTTTTCAATAAGGATTTCTCCCTATTGGCGCGCAATTAGGTGACCAAACCTCTCCTTGACAGAACTTCTAGACGTCGTTAATATTGCAAATAATAATATTAATAACTTTATCGTCTCAATTATTGATTTAATAATATATAAAATATTGACAATAATTGAATCAATTAACGTGAGATACTATGCATCAATTACTGTAGCAATAATTGAATTAAACTGAGTGACTTCTCACGTAAGCATCAATAATCAATCATGTACTACTATGCAACCACGCCAGCACATCGTACTTTTAACATCGGGTGTTTCAACAGTTAACGGTAAAACTTCCGCCGTTATTTTTATAAAGTATTTTTGTCATTTTCTCAATTCGACAATAATTCTGTTGTGGAGTCCACCAATGATTGTGTCATTGTACGAATATTCCCTGTTAAAATGAATATTCCCCGACCAACCGAATATTATATAACAACTTGCGTACTTTGCAAAATTTATAAATATTACCCACAACTATAACATTATATCAAATTCATTTCATAATATTCAAAAATGATATTTATAGAAAAATTATCTTTATTAAAAGTTGGGGTCTTACAATTAACCACGAACATGCTTTACAATAACAACTCGAGTTCGAGTTAGGAAACTTTCATGTACCGTCGATTACTGCTACGCAATCTAATTAAGCTTCAATTGAAAGACCTATTATTGATAATATCAATCTCTCAATTAGAATAATATCATAACATCTACCACTATTAAATACAATCATAATATAACTTAAACACATTACCACATATCCCTAACAGTCACTAAAACACACAAGACCCAGTATCAAGTCAAACTATTTCAGTATGATTTGAGTTTGGTACTATTCGACGTCCCGATTGTCCTATCGGATAATTATCGAGTTTATTTTCAATTAAACTCTACTTAACTGCTTCAATATTATTTTAGATAATTTAATTATCAGTCATAATATTTTTCAGTAGCTCATAATAATTTTTAAATAATTATTATCATTTATAATGATTTTTCAATAATTCCAAATATTAATGAAATATTGCCAAAATATCAAAAGTTATTTATTATAACTCGGACTATTTTAATACCTCAATATCACATTTAAATGATTTTTAAAACATTTAAAATCATTCTTAAATAACCGCCATTAATATTAAAATATTAATGTATATCTGTCAAGATATCAAAATCAATGTCAAAATATTTAAAGTTATATATTATAACTTAAAACATTTTAAAACCTTTAAATCATTTTAAATGATTTTTAAAACATTAAAACTATTTTTGCATAATTTATTTAATATAATTATTAAATAAATTTATTATCATTAATATTAATTTATTAATGAAATCCATACCAAAATATTAAAAGTTATTCATTATAACTTAAAATATTTTTAACACTTTAATATCCTTTTAAATGATTTTAAAATATTAAAATCATTTTTAACTAATTTATTTAATACAATTATTAAAATATTTAATATCATTAATATTTATATAAATTAAAATATTAATGAAATTTATCTCAAATTCTTAAAAGTTAATTTTTATAGCTTAAAATAATTTTTAAAACTTAATTATGAATTTTTCTTTATTTTTTTTCTATTTATTTCAATTAAATAAATTAATTTTCATTTAAACTGTCGCTAAAGGCCTATCGCGACAAAAATTATCGATATAGGTGTTCTTGAGCCTTGAAGAACACTCATGGTCAGTGTTTTGGTACCTAGTTTGACCCTCTTAAATTTCTTATTTTTGATGTTTTTGGGCATGCGAGTGTATTAGTTATGTAGTATGTATGTCAAGGTACAAAAGTAATACACTTATGTAGCTTAAAAACATCACAGAAGCAAGATCTGGCTTGGTCAAAAAAATTTCTAGAACTTCTTCTTTAGGATTTCTGGATTTTTCAGAAACTCATATGGGCAGTTGGTCAACCCATATTTGACCATCAATAACTTTGATTCTAGTCATGATCTAGGTGTTCAAGTGTCATGGTTTGGTAGTCCATATGTAAGAGTATAAAAGATTTAAACTCTCAAGGCTTAAAAACTTAATAACCAAGATCAAAGCCCCGCAAAAACTTGTCAGACAGTTTCTGGAAAATCTAGGTTTTCCAAATTCCAGTTTCTATGATTGGTCAACTATGTTTGACCTTTAATAACTTAGAATGGACTTAATTCCACTTCCAGTGTACTCTCCTCATTGCATACTATATCAATGATACACTTACAACCTCAAACAATAAACACAGAATAATCTAGAGGCTCTGACATTTGACTGTCAGACCACATATTTAGGGTTTATGGCAGTTTCTAAAATCCTTATTTTCATGCACTTAGATGTTATGGATCCATGATGTATCATAATAGATTACTAAATAACATCACATAACACATATTTAAACATCAAAACACATAACCTACTGAAATTTTACGGATCTAGCATGAATTATGGTTTATACCTTTTTGCTCCAATCTTTTATTTTTGTCCTCTTGATCTGATCTTGGCTAGCTAAGAGGTGATCTTGGTATAACTTTAGACTGACTTCCTCTTAAAATTTCGAAAGTTTGAGAGAGAGAAATGGTCTTGGCTAATGAGAACTAATGCAAGATATTTCTTACTTTATGTTTTAAATCTTTTGATTCCATGGTCATGGATGTTGCTAGGTGGCCAAAATGCCTGAATGGTGTTAGTTTATAACACTTGGAAAACTCAAGTGGTGACTAACCAAGATTTGGAAAAAATCCTTAACTTAAAAGTTAAGTAAAAGGATATTTTAGTAATTTTGCACCTACTAAGGGTATTTTGGTCATTTCCCCAACAATTTGAAGGGTAATTTGGTTATTTCACATATATCACATAACTTTTAACTTTTAGGGCTTTATACTTAGCATTAGGATTCCTAGATTACGGTTTTAAAATTTCTGATTAGGGATTACGATTTTAAAAACTGAAATTAGGGTTTCCAAAGCTGGAATTAAGGTTTCTAACTTATCATTAGGGTTTCTTAACTAAACAGTAAAGTTCTTAACATAACATTAGGGTTTTCCAATGTTATAACTTATCTGATTCATACTTAACCATTAACCATATACTGTACAAACATATAATCACAATACACAAAACCATATAAGTCCTTCACAAATTTTTTTAAATCCATACTCTATTTCCAGTCTAGGTCTTATTATTTAACCTTTAGTTAATCAAACAAGATTTTATTAATCTTATAAATTTTTGGGTTTTCACATTCACCCCTTCTTTTAAGAATTTCATTCTCGAAATTACAGCCTACTGCACTCTACTCCTTTCATTCACCAAAACTAGGTTTTCAATATAACCTTTATCCAATCATATCAGATTTTACCCATAAGTAATGAGTTCACACTATTTCATATCCATCACCACATACTACTACAACATCACTCTAAAGATTTAAAAAAATCATATCATGTTGAGGGGTCATATAGACCATGAAAAGGTTTGAACAAAAATTCATCTGCAAACCATCATGACTTACGGGCACGAAGGGTGATCAGCCCGTTATGCCCTTTATTGATCAATACTACATGCTGGAATGATATTTACGTTCATCATATCCGCCTTTGGCACACAAAAGTTTCCCAATTTCGGGATGTTCACCCCAGTCTTATCATAGGATTCCGCACTAAAACAATTGGTTCAGCAAAAGATTTCAAATAATACTTTGAATTTCATAAACATTTGTCTAGCTGAATCAAATAGCTTAGACTCATACAAATAATTCGAATTTCAATCGATACATATCTGGTCAAATCTAGTTGGCAATAGTTTATCTTTAAGATTTCAAAAATAATTTTATGACGTCATGATACCTCACTGTATTTACAGTCCGTTTGAGGATTCCGTCATTTTGTAACTTTGTCATAATACATCATTCCATAATGGCTGACGATCTTTAGATCGCATACACACTAAGTAATTTTGCATTGATAACTACATCATTTTTATCATCTTTGGACCAGGTTACATGATGCATTAATGATATAAAATACATTTTGATATTACAAATAATTTTCGTCTAGCCGAAAAAACTAGCATAGACTTTTCTTTTAAACGGTTCAAAACCATTGAAAATCTGTTTTAGTATTATCATGTCGTAACAGATAACGAGATGTTAGTGGCTCACAGTCTATATACACACTTTTGTCACCGTAGGTTACTAATAACAAAATTTATTTTTATTTTTAAAGGCACATCAGTGCAAATTTAGCTTGATGTCAAAAATTTCAAAGTCTAGCATAGCTAGAAGATTTGTAATACCTATGTTTCCACAATTAACTTCACTTTATATACTGATCCATTGCTTAATAATTTTATCTATTTTTATCATCCTCAATTCTCCATTCACAACTTTTCTATACCCCAATATAGTTCATCAAACTTACCACACGTTATGAGTTCAGGAACTTTCCACAATAATATGAGTTTAGGAACTTATCCCAACAATACGTAGTTCAAGAACCAATCAGGAACTGTCCATACACGTAGGGGTTCAAAAAAATACCATATGATTATTAGTCACAAAGTTACCATAAGTATGAGTTTGAAGAACTCGCACCTAACCTTATATCCTCTACATATCCGTTATACACTTGAGCAAAGAATCACCTTCTCAACATGTATATAGCAAATAGCGCGACACAAACATTTCAATGATTATCAAGGTGATAGACTAAGTGGTCGTTAAACCAAGCACAAAATCCCTTTCCATACAGAGGCTTGTACAACTCAACTATCACATGATTCCTCAATTGAAATCCCACATAAGTCTAGCTTTTCCTTACTCCATTCGAATTTTATTAAATCTATATTTCATCATCCATAACACTTTTCTAAGTTTGCATTGTACTATTTCATAGTACAACTTAGGTACATTATTCTGTTATAAAATTTTCAATCATTTGATTGATCCTCATCCTTGTTATGAACTTATCAGATCACGTTGTGATCTCATATTATAATCGTATTATATTACAATTCTTTTCTATGTTATGGTCGTTTTATTTTACGATCTTCTTTCCCTTTATACTTTGTCTTTTAGGCTTTATCTATTCATCTTTATTATCAGAGTTAGGTAACTCTGGATCTTTATTACTTGTCAAGATTCTTTTTTGAATCTTATTGACTTATTAATACCTTGCCCATATTCATTCATTAGAACTTAAACTCTATTTGAGTTTGTTCATTATCCCCATCCCTGCAGTTATAGCCTAAGGTAACCCTACCTAAGGTTTATAACCTACAGCTTTGATACAAACTATAACCCCCCCCCCAAATTCGGGTACTTTTTACCTCTAACATTGTACGTTACGATAAATCATTTCTATAACTAATGCGGAAGATATAAACATAAATTGTTTATACAATAACCTTTACACATAAATCCCAAGGTCTTTAACCTTAACTTAATACAAATATACATATTCTACACGACTTACAATGTTGTTTGCATCCAATACTTTTTCTGCATAATAATCAAATTTCGGACTTCGTCTTTGCCTTGGTCTTTATTCAAGCCTTCGTCCTAATATGAAAATGTTATCATGATATAGCAAGGGTGAGCAACAAATTTGCCCAGCAAGTTTTAAGTTCAAATGAAGATATATCATGCTTGAAAAGAATAATACGCTGACAAACTTTCAACAATATAATGATTATGAAAGAACATGAATCAATTTTTATAACTGAATGACCGAGTCAATAATGATGAATGGCCAAAAATAAACATTAACAAATTTAACTGAACCAAATGGTAATGAAGGTGATCAACCTTTCATACCTGATGAACATACACAACATTCACAACGTACGAATCAATAAATCATAGATGTCGTATAATCAATATTGACTATTTTTAATACATCAATATCACATTTAAATGATTTTTAAAACATTTAAAATCATTCTTAAATAACTGCCATTAATATTAAAATTTTAATGTATTTCCTGTCAAGATATCAAAATCAATGTCAAAATATTTAAAGTTATATATTATAACTTAAAACATTTTATAACCTTTAAATCATTTTAAATGATTTTTAAAACATTAAAAATATTTTTGCATAATTTATTTAATATAATTATTAAATAAATTTATTATCATTAATATTAATTTATTAATGAAATCCATACCAAAATATTAAAAGTTATTCATTAAAACTTAAAATATTTTTTAACACTTTAATATCCTTTTTAAATGATTTTTAAAATATTAAAATCATTTTTAACTAATTTATTTAATATAATTATTAAAATATTTAATATCATTAATATTTATATAAATTAAAATATTAATGAAATTTATCTCAAATTCTTAAAAGTTAATTTTATAGCTTAAAATAATTTTAAAACTTAATTATGAATTTTTCTTTATTTTTTTTCTATTTATTTCAATTAAATAAATTAATTTTCATTTAAACTGTCACTAAAGGCCTATCGCAACAAAAATTATCAATATAGGTGTTCTTGAGCCTTGAAGAACACTCATGGTCAGTGTTTTGGTACCTACTTTGACCCTCTTGAATTTCTTATTCTTGATGTTTTTGGGCATGAAAGTGCATTAGTTATGTAATATTGATGTAATACTACATGTACTGACAATATTCAGGGTCAAACTACATCATATCATGAAGATATAAGAGCTCAAACAAGCTGTCAGAAATGTTCTTGAGTTTCAGGGTTACCCAAAAACTCAGACAGTGTCAAGGGTCCATTTTGTAGCCTTTATAACTTGGATTCTGGGTATTTATTAAGAGTTAAAGTGTCACACTTGTGTAGTATGTATGTAAAAGTACAAAAGTAATACACTTATGTAGCTTAAAAACATCACGGAAGCAAGATCTGGCTTGGTCAAAAAACCTTTCAAAACTTCTTCTTGAGGATTTCTGGATTTTTCAGAAACTCATATGGCCAGTTGGTCAACCCATATTTGACCATCAATAACTTTGATTCTAGTCATGATCTAGGTGTTCAAGTGTCATGGTTTGGTAGTCCATATGTAAGAGTATAAAAGATATACACTCTCAAGGCTTAAAAACTTAACAACCGCAAGATCAAAGCCCTGCAAAAACTTGTCAAACAGTTTCTGGAAAATCTAGGTTTTCCAGATTCCAGTTTTTGTGATTGGTCAACTATGTTTGACCATTAATAACTTAGAATCTAGACATGTTATGGACTTGATTCCACTTCCAGTGTACTCTCCTCATTGCATACTATATCAATGATACACTTACAACCTCAAACAATAAACACAGAATCATCTAGAGGCTCTGACATTTGACTGTCAGACCACATATTTAAGGTTCATGTCAGTTTCTAAAATCCTTATTTTCATGCACTTAGATGTTATGGATCCATGATGTATCATCATAGATCACTAAATAACATCACATAACACATATTTAAACATCAAAACACATAACCTACTGAAATTTTACTGATCTAGCATGAATTATGGTTTATACCTTTTTGCTCCAATCTTTGATTTTTGTCCTCTTGATCTGATCTTGGCTAGCTAAGAGGTGATCTTGGTATAACTTTAGACTAACTTCCTCTCAAAATTTCAAAAGTTAGAGAGAGAGAAAGGGTCTTAACTAATGAGAACTAAAGTTTTAAATCTTTTGATTCCATGGTCGTGGTTGTTGCTACGTGACCAAAATTCCAGAATGGTGTTAGTTTAGAACACTTAGCAAACTCAAGTGGTGACTCACCAAGATTTGGAAAAATCCTTAACTTAAAAGTTAAGTAAAAGGGCATTTTGGTAATTTTGCACCTACTATGGGTATTTTGGTCATTTCCCCAACAATTCGAAGGGTAATTTGGTCATTTCACATATATCACATAAATCTTAACCCTTAGGATTTATACTTAGCATTAGGGTTTGGAAATTCCCGATTAGGGTTTATGATTTCAAAAACTAAAATTAAGGTTTCCAAAGCTAGAATTAGGGTTTCTTAACGGAATAGTAAAGTTCCTAACATAACATTAGGGTTTGCCAATGTTATAACTTATTTTATTCTTACTTAACCATTAACCACATATTTTACACACATATAATCATAATACACAAAACCATATAAGTCATTCACAAAATTTTTTAAATTTATACTCTATTTTTCCAGTGTAGGTCTTATTATTTAACCTTTAGTTAATCAATCAAGATTTTATTAATCTTATAAATTTTCGGGTTGTCACAGTACGTAGGCAGCCATCTGTGGTGCGGTCTAACTGTCAAAAGAAAAACCAAAAACTTTACCTCAACCTAAACATCAAATCAAATACCAGTCCTCAGATAACAAAACTTGAAAACCTATACACCAGAAAAAAATTGAAGATCGCCAACTCATTCTGAGAGACCTTGTGACACCTCAATGTCATTCCATCAGGGAAGAGTTAGATATACATCAAGACAACAAGTCACACAGAAAATTAGAAACCATCAAGAAAATCAAAACATATCCAAAATAGAAGTGAACTAAAATATATTTCTTTTTTATATGTTACTGTTGATGTATACAATGTGTCACGTACATGACAAAAGTGACTAACCTAGTTTATGTAGGAAATAAAATCTATTCTATAAACCCGCCATAAAACAGGGCCAACAACTCCGGAAGACTATCCCTCTTTGTAAACTAAGGGGAATCTCTAATTAAGCTCCTGCACCGCAGCCTCAATACGAGTCAAAAGCTCTGTCGCGGTATGCATGGTGCTATCCTGATAACCCAAGAGATCATTCGTCTGTGCGATGATATCATATGTGAAAGACCTGAGAGCAACACTCTCAGCAACAACAACATCCCTGGAATCCCGTGTGATGCTCCCAAAACAGGTATACATCACCCGTCTTGAGTCGCCAGATACATGGAACATAAATTCAAATACAACTTAATTATACAACAGTCGTGTAAAATACGACAAAACATAGCTGAGAGTTTAAACAAGAATATTGTCATCTAGACAATATTCACACTCAATGGTGTCCTCATTACAATTATTATCACATTATTACGTATAATAGTGAGGACTACTAAAGCCATTTATCCTGGACCATCACTTCATTCCCCGACTCGTCCCAGCTATATTCTCATTTATTGAATAGAACAATGAAAGAAAAGGTGAGCTCAACTAGCCTAGTAAGAAATATTATGACTAAGATAATACAGAATAAATTATCCTTAGCCTTCAACAGTTTAACAATTGATAGAATACAATTGACAACAAGTTTTAGATCAACAACTGCAGCAGAAATAAGCAATCCATTAGAAGAGTCAAATAGAGCATAAAATCTAATATCTTCTATGATTTAAAAAGTTTTTCATCAACTTTTATCGCTGAGACTCAGCTTAATAAATAAACCACATCATCAAATCATCCCTGCACCACGGCCAAAGATATTCATGTAATCATCAATGGTAATGATTATACTGAATAAACCCTGGTCATAATCATCCTAACAACTGTCCATCAATGAACTACAGGCCAATGAGGACTTTTACCACATCATTCGTTACATTACGGTCATGATTATACCGAATAATCCCTGGTCATAATCATACCAAGTCCATCTATGCACGTAAGCCAAAGATGACTTTCATCACAATATAAGCATGAGGATGTTAACCATGACATAACAATTCAATAAAAAAAGTTCAAGGATAAATTTTAAAGATTTATAATTTAATTTATCAAGAATTCAATAACGTTCAAATTGTCAACATGATACTGCTTTGTGGAGTAAAATTCAAGAATAATATTTATGTACCAAAAATAATTTGGACAGAAAAGAAATATATTTTTCGGGTAAATAGTACTCCGTGAATAGTACCCTATAAATAGTACCTCGGGAATAGTACCTCGTGATAGTACCCCGACATGAAAAGTACCCCAAATATCCGAGTGAATAATATACGGGTGAATAGTAATTGGGTGAATAATAACTCGTGAATAGTACTCCGGCATGAAAAGTGCCCTGAATACCCGAGTGAATGATACTAGAGTGAATAGTAATCGGGTGAATAGTAACCCGTAAAAGAATAATACCAAAGGAAATGATATTTCATGACGAGTACAAAAGAAATGATATCTCATACAAGTATAATAGAATATACGAAACTACAAATGGATTTTCACCCGTCATGCGGTAATCCACGTAGACAGATCATTTCCACAATTTAATAAAGAATGAATACGAAAGGTCATTCACCATGCATGCGGTAGTCCACGTAGATAGGTTATTCCAACAGAATAATAAAGAATGGAATAACAAAAGAATTCACCAGGCATGCGATAGACTGCACAGACAAGTTATTCCCAATAGAATAATAAAGAATGGAATAACAGAAGAATTCACCAGGCCTACGATAGACCGCACAGACAGTTTATTCCTAACAGAATAATAAATAATGGAACCAGGTCATGCGTAATCCACACATACAGGATATTACAACAGAATAATAAAGAACGGAACCAGGTCATGCGTAATTCGCACAGACAGGATATTCCAATAGAATAATAAAGAATGGAATAACAGAATTCACAGGCATGCGATAGACCGCATAGATAGGTTATTCCAACAGAATAATAAAGAATGGAATAACAGAAGAATTTCACCATGTATGTGGTACTTCACATAGACAGGTTATTCTAACATAATAATAAAGAATGGAATAACAAGCCTTACGAGTATTGAAAGAAAATAACCCTCTTCATGAATACGAAAGAATAATACCACTTACCTCAAAAAAAATTTGGATCTTTGGAATAGTGAGGCAAAGATACTTTCTTTTTTCTCTCTATAATAATTGCTCTATAGCTTTAGTGAATTGATGAGAAATGAAGGAAGAATGAGCTTCTATTTATAGGAAAAATATAGTTCGATAATAATTACGTTTTGGGGCTCGAAATATTACAGTATAATACCTTCCTATTTTCCTTCATTTTTAATTTAGTCCTGCAAGTATTATCAAACTTGCACCACCTCCCCTAATAGTAAATCATGTGAATTAATCGTAAATCAAATGACTCAATAGTTCTAAACATGTGAAAAAAATAATTACAGTATAGTACCTTCATCTATACCTCCATTTTTAACTTAGTCATGCAAGTATTATCAATCTTGTACCAACTCCCCTAATAGTAAATAAATGTGAACCAATAGTACACACATGTGAACAAATAGTTATATTCATGTGAATCAACAACAATTAATTGCTCATTTATTCGGTTAATTACCCGATTGGTCAATATAACCTCCAAACATCAATTATTATAGAAATAAATGTCGATTTTCACTAACACTAATAATTCCAGTACAATGGAACTATCAACTTCATCTTTAATCAACACGAACTTATTCATCATTAATATTATAACTTACAATATTTAACAACTAGGTCATTCCCCGGAAAGAGGGGCTTTAGATAAGGATTTCTCCTTATATTGGTATGATTAGGTGACCAAACCTCTCCTCGGATGTAACTTCTATACATTGTCAATATTGCAAATAATAATATGACTAACTTTGTCGTCTCAATTATTGATTTAATAATAATAAATATTATGCAGATGATACTGTGACAATAATTGAATCAATAATATGAGAGATATGATGCAACAATTACTGTAACAATAATTGAGTATAACTGAGTGATTTTTCACGTAAGCATCAATAATCAATACCGTGTGCTACTATGCAACCACGCGTATTACTGTACTTTTACCACCAAGTATTTTATGACAACTTTCTTACTTTGAAATTTTTTCACACATCACCCTTAACTTTAATATTTTATCAATTTAACCATTTAATAAATAGAATAATTACAAGAAAATTGAATACTTTCATTTCATAAAATTTTGGGTCTCACAATCTCCCCTCCTTATGAAATTTTGCCCTCAAAATTTATGTACCTAGTAGTTCGAAGAGATGAGAATACCTTGCTTTCTTTTCAGATTGTACCTTCCTAGTTATCTCCTCTCTATCAGGATTTTCCCATTTCTCATCTCATGTATTTCAGATATCATTCTAGAATATAGTTACAAAATAAGGGTTAATTGACATGCCACATATTATCCGTATACTCTGACCGACCAATTAAATACCAAATAAACTTAGGTAGGTCATTCTAGCGAAGGAATTCCCCGTCTCTCCCCTCCTAGTTCTTGTCTCACATCTCAGCCAGGGATCATATCCCTAAGCTTTGATACCAACTGTGACGCCCCCAAAACAGGTATACATCACCCATCTTGAGTCGTTAGATACATGGTACATAAATTCAAATACAACTTAATTATACAACAGTCGTGTAAAATACGACAAAACATAGCTGAGAGTTTAAACAAGAATATTGTCATCTAGACAATATCCACACTCAATGGTGTCCTCATTATAATTATTATCACATTATTCCGTAGAATAATGAGGACTACTAAAGCCATTTATCCTGGACCATCACTCCATTCCCCGACTTATCCTAGCTATATTCTCATTTCCTGAAGAGAACAATGAAAGAAAGGGTGACCTCAACTAGCCCAGTAAGAAATATTATGACTAAGATAATGCAGAATAAATTATCCTTCGCCTTCAACAGTATAACAACTGATAGAATACAATAGACAACAAGTTTTAGATCAACAACTGCAGCGGAAATAAGTAATCCATTAAAAGAGTCAAGTAGAGCATAAAATCTACTATCTTCTATGATTTAAAAAGTTTTTCATCAACTTTTATCGCTGAGACTCAACTTAATAAATAAACCACATCATCGAATCATCCTTGCACCACGGCTAAGGATATTCATGTAATCATCAATGATCATTGTAGACACTCGACATTTTTTGCACACCTGTCACTAATATTACAGGAGGACAAATTCGTCTTTCAAGAGGGAACCCTAGAAGACAATTTATATCCATTAGGATACTCTTTGGAAGTTCAAAGATCAACCCGGGGACACCTTGGGAGTATTCCAACCTCGAGATAACCCCGAGGCGTGCGAGATCCAATCTGAACACACAATGGGAGAAGACCGATTAATCTCGAGATAACCCCGAGGTATCCGGTCTCGATCCCAATCATGGGAATAGTTACCAACCTTGGTGATCAACATGAGAATGCGATTCGCGATAACCGAAAATGCTTGTTTCAAATACAACCAGCTTCAATCTCGGCGCTCACAACGAGACACCCAGTACCAACCCAGAGATAACACCAGGAGGACAGGCACACCTTAGAGTTGACACTGAGGACCTTCAACACTTGCAGCGATCAATCTCAAAGAATAACCCTCAAGAACGCGTCTTCTTTATCATTTAACTGGCGATAACTCGATGAGGGCCAAGGCATCATCTCGCCACTCTAAAGCCACATCACGTCATCTCAACATTTCAGACACACATCTCTACACAATGATGTCCCATAAGAATCAAGGAAAACCAATCCCGAGTGACTATTGTGTAGGGTAACAGATAGAATTTGAAGCTTGAAGACCAAAGGCCACCGTCCCATCTTCATGACTTCGTACAACCTCTAATCCCATGCCATTGTACAACTCTCGACGATGGAGGTCCGAAATAGGTCTTATATACCTCAGTCGGATGCCCGGATTGCAATTCTGAAAGTTCGAGCGGACATTGTCGTGCCTACGTGCATGTACTACGAGACGACCCGACCCGAGAAACCCGGGCAGCCTCAGGTACACCTACGACTGGCCGGAGGTACACCTGTGGCTCCCCCCTTTATAAATAGAGGGCTTGGGGTGGCCATTTTGAAAGGAGAAAGAGCGAGGAAGTCCTGTCAAATTTGCTCCGTACTTGCAATATACTGAGTGCTTTCCCATTTTAAACACTTGTGAGCTCACATATAGCTACTTTTGTACCGGCAGGAGCTGAGTTTCATCCACTTTAAAGATATAGAAGCCATCTTTGGCAGTCCACTGTAAGCCTTCTTACACACTTTAAAGTCTTTCTCTTCATCTTTGCACGCACCCTTCTTCACGTTGAGAGTCGTGTTGCGTGCGTTTGCCCGGACTTCGGTCCATGGTTTTATTTTTAGTTTGTATATGCATATATATTTATATATATGGACTAACATTATCGAGTTATGCCTCGATTGAGCCTAGACTTCAGTCTGGAGCGTTTATTTGCTTTTATATATATATAAATATATATGAACTGTGTGTCGAACTTTGTTCGATGAGCCTGAACTTGATCAGAGCGTTTCTTACTTTATATATATATATATATATATATATTTATATATATATTAACTGTATGTGTTGGACTCATTCGATGAGCTTTGGATTTTATATTGGAGGCGTTTACTTGCTTTTATATATATATATATATATATATATATATATATATATATACTATATATAATGTGTGTGTGGGACTACATTCGATGAGCACAGATTTTACATCGTTTATATGCGCTATATATATATATATATATATATATATATATATATATATATATATATATATATATATATATATATATATATATATCCCACCCGAGAGTTTACTTCGTGGTGGTTGATCGCTTTACAACTTTCTTTACGTTTCGTCTAGCTTGGAGTTTACTTCGTGGTAGTTGATCGCTTTATGCCTTTTATTTATATTTTGTCCCACTTTGGAGTTTCCTTCGTGGAGGTTGGCCAGTATTCTGACTTTATTTACGTTTTCGTCACTTTGGAGTTTCATCCGTGGCGGTTGATAGCTTTTACTGACTTTATTTACTTTTTTGATCCCCCATGGAGGTGCTTCGTGGTTGGTGATCCCATCGTATATATATATTTACGTTTTTTATATATATATCCGCCATCGCTTTCATACAAATTGTGGTATCATGTGCGCCTAGGAATCATGTGATCACAGATTCAGCCAATTGGATCTAGATTCGGTTCCCGTGGTGGACATTTTTCAGCTGTAAGCAGCTTGTAAATTATTATGCGGTGTCTAAATTTCCTCATATGGTTTTCATACCCACGAGGAAGTCGGCATTATTTTTGTACATTATTTTCTTATAGATGCTTCGCATCTCAGAAATAAAATCAATCAAACCGAACACTTAATAAAATGGAAGTGTAAAAGGTCCCAATTACTATTGAGCATCAGGGTTTGAAAAACCTTTTTATAAAACATCATTGCTATATCTTGCTAAAAACCGAATTTTTACATAAATTCAAACCCTGTTTATATAGGTGCGAACGAGGTCTCGCACCACTTCCAAATAAACAGCACATTGACCCACACACACACATTCAGATAATTGTTTCTTGAAAAGAAGCGGTCACCATGGTAACACGGATGTCGGGGGTGCCTAACACCTTCCCTCCACATAATCAAGTCCCCGGACCCTAATGAATCTCGGTTTCACCGAAGGCATGAGTTTAGCAGATGTCACATCTTTGGGTCAATGTGCAAACCTTTTCTCGGTTGTGTTAGTACAACCATTTAAAAAACCAATTGGCGACTCTTAACAGTCCATCGTCGACATTATACATGTCGGACCTTTTTCACTTGTTTTTTCAAACAAATCTCACCTAAAAATGAGAACACCAAAGAACAAGTAACGGAAAGGGACAATTAAAAATCCCAACATCGACAAGTGGCGACTCTGCTGGGTACACCAGTAAGAGGACTAGCCGCTGTTACCATCATTCCAAACTGCAATCTTCTTGTGTGTGAATGTTGCATTTACATTTATGATGAATGTGTATGAATGCATTTATTTATTGCACTTAGTGCCTCGCACCATATCTGCTTGTGATATTAGTGCTTCGCAAATGTCATCATTTCCATATGGTGAGACGCGATGTATGTGAATGTATGTTGTGTGGTCCCTCCACCAGGAGGCTATCCCATCGGTGTTTGATTACTGGAATCGTAGGAAGACTAATTCCCGCGAGGCTCAGAAAAGGCACCACCCAAATTCGCTCCAGTTGAAAGACCGGATTAATTTCCCGTTGAGTAAATTGCGATGATTTGGGAACCTTCATGCCAAAAAACTGCGAGAGTAACCTAAGATAGGTCAGCTTCTGATAAACCCAAAACGGAGGAAAGTCTCTTCATGCTTTCTCATTTAAATTACTTGTAAACACAATTACTTGTAATTTCATTCCATATCTATCTCCATGTAATGAGAAATATGAAGAAATGTGTACATATACAAATTGACATGCTACAAACAGCTGACATCCGTTTTTGCAGGATAAAATTCCTAAAATGGACACATCACATAGCATGTTATTATACACACATTCCCTAAAGACTAAACTATGCAAGTCTTTTGCAGGGAACCAATCAGACCTACTACCTGGTCAAAATCCAAAAAGGCTGCAAGCCTACAGTCAATCATGTCGTCATCTGACCAGACTAACCTTAATCCAATTTCTCGTAAAGAATTTGACGGATTAAACAAACAAATTACGGATTTGGCTATTCTACTTAAAGAAATACACCAATCTACTCAAGGTCCAAAAATATCCGTACATACTGAATCCTCTACACAAGGGGGAAACCAGGTCATTACAATACATGAACTGCAGTTCGATACGACCAACAAAACTAATGATACCACTCATCTCATAGGAGATCCAGACACCGGTGACATCAAAAAGAAAGTCCTCCAAATGGAAGAGACCCTTCGTGCTATTAAAGGAATTGGAACACACGGGAGTGTTTCATATGCTGATCTTTGCATTTTCCCTAGTGTTCATTATCCAGAAAAATTTTAAGACTCCTGACTTTGAAAAATATGATGGGTTAGGAGATCCTTACACACATTTAAAAGTATTTATTAGAGAACTTGGATCTTATTCAGAGGATGAGAAGCTCAGAATGCAACTGTTCCAGAAGAGTCTAACTGGAGAAGCCCGTTCGTGGTACACAAGATTAGACAACTCAAAGATCCATAGTTGGGAAGAGCTAGCACTCGCCTTCCTCACTCAATACAGCTTTCAATCTCAGATGGCTCCTGATCGGTATCAAATAACCAAGATCAAGAAACAGTCTAACGAGTCTTTCAGAGAGTATGCTCAAAGGTGGAGACGCCTAGCTGCCCAAGTTATTCCTTCCATGACAGAATCAGAGAAGTCTTCAAACCCTTTAAAGCACAGTCTTCGAACCCTCCAATACCAAAAGGTGGAGAAGTCAAACGCCCTCGAGTGTTCACACCCTTAGGGGACACACTCGAGAATATTCTCACTCTTCTGACAACCCAGAAGAAAATTACGCATCTTCTTCCACCAGCCAGCCCTAATGGACGGTGTTTTAATGCTGCTCGAAAATGTGCTTATCATGTCGGGGCACCTGGACATGATACTCAGGATTGTTGGGCCTTGAAACACAAAATCCAAGACCTGATAGACAACGGTGAGATCGTGGTCACAAAACCAGATCAGCCTAACGTTCAAGACAACCCTCTTCCTCAGCATAAAGAAGAAGATGTCAACTTGATCAATTGGAGCAATGGACAGAGTTCCAATTTCAACTATGAATCCTCCCAGACCCTCAAAGACGGTGTTGACAATTGGGATTATGCCAAGTTCCAGTTCGCAATGGAACGAAAGATGAAAGCTCTATGCAAGCAAATTGAGCAATTGGCAGAACTGGTGACCTATCAACATCAAGTGACACGCCAGTTAGTTAGCCAGGAGCATGTTAGTCTCCTCCCTCTTGTCACAAATATGCTCTCGTCACCTTCAGAAAATGAAATGCTAGAAGACGAAGTGATAAAGAGAGCAAATGCCAAAGCCCATCAGGATTTTGCCAACAAAAGGGAATTCACATATCTGGGCCAACCTATGGAGGAAATCCTTCAGATGTTAATCAATGAAGGAAGAATCACTTCCCTTCTTCCTGTGGTTAATCCCCGTTCAGGACGGTATAATTCTGATGGAGTATGTTAGTATCACTCCCATTCTTGTGGTCACAACACAAAAGAATGCTGGGCACTCCGCCACCTTATCCAAAATCTAATTGACAGTGGTGTCCTGTAACTAGCAGACGATGATATTGTGTTACGTGCAAGTGAGAATACATGTCCTACTAAGTGGAAGAGTTTGGTAGCATTCATATCCACTGAGACTGATGGGACTAACAAATCACTCACAATACCAACAATTCAACTTAGGGGAAGCAACAATCCTTTAAAAGTGGCCGCTCCCAAGCCAATCAACTTACCATGTATAGCACAATAACCTATTGTTAGCTTACATAAAGTGCCATGGAATTATAGAGAAGCTGAAGGATCCACCTCACATACCACTGCTACAGTGTCAAAGGAAAATCCATTGTATCTTCCCCAACGGGTGATGAAGTCTACCATCAAATCAAAGGGGAAAATACCCATGGAGAAGATTAAAAAATTCCTCCGCACAATGGGTCATAACAAAGCCAAGGTGGTTTTAAGCTTAAAAGAAGCTCCACACCAAATATCAATTTTGGACTTGGTCCTAACTTCCGAGGATCACCAGAAGATCTTGTTGAAGGTTTTTGGAAGAAGCCTATCTACCAACATCAGTTGATACGAAAAAATTTCAACACTTGGTTGATCACATTTTCAACAACAATGTGATATCCTTCACTGATGATGACATCTGCTTGAAGGGGCGGGTCATTAATAAGTCATTTGGACATTGCGGTCTTGTCCTCCGGATACATGCTAGCTGGAGTCTTGATAGATGGAGGCTCATCTCTAAATATCTGTCTATACACTACCATGGTGAAGATGAATATCAATCTCAACCGAAACTGGAGCAGCCATACTGTCATCAAAGCTTTTGACGGAGCCCGCCGGAATTCGGTAGGAGTAATTGAACTGCCAATCAAAATTAGTTCCCATACATTCTGCATATCTTTCCACGTACTCAAGATAGATTTGGGATACAACCTGCTCTTGGGACGACCATGGATTCATATGGCAGGGGCATTCCCCTCCTCCCTTATCAATAGTTGAAATACATTATCAACAATAGCCTAGTCACGGTCAACGCTGAACCAGAGTGTCCTCAACACAGAGACATGCCATTCATGAATGCCAATGCAGATGTTGAACCGGTCAGTTTTCATACCTTGGAAGTAAGAAATACCTAATACCATGCTATTGGAATGCCATTTCCTAAACCCAAGATTACTGCCGAAGTAATGTCGGCTACTCAAGAAATGATGTCATTGGGTCATCAGCCGGGACAAGGACTGGGTAAAGATCACCAGGGTATCAAGTACCCAATTCAATTAACCAAGCAAACTAGAACAGCTAGACTAGGCTAATCTGCCAGTTCTAGTCATAGGAATCCCCATAAGTATCAACAGATTCCTTCAGCTTCAAACGCGTGGCGTTTATCTTCGCCTTCAAACTCTGAGTCCGTACAACCTTCTGTAAAGGTGTCAGCCAATATCATGGCTATGTTATTTCCCAAGCTGGTACCGGTGAAGGAGAAAGAAGACTTTGTTCCAGATCCCCAAGTGGAGGAAGAGAAACAAATAATTAAGCAAAACATCATCCGAATGATGTCAGGCATACACATCATAGTTTATAATGAACATACAAACAGATACACCCCAGACGATGATTGCTCAAACAAAATGGCCATCATTCGGGATAGGGAGGACGATGACTACCCCTCCATCACTGCAGTCCACCCGGACTTTACCCTTGCCAATTGGAACAACACTCCTTGCATTGCTCGACAAAGGTAAACCAAGCAGAAACTCTTTCTGCCCTGTAGATATCATAACTGCTTACTTTTCTATACAGTATTAACAGTTTATTTTGTCAGTATTTACTAACACTGTGTATGATCAAAACGTTTCATATATACTAAGTGAAAGCATATTTTGTTTTAGGACCCTGATTTTAGATGTGTCTGTACTTGATGATACGATGCCTCTTCTCCACAAGGATTGTACCTTTGATGTAGAGATGAATTCAACCTTGATGGAAGTACATGAGGACATTGAGGTGCCCCCGAAAATTCAAGAATGGGTCAAAGACAAACCTAAACCCAACCTTGATCAAACCACTTCATTCAAGCTCGGAACCTTAGAAAGCCCTAAGTTAATCCAGATTGGTTCAGACCTTACCCCAAACCAGCGGAATGACATGGTTACGCTACTAACCCAATTCCAGGATGTGTTTGCATGGTCTTATGAAGACATGGTGGGTTTGTCCACTGACATTATCTTTCATTGCCTTCCCATTAAAGAAGGATTTAAGCCAGTCAAGCAGAAGCTCAGACGATTAAAACCTGAGTGGAGTTTAAAGGTGAAAGAAGAAATTATGAAACAATTTCAAGCTGGCATCATCATGGTGTCCACATATCCTGAGTTGATATCCAACATTGTTCCCGTGCCTATACCCGGAGGGAAGGTGCGAGTCTGCGTGGATTACCGGGACTTGAACAAAGCTTGCTTAAAAGATAGCTTTCTCGTACCATTTATCCACATTCTCATTGACAATACTGCTTAATATTGCATGTACTCCTTTGTTGATTGCTTTGCGGGGTACCATCAAATCATGGTCGCTGAGGAAGATCGTGAGAAAACTGCTTTCATCACGCCTTGGGGAACCTTTTGCTATAGACGGTTGTCATTCGGCTTCATCAATGCCAGAGCCACCTACCAGCGAGATATGATGGCTCTCTTCCATGACTTAATGCACAAAGAGATCGAGATCTACGTGGATGACATCATTGTCAAATCCCGGAAGGAGGAGGACCACTTAGACCATCTCAGAAAATTGTTCAACATGTTGTGTAAGTACAACTTGAAGTTGAATCCAGCCAAGTGTGCCTTTGGCGTTAAATCAGGTAAGTTGCTAGGATTTCTAGTCAGCCACAAAGGGATTGAGCTGGATCCTACCAAAATCCAGGCCATTACAGAAATGCCCATTCCTCAGACAGAAAAGGAAATACGAGGAATTTTGGGAAGAATCAACTTCATTAACAGGTTTATCTCTCAACTCATAGCAACCTGTGAGCCAATCTTCAATCTATTAAGGAAGAACTTCTCCATGAAATGGAATGATGAGTGCCAAAATGCCTTTATCATGATTAAAGAACAGCTAGTCAAAGCTCCCATTTTGGTACCACCCAGGGATGATGTATAACGACCCCAAAATTTATACCATTTAAATCTCAACTTCGGTCGTTAACCATACATTAAATCTCTAATTTTACATCATTATTCGATATGAAAAACACTAAAATTATGGAATATTTAAAACGTTTATACACTTCCTTCTTTCTTGCCCTGAATCGCAACCTTTACATTACATCTCTTTGATTAAATCTTATATCATGAATCGTTACAACAAATTGACTATACCAAGTCTTACATCATAACTAAATATCCATATACATTGGATAGCTCAACTTACAATTCAACAACATGTTACGTTTAAAATATTAAATACATTTTCCATAAAACATAAGTAATCTTCGTGAATATGGATCTCTATAATTCACGTAGAACATATCCTTACCTTAAATCTTTAACCCGCAAAAATTGTTATTTACAAGGTTGAGCTCGATAGCCCAGCAAAATCTAACAGTTTTCATGCATCACATAACACATAATAACATGCTAAACATACATATCATAATAACTAAAACAACATGGCATACATGCTTTTAGTTCACATAGCAAATATAAAGATTGAGTTCCTTACTCAATCCTCCTTATTTAACCAAAACAATGCAGTCATAAATTGACTTTAACATTTCATGATTGCAACATGTATAACATATCATGCAATTTAAAATAGTTCATCAAGTCCACGTAACAAATAGGAACTGAAAGACTTGCCTTGATCGTTGTTTACCAATAACAGTTTAACAGCTTACAGTTATTTGCACTTCACGTGCCCTACATAATTATATAATCATACACATCAACTATTAGTCACATAAAAACACATAGTAATTGTAATGTAAACTCTACTCCACATCTCATCATCTTTCCTATTAATTAGCACACAATGTTCAATTAGATTATTTTAACTTTTCAACTTATGACTCACTATATTTCTTCTTAGTCAAACTCGAAGTTAATTCAAGTGCTTAAGTCTTGCTAGGACTACTTATTGGTTTTATATTAAACCCATTTCATATCCTATAATATTCATTTCAATTGAATTGAAACACTTTTTAAGTTAATTAACACTTGGCACGGCATTTCGACGTTCAATCGTCACACACCCGATTTGCCTCTCTTGTGTATACTTACTATGCTTCTATAACTTATGTAATACATTATTTATTAATGTTAAGCATCATTATATTTACTAGCATACATGTTTTATAACTTAGGACATCATCTTTTTATCGTGAGAGCACTACACATGCATATGTGCATGCCGACGCATCTCCGATTGCCCAGAAAAACACAATGATCCTAATGATGACCATTTTGATTACTGTTACAGACCTCAAATTGAAAATCTTAAAGCACGAAAGTTGTAGGTCTACTCGTCCTCGTTCCGGATCATCTTGAATCACCTCAATCGGAGTTCGTGTGAGAATGTTATGGCCATTTTACTATAAAAGGTCAAAAATGTCCAACTCAAACTTCTGTTCCGGTGCCGCGACGCGAGAACTAAGTCATACAGTGGCGCTCTAGCGCTAAATTGGCGTTAGGCGCAATTTTGATCTTCTTGGTAGTGAAATTTTAGGCGCAAGTGGCGCTTTTTTTGGTACATACTGGGCTCCATTTTTTGGCACTAAGTGGCGAAACTTGTAGAACCCAACCACGAAGAATAGAATAACTAAATTATGTCTATTTAACACTATTAACATCTAAATTAACATGCTTATTACTTATATAAATTACTCATGAATGTTAGTAATCATCCATATACCAATTAGCAACAACTAAACAACCATTTTAGAAAACTTAATTCTTTGAAACACCGTTTTTAAAACAAAACTCCATTACTGACAGTTGATAAACACAGTGAATACTGTAAATCCTAATAACCACCAATTCGTTTACTTTAACTACGATTCTCTGTTCTTAACAACACAATTAACATGTTCACAATTTTAATTTCCCAATTAGCTACCAACAATTTACTGATTTTGATTTTCTTAACAACCAAACTAATGAATATTTTGATTGTTAATAGCCATGTATAAGAACATACACTGAAAAATAGTTTCCCTTTCTTTTAACAAAATTAACGTACAATTTTTTGTCTAAACACAAACTTCTAGCATTACAACTATTTATATATGATAGTTGTCCTACTACAACCACATATGCACATGATTCCATCATCCATTATAAAAATATGAATTACAGAGACTATACTATAAAACACAGTAAACCTTAAGAACATAGAGACTAAGGAATTACATTATAAATCATATATGTTAAGATTATGTAACATACCTTTAATTTGCTCAGACAATCCTTTTTAATCACTGAGAATATCTTGAAAAACTCAGAACTTTCTCTTGCTTTTCTTTCTCAGACTCTCTCTCAAACCTCTGACAATATTTTCTTTCTTAGGCTTAAGCCAATTGCATTATACGTAAACTAAAACAAACGCACGTCTTTTTCAAACGTTTTAAAACCGTCCTTTACTAATTGCCCCTATTCAATTTATCAGTTACCAAATATTATATATTATTTATATTTTATTTAATTTAATTTATATTACTAATAAATCAAATTTAAAAAATCCAAAAGCCATAGGGCTTAGTTTGGCAAAATTATTTAAAATTAAAGAATTAATATATTTAAGCCTTGTTTGGCAAAATAAATTAACACTACTTTAATTTATTTTAATAACCACTTATAATATAGTTATTTGTCATACTTCTAATTAATTAAGTTTTCAAACTTAATTTAATTAATTCTAATAACAATTCATTGCATAATATAATAATTTATTTAATCATTATAAACTCTCTAACTTAATTATTAAATTAAATTAGATTACTATTTCAAAATAATTACTTTCCTTAACTCATTAATTATTTATTAAACAAATAAATAATCAAATCACATCAAATCAAATCAATTAAACAAATACTTATTCAACGATAAACACATCCATTAAATATTTATATAATTTAATAAATATTTAAATATTTAATTAAAAATCTGAATTGTTAAATCATTCCCTCCTTACAAGGATTCTGTCCTCAGAATCACAACTCAAACAACTCATTCGTTACATGATGTTTGTGACGCCCCCAATATAGGTATACAACACCCATTCTGAGTAGCCAAATACATGGTACAGAAACAACTACAATTTTATTAATACAACTGTCGTGCAAAATACGACAACACTTAAACTATGAGTTTAAATATTAATATTGTCATCTAGACAATATCCACACTCAAATAAGTCCTCATTACAATTATTGATACACTATTTTACAAAATAGTGATGACTACTTAAATAACTTCTAGAACCATCATTCCACACCCCGACTAGTACTCACTATATTCTCGCCTCTTGAGAAGAAAAATGGAACAAAAAGGAAAAGGGTGAGCTCAACTAGCCCAGTAAAGAACATTATGACTAAGATAATATAGAACAAATTATCGTTAGTCCTCAACAGGGAAAAATCTAATAGAATACAATAGACAACCAGTTTTAAATCAATATTCGCAGTGGAAATAATAATTCATTAGAAGAGTTAAGTAGAGAATAAAATCTACTATCTTTTATATATGAATTTAAAAGTCCATCGTCAATATTTTATCCCTGTAACATCAATCAACATATATCTGGAATCAAATATTCATTTTTGCACTACAGGCCAAAGATATTCATCAGTTGGTCATGTTCATCTAAACACATGTTCATCTTTGCACTACGGCCCAAAGATATTCATCAGAAAATCATTCATCTTTGCACTAAAGGTCAAAGATATTCAGTTATATCATCATTTAGGACTGAGGATAATGAAAAATATTTTAAAAAAAATAAATCCAGTGAAACAAAAGAACAAATACTAAGGATTCGTACTTTAAACAATCCAAGTTCAAAAATACTTCATAAATAACCATAGTGGAGTTAAATTCAAGAATGAAGATCAAAACATGGATGCAATCAAAGCTAGTATTCATAATAGATATCTTGGACACAAAATGAAAATTTAATTTTTTTGTGAATAGTGTCGTATACGTGAATAGTAACCCCGACACTAAAAGACAAGAATTTCACAAGCAAAATCTTACCAATATTCCGGCATAATGATTTTCAAAGAAATAATATCATTTATAAAAAAAATAACATCCCTTACCTCGAAAAGACAGTACTTCTGACTGGAATACTGGATATAGTGCTGAAGGAACTTGTACCATATAACAACACTCAAAGTACCAAAATACTCACAAAAGTATGCTCGATATTATAGAGAGAAAACTTTAGTTTCTGGTGTGATTTTCAATTCTAACCTAAGCACCCTATTTATAGGAAAATGCTTAGAATGCCAAAGTAGAAAATTTAATAAAATATTAATATATTTATATAAATTTCCTATGCACACCAAGAAATCTGAATTCAGCATCTAACATGTACAAGTGGGGCCCAACCAATGGAAAAAATATTTTTATTAAAAAAAATATTTAAAACTTCAAAAATCAATTATTCCAGAACTTCAATAATTCATAATAAATAGCACTTTTAACAGAAAAATTCGAATCTTATGTCCTTCCATAGGAAATTCAATTCTCTACAACTTTGTAGAAGAAAGGTTTTCCAAATTCCAAACAGAAATTGACCGAAATCCACATATAGACGATTTTACAGGCAATAATCAAATTTCAGTCAAGAAATGGGATCCACAAACATGAAAAACATGTTTTAAATATTTTTAGTAACAAAAATACTCGTCCTCCTCATTTACTCATATATCCCACATTCATTGTAAAAATATCACCATTTTTATATTATTATAATATAATAATATATTTAAATGAATTATTTTATCAGTAAAGATAAAATATCAATTTTCAACAATTTTCACCTTAAAAATTTTCTCCATCTATATCCACGTAAAATGAATATTTTCCTTATCATAATAATCAATAATTAATTATTCATAAATAATATTACAGAATCACAATATTGACAACCCGGTACATTTCTAGAAAGAGGGGACTTTCCAATAAGGATTTCTCCTTACTGGTGCGCAATTAGGTGACCAAACCTCTCCTTAGACAGAACTTTCTAGACATTGCCAAAAATGCTATCTAATAATATTATTCAAATAATATGAATTATTGATTTGATAATGAAAAATAATGTGTAGTGACAATTATTGAAACAACAATAATATAAAATATCAACGTAGAAATTATTGAATCAATAAAATAAAATATTGAACAGTAATTACTGTAACAATTATTGAGTAGTGCTGTTGGTCGATTTCGCAATCAATGAATACGTGCAAGTATACACGGTCAACAAGTAATAAAGTGATAAGATAGAGTGTCGATCCCACAGAGAATTCTAATTAATAAATTCCAACTATTAGCACTATATCAATCCAATTCTATTTAAACAACCATAAATTGTGATTTTTTGAATTGATAAAACTAAATTAAATAATTAAAAGAGATTTTCTAAATTAAATCAAATAAACCAAACTACAATTTGAATGTATTCAGATAAATAAAGATTAAGACTTCAATATCCCCAATTATGAACTATAGATCAATTATCCAATTATCCCAATTATTATGCCTACTGAATTGTTAACAGAAATTCTCAAATGCCAAAAGCCCTTTTCTAAGTGATCAATTGACTTCTATTTAATTCAAATTAATCTTGCTATATTCCTATGCAAAACAAGTGAATTTAACTCATTTAATCCCAATTCCTTATGTGTTATATGCGGTGAACAGATATTTCCATTCAATTCACAAACCTAATTATTTTCTATGCAAATAACTAAGTCACACGTTATCATGCTCAGTTCTAACCTTAGAATTCCTCTTTCAATTCCTTCGAGAGTAACAAGGTAATTATTGGCCAAATAATTAATCAAGAAATACAAGGTAAGATAAATAATTCACTTTGACATAAATAATTGGAATAAAGTGAATAACTAATTCATAGCTGTAAGACCCCAACTTTTATGAATAAAGAATAATTTTTTTCGAATTATATTTTTGAATATTATGGTATTGATTTGATATAATGTTATAGTTGTGGGTAATATTTATAAATTTTGCAAAGTAACGCAAGTTGTTATATAATATTCGATTGATTTGGGAATATTCGTTTTAACAGAAATATTCAGACAAACGACACAATCATTGGTGGACCCATTATAACGGAATTATTGTCGGATCGAGAAAACGACAAAAATAATTTATGAAAATAACTACGGAGGTGTTACCGTTAAAACCGTTGAACTACCCATTAGTAAAAAATGCGAATCTGGCGTAGTTGCATCAGAAAGCACACCAGTATTGATTATTGATGCTTACGTGAAAAGTCACTCACTATACTCAATTATTGCTACGAAGAATTGTCGCATCATATTTCTCATATTATTGATTCAATTATTATTACTGAAGATCATCCGCATTATATGATATATTATTAAATCAATAATTGAGACAACAAAGTTATTCATATTATTATTTGCAATATTGACAATGTCTAGAAGTTACATCAAAGAGAGGTTTGGTCACCTAATTGCGCTAATAAGGAGAAATCCTTATCGGAAAGCCCCTCTTTCCGGGAGCGACTTTGGTTGTTAAATATTGTGAATTATAATATTAATGATGAATAAGTTCGTGTTGATTAAAGATGAATTTTACAGTTCCATTGTGTTGGACTTATTTATGTTAGTATAATTGATGTCGGGAGGATATATTGTTCAATTGGGTATTCGGGACACTTTTCATGTCGGAGTACTATTCACGAGATACTATTCATGAGTTACTATTCGTGAGTTACTATTCATGAGTTACTATTCGTGAGTTACTATTCGCGAGTTACTATTCACGGGGTACTATTCACCCGTAAGATATATTTATTTTCGGTCCAAATCATTTTTGGGTACAATATTATTCCATTAGGAGATGTGCTAATTTTTCAGACTGTTAGTTGAAGATATAATAGTAAATCAATATGGACCGTTGGTGGAAGTTATAATAGTAAATCACTATGGATTGCTGGTTTAAAGTTTTAATAGTAAATCAGTATGGACCGTTGTTTTAAGTTTTAATAGTAAACCAATCTGGACCATTCATAAGTTAGTTACTATGCAGTCCATTCTTCTATAAATAGAAGCTCATTCCTTCATTATTTCTTACGAATTCACTGAAACTCTAGA
Organism: Panax quinquefolius; assembly: GCA_020205615.1. NCBI lineage: Eukaryota > Viridiplantae > Streptophyta > Magnoliopsida > Apiales > Araliaceae > Panax > Panax quinquefolius. The sequence continues at coordinate 55,874,207 of CM035167.1, read as the reverse complement.
GAGAGAATTATAAGAGAACCTATAGAAAAGTATTTTGCTACTTCCCTACTCTTATATTCAGTTCCTTTTACGGTAAGAGATGTTATTTGTTGTACTCATGAAGAGAACACATTATTCCATTATTTATTATTCATTTGAATAACCTTTATATCAGCTACCCTATACATGGTGATATTCTTCTAATATTCCGTTCTTTATTATTCTGTCAGAATATCCTGTCCGTGCGTTTACGCTGGACCTGGTTCCATTATTTATTATTCTGTCGAAATATCCTGTCTGTGCATTTACGCCGGATCTGGTTTCATTATTTATTATTTTGTCAGAATATCATGTCTGTGCGTTTACGCCGGACCTGGTTCCATTATTTATTATTCGCCGAATATCACATGCGTGCGTTTACTGTGGGACCGGTTCCATCCTTTATTATTCTGTTGGAATAACCTGCCTGTGCAGTCTATCGCATGCATGGTGATTTCTTTTGTTATTCCATTCTTTATTATACTTAGTTGGTTAAAATTTTAACTTCTATACCCATGAAATTTGTGTATATCTTTGATATTTGCGCTTCATCCAGTATCTTTTCATGGAAATATTCTTCTGAGCATTCTTGAATTTTACTCCACAAAACAATATCATGTTGACAATTTGGACGTTATCAGTTCCTAGATAAATTAATTCTTGTACTTGTTTTATTGAATTCTTATATCATTGTCATCATCCTCATGTTTATATTTTGTTGAAAGTCATCTGTGGCCTGTAGTGCATAGATGGACTTGGTATGATTATGACTAGGGATTATTTGGTGTAATCATGACCGTAATGTTACAAATGATGTGATAAAAGTCTTCATTAGCCCGTAGTGCATTGATGGACAGTTGTTGGCATGATCATGACCATTAATGAATACACGAATGTCCTTGGCTCGTAGTGCATGGATAATTTATGGTCGTGATACTAAAGAATATCCTTGGCCGTAGAGCAGGGGTGATTCGATGATGTGGATTATTTATTGTCGAGTCCCAAATGATAAAAGTGATGAAAAACCTTTTAAATCATAGAAGATAGTAGATTTTATTCCCTACTTGACTCTTCTAATGGATTGCTTATTCCGCTGCAGTTAAACTTTATAGTTATTATATTTTATCAGTTTAACACTGTTGAAGGCTAACGATAAATTATTCTGCATTATCTTAGTCATAATATTTCTTACTAGGCTAGTTGAGCTCACCATTTCTTTTCTTTGTTCTCTTCTGTGAAATGAGAACGAATGGGACTAGTCGAGAGAAACAGAGTGATGGTCCTAGATGGTGCATTAGTAGTCCTCACTATTCTGTGAAATAGTGTGATAATAATTGTAATGAGGACTCCTTTTGAGTTTGTATAATCTCTAGTAGACAATATTTGTATTCAAACTCACAATTTATGTTTTGTCGTATTATACACGACAGTTGTATTATTAAGTTTTATTTAAATCCTGTACCATGTATCTGGCGACTCAAGATGGGTGATGTATACCTAATTTTGGGGGCGTCACAGTTGGTATCAGAGCTTAGGGATATGATCCCTGGCTAAGATGTGAGAATAGAACTAGGAGGGGAGAGATGGGGAATTCCTTCGCTAGTATGACCTACCTAAGTTTTTTTTTTGTATTCAATTGGTCGGTCAGAATATAGGGATAATATGTTACATGTCAATTAACCTTTTGTTTTATGGCAGTATATGAAAATGACATCTGAGAATGTTGAGAATAGCAATGGAGCACAGGCGACCGTTGATTCACCACATATCAATAATCAGGATAATGTGCATCAGGAAGGCGACAATCCTCATGCAAACAACAACACTGATCAAATGATGAATGATGGAAATTTTAGAGGCTTTATGCAATTCATGCAACAAAGAAAGTAGAGCGGCTCTCGTCCAAAATGTAGGTGAAACATCGAAACTCTCGGACGGCCACCGCTAAACAGCTTCAAGGAGTTGGGACCACCGGAGTTTATTGGAGAGCCAAAACCACTTAAGGCGGAAGCATGGATAAAGTAGATCACCAAGATATTTGATGTCTTGGGATGCTCCAGGAGCAAAAGGTTTCTTCACGCCTTTTATATGTTGCGAGGAGAGGCAGATTACTGGTGGGAATCGGTAAAGCATACTCAACCTGCCGCACTGAAGATGTCTTGGGAAAAGTTCCAAGAACTATTCAACGACAAGTACTTTCCCGAAAGTATTCGTCATATAAAAGAGGTAGAATTCATCAAGTTGGAGCAAAATAATATGACCGTGTCGCAGTACGAAGCCAAGTTTGCCGAGTTGTCCCGGTTTGCATCCCACTTGGTGGATAATGAAGAGAGAATGACGTAGATGTTTTTAAGAGGTTTGAAGCCGGATATACGTTAACATCTTATTTCTCATAAACTGTGTTTGTATTCAGATGTTGTAAATAGGGCTCAGTTAGTGGAGCGCGATAACGAGTCAACGCAACGAAAGGAAAGTAGTCATCGAAGCGGTGACAACAAGCGTGAAGGGAATCAACAGGCCAGAAATGGTAAGCACTTCGGTGGTAATCAGGGCCAAAACAATAAGAGTGGACATTTCAAGAAGAGGAGATTCAACAATGATGGAAGGACGTCAGCACCAGCACCCGTTGTTAAGGAAGGAGAACGACCACCTATCATATGCTTCAAATGCGGAGGGGAGGGACACATCAGTCCAAACTGTGCGATGCCGTCCAAAGCATGTTATAATTGTGGAAGAGATGTCACTTAGCCCAATTTTGTCGTTCACCGAAGACAAGTTCAGCTAGGATGGAGGCACCAAAGGCCGTCCCAGAAAAGTCAAAGCCGGTAGTGCAAGGGAGGGCGTTTGTTGTGACCTCCCAGAAAGCAAGGAACCCAAATGAGGTCATCACGGGTAAGCTTATCATAAACTCTAGCGAAGTCTATACTTTATTTGATATCGGTTCAACCCATTCTTTTATTTCTCCTACTTGTGCTCAATGATTAAATTTGACTCCGGAGAAATTAGACTTTGACTTATCTGTGAAAACTCCGTTGGGAGAAACCTTCATTACATCCACTGTTTATAAGTCTTGTTTGGTTCAAAATAGTAACCGCACATTACCTATCGGTCTTATTTCTTTAAAAATACTTGCGTTTGACGTAATTCTAGGGATTGATTGGTTAAATACTCATCATGCAAAAATTGATTATTTTCGTAAGGTTGTTAGTTTTCATATTCCTAATCAACCTATTATACGAATTCAAGCGACCAAACCATTAAAATTAATCACAGTCATTTCAAGCCATAAAGCTATTCGTTTATTGAAAAACGGATGTCAAGCTTTCTTAGCTCATGTCACAGATTTAAACAAAAATACGTCAGTTTTGAACGATATTTCTATTGTTAATAAATTTCCTGACGTATTCCTTGAAGAACTTCCTGGCCTACCCCCAGAGTATGAAATTGAATTTTGTATCGACGTTGAACTTGTTACAAAACCAATTTCCAAAGCCCCATATCGAATGGCTCCTATTGAACTTCAGGAGTTAAAGACCCAATTGCAGGAATTGTTAGACATTGGTTTCATTTGTCCTAGTACGTCTCCTTGGGGTGTTCCTGTTCTATTTGTGAAGAATAAAGATGGGAGTATGCGACTTTGTATTGGTTATCGAGAGTTGAATCATGTCACCATCAAAAATAGGTAACCATTGCCACGTATTGATGACCTATTTGACCAGTTGCAAGGAGCCAAATTCTTTTCAAAGATTGATCTTCATTCCTGATATCACCAATTGAAGATTAGAACCGATGACATTCCAAAGACGACTTTCAGAACTCGGTACGGGTATTATGAATTCCTAGTCATGTCCTTTGGATTGACTAATGCTCATGCTTGCCTTCATGGATATGATGAACCGAGTATTCAAGGAATATTTGGATCACTTTGTGGTCGTCTTTATTGATGACATCCTTATTTATTCCAAAAGTCGTGAAGATCATGAGCAACACTTGAGGCTGACACTCCAAAAGCTTCGTGAATACAAGCTTTATGCCAAGTTGAATAAAATGTGAGTTCTGGCTTGAGGAAGTAGCATTCCTTGGGCACGTAGTATCAAGTCATGGAATATATGTTGACCCGGCAAAGATTGAAGCAATTAAAAGCCGGGAGCAACCTAAATCAAATGGACCGGCACGTAGCTTTCTCGGTTTTAATTGGTTATTATCGGAGATTCGTGGAAGGATTTTCTCGAATCGCTACTCCAATAACTCGGTGACTCGAAAAGATACAAAGTTCGGATTGAGCGAAGAACGTGAGAAGAGTTTTCATGAACTCAAGAGGAGACTCATTTCAAGACTGTTCGACAATACCATCTGCCGGAGGATTTGTCATCTACTGATGATGCTTGGGCAAATGGTTGGGATGTGTTCTCATGTAACATGGGAAAGTCATAGCCTATGCCTCAAGACAACTTAAAGAATATGAGAGGAATTATCCTACTCATGATCTAGAGTTAGCAGCTGTTGTCTTCACACTTAAAATTTGGAGGCATTACTTGTATGGAGAGAAAGTGGAGATCTTTACGGATCATAAAAGCCTCAAATATTTCTTCACTCAAAAGGAACTCAACATGCGACAACGATGTTGGCTTGAGCTATTGAAGGATTATGATCATACCATCCAATACCATCCCGAAAAGCGAACGTGGTAGCCGACGATTGAGTAGAAGATCATATGCAAGTACGAAAGTGCGCGATATTGTCAACGCAAAGGCCCATTTTGTGTGACTTGCAAAGGATGGAGATAGAGTTAAAGACTCTGGGACCCATGTGATGATGGGGAATATACTGAGTAGAACCGACTTTAATTGATAAAGTTAAAAGTCGCTCAAGCTACTGTAACCGAGTCGATGCGTATGAGGAAGAAAGTGTAAGAAGGTGTAATGCCGGAAGCAAGAATCGATGAAGAAGGAATACTTCGAGTCAACTCCAGACTTTGTGTTCCTAACGACCCTGATTTAAAGTATAAAATCATGATGGAGACATACAACACACCGTTTGCAATCCATCCTGGGAGTACCAAAATGTATCATGATCTTCGACATACATTTTGGTGGAGCAATATGAAGAGAGAGATAGCGGAGTTTATCTCACGGTGTTTAACTTGTCAATGAGTCAAGGCGTAGCATCACGTACCAAAAGGCCCATTGCAACCAATTAAAATTCCAGAATGGAAGTGGGAGCAAATTACCATGGATTTCGTTACCAGTCTTCCTAAGGTTTTCTCAAGGCATAGATTCGATTTGGGTCATTGTTGATAGATTGACCAAGTCTGCTCATTTTTTATCGATACGAGAAACTTATACACTTGAACGTCTTGCTCGTATGTATATAAATGAGATTGTGAGATTGCATGGTATGCCGGTATCCATAGTTTCTGATCGAGACCCAAGATTCACTTCACGATTTTGGGTTAGTTTGCAAAAAGCTATGGGCACAGACTTACAATTTAGTTTCTAAGATATCATCCTCGAGACGGACGGACAAATCGAGAGGACTATTCAAACTCTTGAAGATCTATTAAGACTCTGTATCCTTGACTTCAAGGGAAGTTGGGACAAGTTCTTACCATTGGTGGAGTTTTCCTACAACAACAGTTATCAAGCAAGTATTGGCATAGCTCCATTTGAGGCGTTGTATGGAAAAAAGTGTCGTTCTCTAGTATGCTGGGATGAGGTGGGTGAAGAAACGTTGTTGGGACCGGAGTTGGTACGTATGACTACAGAAAAGATTCAAACGATCCGACAACGTATAAAAACTTCATAAGATCGACAAAAGAGTTATGCTGATCTTCATCGAAAGGACGTAGAATTCGATATTTGAGATCATGTGTTGTTACGTGTTGCTCCATGGAAAGGAGTAACGAGATTTGGAAAGAGAGGAAAGCTCAATCCTCGGTTCATTGGCCCATTTTTAATTCTTGAGCGAGTGGGAACTATGGCCTATAGACTCGCCTTACCGCCAAGTATGTCTCATGTTCATAATGTTTTTCACATATCTATGTTACGTAAATATGTGAAAGACCCAAACCACATTATTGAGTTAGAACCAGACGAAATAGAGGAAGATTTAACGTATGAAGAGTTACCTATTTTAATCTTAGATAAGAATAATCATGTTCTACGCTCCAAGGTTATACCTCAAGTCAAAGTTTTGTGGAGAAACCACGATGTGGAGGAAATGACTTGGGAGTTAGAATCTGAGATGAAGTCAAGGTATCCTCATCTCTTCGACATACCAGGTATGTACCCTAATTTTGAGGATGAAATTTCATAAGAAGGGGAGGTTGTAAGACCCCAACTTTTATGAATAAAGAATAATTTTTTTCGAATAATATTTTTGAATATTATGGTATTGATTTGATATAATGTTATAGTTGTGGGTAATATTTATAAATTTTGCAAAGTACGCAAGTTGTTATATAATATTCGATTGATCGGGGAATATTCATTTTAACAGGGAATATTCGTACAACGACACAATCATTGGTGGACCCCACAACAGAATTATTGTCCGATTGAGAAAACGACAAAAATACTTTATGACAATAATTACGGAGGTGTTACCGTTAAAACCGTTGAACTACCCCGGTAGTAAAAAGTACGAGAATATGCGTGAGTTAGTCGACAAGAGCAGATATCAGATTGATTATTGATGCTTACGTGAGAAGTCACTCACTATACTCAATTATCACTAAAGAATTCACGCATCATATTTCTCATATTATTGATTCAATTATTATTACAATATCATCTGCATTATATGATATATTATTAAATCAATAATTGAGATAGCAAAGTTATTCATATTATTATTTGCAATATTGACAATGTCAGAAGATCCATCGAGGAGAGGTTTGGTCACCTAATCATGCTACCAATAAGGAGAAATCCTTATCGGAAAGCCCCCTCTTTCCTGGTAACAACCTGGTTGTTAAATATTGTGAATTATAATATTAATGATGAATAAGTTCGTGTTGATTAAAGATGAATTTTATAGTTCGATTGTGTTGGACTAATTTGTGTTAGTATAATTGATGTCTGGAGGATATATTGTTCAATTGGGTATTCGGGACACTTTTAGTGTCGGAGTACTATTCACGAGTTACTATTCATGAGTTACTATTCATGAGTTACTATTCACGAGTTACTATTCATGAGTTACTATTCACGGGGTACTATTCATGGGGTACTATTCACCCGTAAGATATATTTATTTTCGGTCCAAATCATTTTTGGGTAAATATTATTCCATGAGGAGATGTGCTAATTATTCAGACCGTTTGTTGAAGATATAATAGTAAATCAGTATGGACCGCTGGTGGAAGTTATAATAGTAAATCAATATGGATCGCTGGTTTAAAGTTTTAATAGTAAATCAGTATGGACCGTTGTTTCAAGTTTTAATAGTAAACCAATCTGGATCGTCCGTTTAAAGTAAATCAATCTGGACCGTTCATAAGTTAGTTACTATGCAGTCCATTCTTCTATAATCATTATTTCTTACGAATTCACTGAAACTCTAGAGAGAGAATTATAAGAGAACCTATAGAAAAGTATTCTGCTACTTCCCTACTCTTATATTCAGTTTCTTTTTACGGTAAGGGATGTTATTTTGTTGTACTCATGAAGAGTACTTCATTATTCAATTATTTATTATTCATTGGAATAACTCAGATACGCTGGCTACCCTATACATGGTAACATTCTTCTAATATTCCGTTCTTTATTATTCTCGGAATATCCCGTCAGGCATGCGTTCTTGGCATGGGACCGGTTCCATTATTTATTATTCTCGTCGGAATATCTCATGCGTGCGCTTACTGGGACTGGTTCCATTATTTATTATTACGTGGAATATCTCGTTTACGCGCTTTCTTGGGACCTAGTTCCATCCTTTATTATTCTCATTGAATAACCTCGTCAATGACGATCGCATGACGATGGTGATTTCTTTTGTTATTCCATTCTTTATTATACTCAGTTGGTTAAAACTTTGACTTCTATACCTATGAAATTAGTGGAATATCTTTGATAGTTGCGCTTCATCCAGTATCTTTTCATGGAAATATTCTTCTGAGCATTCTTGAATTTTACTCTACAAAGCAGTATCATGTTGACAATTTGGACGTTATCAGTTCCTAGATAAATTAATTCTTGAATTTGTTTTATTGAATTCTTATATCATTGTCATCATCCTCATGTTTATATTTTGTTGAAAGTCATTTGTGGCCTGTAGTGCATAGATGGACTTGGTATGATTATGACCAGGGATTATTCGGTGTAATCATGACCGTAATGTTACAAATGATATGATAAAATTCTTCATTGACCCGTAGTGCATTGATGGACAGTTGTTGGCATGATCATGACCATTAATGAATACACGAATGTCCTTGGCCCGTAGTGCATGGATAATTTGTGGTCGTGATACTAACGAATATCTTTGGCCGTAGAGCAGGGGTGATTCGATGATGTGGATTATTTATTAAGCTGAGTCCCAGCGATAAAAGTGATGAAAAACCTTTTAAATCATAGACGATAGTAGATTTAATTCCCTACTTGACTCTTCTAATGGATTGCTTATTCCGCTGCAGTTAAACTTTATAGTTATTATATTTTATTAGTTTAACACTGTTGAAGGCTAACGATAAATTATTCTGCATTATCTTAGTTATAATATTTCTTACTGGGCTAGTTGAGCTCACCCTTTCATTCACTATTCTCCTCAGGAAATGAGAACGTAGCTGGGACTAGTCGAGGAACAGAGTGATGGTCCTAGATAGTGCATTAGTAGTCCTCACTATTCTGTGAAATAGTGTGATAATTATTGTAATGAGGACTCCTTTTGAGTTTGTATAATCTCTAGTAGACAATATTTGTATTCAAACTCACAGTTTATGTTTTGTCGTATTGTACACGACAGTTGTATTATTAAGTTGTATTTAAATTCTGTACCATGTATCTGGCGAGTCAAGATGGGTGATGTATACCTAATTTTGGGGGAGTCACAATAGCCATAAAAGGTTAAATTGAAATCTTAATTAATGAGTTAGTTCATAACGAAAATTAAAACCAACAATCCTTCAAAAATCATCCTTAAAGAATTACACAAATTGAAAATAAGGAGAAGGAGAAAAACTCTTGAGCCAATCCTTAATCTTAAAGTAATCCTTTGCTTAGCCTCCAATAGTGAATGATTTTCCTCTTAATTCAGCAACATAAACCTTATATACTTCCTTGTCCAACCACAATCCCTTTCTAACTCGAATTGTCAAATAACTCCTCTTTTGAAGCAAGTAAACCGTCCAGTCAACGCGCGTCTCTAGTCAACAATTTTCAAGGACTAGCGCCCCGGTGCTGGGTTTAATACTGACATGAGCGACTCGGCGCTAAACTTCACCATAATTACCAAATTGCCATTATAGCTCGAAATCCCCACTTTGTCCCTGCAGCTCCCAAATCTGCAATACAACACATAAACACAGTAAAAATATCCCTAAATGACTCGAGAATACAACCATTTAAGCCCAAGTATATCCAATTTATGGGTATATTACCCAATTATCAAATATCCCCAAACTTAAATTGTTGCATGTCCTCAAGCAACACGACTAAAAAAAACACGAAAAATTAACTACCATGCAAATGCAAACTATCTAAATGTTCTTAACTCCAGCAATCCAATAGCACCCATATATTCATAAGCCTCAGAAAATTACAAAAACATGCTAATACATCATGCTAAGGCAACTCAATAATTTCCCCAAAAATCAATGAATCTAAATCTGTTATTACTGATACCATGAGTGTGTGTTCAACAACCATGCTAACCCATGAAAATCAAAAATATGAAGGTTAATAAATTTCTTAATAGGCATCATACAGTGTAAACTTGAGAACTCATCAAATAATCTTGATTCTGCTAAAATCAAACACTTACCAAAGTTCAAGGGTCAAAATGGAATACTCATGCTTTTTTTTATAACGGGGGCTTTTTGCACTTTTCCCGCTTTATTATTGCTTTTTATATATATATATATATATATATATATATATATATATTCTCATAACTATGCATTGTCTTATTCCCTTAGGTTTTTCAGTGTTACCTTAACGAGCTTTCGACTAACGACTCCCAAGCCATTAAGACCTTAGGGCGCTAGGTGTAGAGACAATCCCACCGGGCTTACTTACTCAAGTAACAAAGGCCATAAAACTAGACAAGCATGCCACGGTGTTTATTTAATTTTATTTTATTTTATTTATAGAGCTTATATACTCAAAATATTTTTCCCCCAAACTTGAGTTTATGTCTCAATTCATTCTTCACTAGCTATTCAAATTGATCCATTATTTCACTAGCATTCATCCTTTAGAACTCTATTATCTATCCATTTAAACTATCATAGCCAACATGGTCATTTTTCAAAACGTGCTTTCCTATAATATCAGTGTCAAACAGATAAAGATTCAAGTCATGTCACGAAAGTTATCTCACTAGTTTAACAATTCTTACTAGACTTGTTCATGCAATTTTAATTTCATCATTGGCCCCAAACATACGTGCTATCAAACTCTGGAATTATCATGCAATCCTAAATGCAATATATAACTAATAATAACACTCCAAATCCACAAAGTATTAACAAACTACAACTACAAATAAATATTAACTACCCCCAAACTAATCTAGAGCAATGTCCTCATGCGAAAAATAAGGAAAACTAAAACAGAGGACTTCCTTTACGAGCTTATTCCTCGGGTGGAGCATCATCATCCTTGCTCATCTCTAGATCAGAAGGGGGAAACACTGGCAAAATAGGAGCAGTAGGGAACTGGCCAAGGTGAACGCCCGGGTACAATTGGGCGTTCATGGAATTTTGGGCAGCAAATTGATCGACTAAGTACTTATAGATGATATCCTGGTGTTCTGACAGGCGGACATTCTGAGCTTCAAGATTCTAAAACCATCTGTCTATTTCACGCTGGACTGCTTCAGGACAAACACCACGGTGAGCTGCGGAGGAAGGACCATAAGTAGGTGGAGCCTGATGTGGTGGGGCTTGTGTCGCTTCAACTTGGGGAATTATGAAACCCAATCCCCTAGGGTGGTTTTCCCCACCTGTCCACACTTTATACCTGCTTATCAACTTATGGTCCAAAACTGGCATAGGTGTTTGAATCATCTCATCCGATTTCCATTTTACCCCAAACTTGGCACATAACATGCAAATTAAAGACAGATGGGGTAAACCTCCTGTGGTTCCGCCTCTTGATGCTTGGAGAATCGATTGCTGAATAAGATGGCCTACATCAATTTTCAAGCCTTGAATTATTGAGTGTAGTAGCACCGCTCTCTCTTTAGTGACATGGCTCACATGTGTGTATGGCATGAGTTTGGCGCAGATAAAGGCATACCACGCCTTCCCATATAAACTTAGGTGAGAATGGGGGAAGGTCATGTTGCCACGTTTATGTAATGTCCACGTGGTGCCCGGTTGATAAAGTTCACGGATTATTTTCTCGTAGTCTGGACTTTGACTCAACAAATTTGCATATTCATCGTTGAGTCCTTCTAATGGCAGTTGATAACATCCGTTAATGACTTCGTCGCCAATTTCGACCGTCTTGCCTCTCACAAACACCCCATAGTGATCGTGCTCTGAAACATTAGCGTAGAATTCCTTAACAATTGCAATCATTGCCGGGTCAGGCTATTCGGTGAGGGAGAACCAGTTTCTCTCAGCAATCATCACTACTATATCCCCATCCTTGGATTGATCAGGCCGTAAATAACGTTCGGGGACTAATAAGCGGGTGGCCATGCGGTTATAACGTTCTTGTGCTTCGGCAGTGACAAATCGTTGGTTATCAAATTTTGGCGGGGCTGAGGTGGTTCCTGAACCTTCGTCGCGTTGTCGCTTCGAAGCCATGTCGAAAATTCTTGTATTGGCACAATAAAATTTGACAGAATTATTTTTTGGAAGTGATGGAATCAACAATCGATGCGCTAAGTGAAAAGGAATTATGTGACGTGAGAATAATGGGTAAGATCCAGATGTGTAAGACTTAAGTGTGCATTAGTGGTGTGGGGAGGTTAGAATCCTAAAAGGGGTTGGAGTTATGAGAGAAAACGAAACCGGCGTTTAAATTGTCATGGGCATAACTGATCCCAGCGTCGGGGCTCTGGGTTTTACATGTGCTGGAGCGCCGGAGCGCTAGGCCTGTCTTGAAGTTGCTGCCCTTCAGCTCCGGGATGCTATGGAATGCTTATGTTGGAGCGCCGGTGTGACGCCCCAAAAATTAGGTATACATCACCCATCTTAAGTCGCCAGATACATGGTACAGAATTCAAATACAACTTAATAATACAACTGTCGTGTACAATACGACAAAACATAAACTGTGCATTTGAATACAAATATTGCCTACTAGAGAGTATACAAACTCAAAAGGAGTCCTCATTACAATAATTATCATACTATTTCACAAAATAGTTAGGACTACTAATGCACCATCTAGGACCTTCATTCTGTTCCCCGACTAGTCCCAGCTACGTTCTCATTTCCTGAAGAGAACAGTGAAAGAAAGGGTGAGCTCAACTAGCCCAGTAAGAAATATTATGACTAAGATAATGCGAGAATAATTTATTGTTAGCCTTCAACGTTGTTAAACCGATAAAATATAATAACTATCAAGTTTAAGCTGCGGTGGAACAAGCAATCCATTAGAAGAGTCAAGTAGGGAATAAAATCTACTATCTTCTATGATTTAAAAGGTTTTCATCACTTTTATATTTGAGACTCAAACGATAAATAATCCACATCATCAAATCATCCCCGCACTACTGGGCCAAGGATATTCTTTAGTATCACGACCACGAATTATCCATGCACTACGGCTAAGATAATCATGTTTTCATCAACGGTCCTGATCATGCCATAAAACAATTCATCTTTGCACTACTGACCAAAGAGAATCCATAGCCATAATCATACCAAAACTATCCATCAATGCACTCACGGGCCAATGAGGACTTTTTCCACATCATTTGTAACATTACGGTTATGATTACAATCGAATAATCCACGGTCATAATCATACCAAGTCCATCTATGCACTACAGCCACAAATGACTTTCAACAAAATATAAACATGAGGATGATGACAATGATATAAGAATTCAATAAAACAAGTTCAAAAATTAATTTATTAAAGGAACTAATAACGTCCAAATTATCAACATGATCTCGCTTTGTAGAGTAAAATTCAAGAATGCTCGGAAGAATATTTCCATGAAAAGATATCTTGGATGAAGTGCAAATATCAAGGATATTCCACTAATTTCATTGAGTATATAAGTCAAAACTTTAACCAACCGAGTATAATATGAGAATGGAATAAAAAAGAAATCACCATGCATGCTTTGTTCAGCATAGACAAAGTTATTCCAACAGAATAATAATTAACGGAACCGGTCATGCGTAGAAAGCACGCATAAGATGTTCCAATGAATAATAAAGAACATAATAATAACATAAATCACCATGCATGCGGATTGCGCATGCGCGGCAAGTTATTCAATAGAATACCAATAAAGGCGGAACCGGTCCCACAGAAAGCGATGTAAACAGGATATTCCAATGAGAATAATAATAAAGATGTAACCAGTCCCAAGTAAAATGCATGCAGATGGATATTCCAACGAGAATAATAAAGAATGAAATAATGTAAGAATTTTACCAAGTATAGGGTAGCTGGCGATATCTGAGTTATTCTAATGAGAATAATAAAGAATGAAATAACTGAAGTTCTCTTCATAAATAAGAAAGAAAGAGTACCCCTTATGTAAGACCCCAACTTGTTATTAATGAAATTTAATTTTCTCTATTGCTTATTTTGAAATAGTAAGGGTTGATTTGATTAATGTGGATAGTTATGGGTAAAATACACAAATATTTCAAAATAAGCAAGTGGTTATAAAATATTCATTATTATCGGGGAATATTTGTTTGGTCGTGGAATATTAGATTACGGGGGGAATATTAAATGATTTGACGAGCGTAAGCTATGTATGGGCCCCATGTGAAAAGCGATTGGATGAAGAAAGCGACAAATATAAGTTGTTTAAAAATAACGGCCAGTAGTTATTACAATTTATCTTGTTAAAATACTCGATGGTTAACACACGTTAGCATACGGTATTGCACCAATTATTGATTCTTACGTGAAGAAGGCACTACTCAATAATGGTTACGATAATTTATATTCAATATTTTATTTTATTGATTTAATAATTCTTTGCGTTGATATTTTATATTGTTGTTGTTTCAATAATTGTCATTACACGGTATTTTTCATTATCGAAGCAATAATTCATATTATCCGAATAATATTATTAGATAACATTATTGGCAATGTCTAGAAAGTTACATCTAAGGAGAGGTTTGGTCACCTAATTGCTGGCATGATGAAGGAGAAATTCTTATTGGAAAGCCCCTCTTTCCTAGGAGGCGCACTGGTTGTCAATATTGTGATTACGTAATATTATTTGTGAATAATTAATTATTGATTCATATGATGAGGAAAATATTGATTTTATGTGGACATAGATGGAGAAAATTTTTAATGTGACAATTGTTGAAAATTGAAATTTTATCTTTTTCTGATAAAATAATTCATTTAAATATATTATTATATTTTAATAATATAATAATGATGATATTTTTACGATGAATGTGGGATATATGAGTATATGTGGAGGAGGAGTATTTTTGTTACCAAAAATATGTAAAGCATGTTTTATATGTTTGGTGGACCCCATTTCTTATTTGAAATTTGATTATAGCTTTGTAAAATCGCTTGGTTTGTGGATTTCGGTCAATTTTTGTTTGGAATTTGGAAAAACTTTCTTCTGTAACGTTTTTTCTTACCTTTTCTAGAAGATGGCATGTGCTTATTGAGCTGAAATCAGATTTCAAGAGTGGCGTAGGAATTTTGATATATATATTTATATTTTATTAAATTTTCTACTTTGGTGTTCTAAGCATTTTCCTATAAATAGGGTGCTTAGGTTAGAATTGAAAATCACACCAGAAACTGAAGTTTTCTCTCTCTATATTATCGAGCGTATTCTTGTGAGTATTTTGAGTATATTTTGAGTATTGCTATACTGATTGCAAGTTCAAGTCATAGCCTATATCCTGTTTCAAATTTAGAAATCTTGATCTTTCGAGGTAAGGGATATTTTTTTTCGTAATGATATTATTTCTTCAATATCATTATCTTTGAAATATTGATCGATGTTTTATCAAATTTGGAACTTTTGGTGTCGAGAGTTACTATTCACGATTATCTGGACTATTCACGATATCGACACTATTCACGAATACTAAGACTATTCATCGAAAAATGAAAATTTTCCCTTTTCGTCTAAAATATCTATTGTGGATACTAGCTTTGATTGTATTCATGTTCTGATCATTCTTGAATTTTACACCACTATGATTATTTTTGAGATATTTTTAGACATGGATAAAACAAAGTACGAATCCTTAATCCTTAATCCTTGTCATTTTGTTTCACTGGATTCGTTTCTTTAAAAATATTTTTCATCAGCCTCAGTCTTAAATGATGATATTATTGAATATCTTTGGCCTGTAGTGTAAAGATGAATGATTTCTGATAAATATCTTTGGCCCGTAGTGCAAAGATGAACAGATGTTTAGATGAACATGACCAACTAATGAATATCTTTGGCCTGTAGTGCAAAGATGAATATTTGATTCTAAATATATATTGATTGATGTTACAGGGATAAAAGATAGACGATGAACTTTTAAATTCATACATAGAAGATAGTAGTTTGCATTCTCTACTTAACTCTTCTAATGAATTATTATTTCCGCTGCGAATATTGATTTAAAACTTGTTGTTTATTGTATTCTATTAGATTTTTCCCTGTTGAAGACTAATGATAATTTGTTGTATATTATCTTAGTCATAATATTCTTTATTGGGCTAGTTGAGCTCACCCATTTCCTTTTTGTTCCATTTTCTTCTCGGGAGGCGAGAATATATAAGTATGCAAGTCTGGGTATGGAATGAAGGTTCTAGAAAGAGTTGTTTAGTAGTCCTCACCATTTTTGTAAAATAATGTATCAATAAATATGATGAGGATTTATTTGAGTATAGATATTGTCTAGAAGATAATATTTCTATTCAAACTCACAGCTTTTCTTGTTGTAATAATAAAGTTGTAGTTGTTTACATACCATGTATTGACACCTCGAGAATGGGTGATGTATACCTATTTTTGGGGCGTCACGATTAATATCGAGCTTAGGGATATGATTTACGGCGGAGATCGGGGAATAGAACTAGGAGGGGAGAGACGAGTAAATCCTTCGCTAGTGTGTCCTACCTAAGCTTATTTGTTAGTTGGTCAAGATATAGGGATATTATGTGTTATATTAATTTCCTTAATTAACCCTTGTTTTATGATAGTATTTGAGAATGTCGATCGATAATATTAATCAAAGTGGAAATGAGGCGTGGAGACGTCTGTGACTCACCAACGAGGAGAAGCGTGCAACAGTCGGGCAATGTTCCTCCTGTTAACAACACCACCGAAAGCAGATGATGAACGAGGGATGTTTAGAAGCTTTTTGCAGTTCATGCAAAATCGGACGAGGAGACTCGTGTTCAAAATCTGAGGAGGAAATGATAGCAATTCACGGGTTGTCACAACCAAGCAGATTCAAAGAGTTGGGACCACGAATTTAAGGGAAAGCGATTCGATCATGGCGGAAACATGGGTCAAGTAAATTACCAAGATATTCGATGTCTTGGATGATGCGGAGGAACGAGAAGGTTCCATTCGCCACCTTTATGTTTCGTGACGAGGCGAGACTCTTTGGTGGGGAGTCGTGAAGCGTATACATCCGGTAGCATTCAAGATGTCTTGGGAGACATTTGAAATAATTTAATGACAAATAATTTCACGAAAGTGTTCGTCATATATGAAGGAAGTGGAGTTCATCGATTAGAACAAAACAACATGATGGTGTCTCGATGACGAGGCAAAGTTTGCGAGTTATCGAGGTTTGCACCTCATTTGGTGGAGAATGAGGAGCGTGTACACGGATGTTTACGAGAGGTTTGAAACCCTAAGATACGACAATATCTCATTTCTCATAAATTTTCTCTCTATTCAGATGTTGTAAATAGGGCTCAATTATTAGAGCGAGATAACGAGTACGGTCAACCGAGGGACCACAATCAGGATCATACCGGAGATAGCAGTCAACAAAACAATGATAACCAGTGGAGAAAGAAAAAGACGGACAAAAATGGTAACCACTCTGGTGGTAATCATGGCCATAAAAATAGAAGAAGCGAGTCAGGAGGAGATTTTAAAAAGAGGAGATTTAACAACGACTATGTGAAGACGACAGTCTTGGTAACAAACCGGTTCTAAGGGAGGAGGGCGACCACCGGTTATATGCTATAAATGCGGAAAGAGTGACATATCGGTCAAAGCGCCCACAGCAGATTCAAGGTATGCTATAATTATGGAAAGGAAGGACATATCGCTCGAGATTTATGCAGTGGCGAAAACTAGTTCAATGGGGACGGTGACTCAAAAGATCATCCCGAGAAAAGTCAAAGTCAACGGTTCCTAGAAGAGCGTTTGTTGTGACTGGTCAAAATGCGAGGAACCCAAACGAGGTGATCATGGGTAAGCTATTTATAAATTCTTGCGAAGTTTATACCTTATTTGATACCGGTGCTACCCATTCATTTATCTCTCCTACTTGTGCTCAACGTTTAAACTTGACTCCGGAGAAATTAGACTTTGACCTATCTGTGGAAACTCCGTTAGGAGAAACTTTCATCACATCCACTGTTTATAAATCTTGTTTGATTCAAGTTGGCACCGTCACATTACCTGTTGACCTTATCTCTTTGAAGATACTTGCCTTTGATGTAATTTTAGGGATTGATTGGTTAACTACTCATCATGCCAAAATTGATTGTTTTCATAAGGTTGTTAGTTTTCATATTCCTAACCAACCTGTTGTACAAATTCAATCAACTAAACCATTAAAATCAATCACTGTCATATCTAATCATAAAGTTATTCGTTTATTGAAAAACGGATGTCAAGCTTTCTTAGCCCATGTTATGGATTTGAATAAAGACATGTCAAATTTGAATAATATTCCTATTGTTATTGACTTTCCTGACGTGCAAAGATGTTATTGATATTTATCAAAAATTTCATAATGATTTCTGATAAATATCTTTGGCCCGTAGTGCAAAGATGAACAGGTGTTTAGATGAACATGACCAACTGATGAATATCTTTGGCCTGTAGTGCAAAGATTAATATTTGATTCGGATATATATTGATTGATGTTACGGGGATAAAAGATAGAGCGATGAACTTTTAAATTCATACATAGAAGATAGTAGTTTGCATTCTCTACTTAACTCTTCTAATGAATTATTATTTCATTGCTTAATATTGATTTAAAACTTGTTGTCTATTGTATTCTATTATATTTTTCCTGTTGAAGACTAACGATAATTTGTTGTATATTATCTTAGTCATAATATTCTTTCTTGGGCTAGTTGAGCTCACCCTTTTCCTTTTTGTTCCATTTTTCTTCTCGGGAGGCGAGAATATAAGAGTACAGTCGGGGTATGGAATGAAGGTTTTAGAAAGAGTTGTTTAGTAGTCCTCACCATTTTTATAAAATAATGTCTCAATAAATGTGATGAGGATTTATTTGAGTATAGATATTGTCTAGAAGATAATATTTGTATTCAAACTCACAGTTTTACTGTTGTAATAATAAAGTTGTAGTTGTTTCTGTACCATGTATTGACAACTCAGAATGGGTGATGTATACCTATTTTGGGGGCGTCACACCTTACGAGTACAACAAATAATATTCTCTACCTTAAGAAGAAGAATACTGGATATATAAGTAGTGAAGTAGCAGAATACTTTCTTCTTTCTCTCTATAGTTTATCTCTCTAGAGTTTCAGTGAATTCATAAGAAATAATGAAGGAATGAGCTTCTATTTATAGAAAAATGGACTGCATAGTAACTAACTCATGAACGATCCAGATAGATTTACTTTAATCTGACGGTCCATATTTAAAGAAAAATCTTTTAAATAAAATATAATATATTCTATTTATAATCTAATAAAACGAATAACTTTATAAAATATTTTACTATGCAAACACTATGCATGCACTATACAAACACTATGCAAAATAAAATATAATATATTCTAATTATTGTCTAATAAAACAAATAATTTTATAAAAGTATTTTATTTTATATAAAAAGATTTTACTATGCAAAAATACTATGCAAACGCTTATGCAACACTATGCATAATAAAATATAATATATTCTATTTATAGAATAACTTTATAAAGTATTCTATTTTATATAAAAGATTTTACTATGCAAAATACTATGCAAACACTATGCAACACTATGCATAATAAAATATAATATATTTATTTATAGAATAACTTTATAAAAGTATTATGTTTTATATAAAAAGATGTTACTATGCAAAATACTATGCAGACACTATGCATAATAGAATATAATATAAATAGAATAACTTTATAAAAGTATTCTGTTTTATTACATTAATAATACCAATAAAAAAAAACTGAGTGACTTATCACATAAGCATCAATACCGTGTGCTACTATGCAACTACGCGTATTACTGTACTTTTACTACCGAGTAGTTCAACAGTATTAATGGTAAAACTTCCGCCGTTATTTTTAATAAAAATATTTTTGTCGTTTTCTCATTCAAATAAATAATTTCGATTATGGGTCCACTAATGATTGTGTAATTGCATTTACGAATATTCCCTGATAAAACAAATATTCCCCGACCAATCGGATATAATATGACAACTTGCATACTTTGCAAAATTTATAAATACTACCCACAACTATAACATTATATCAAATCCACACCATAATATTCAAAAAAATATTTCGAGAAAATAAAATCTTTATTCATAAAATCTGGGGTCTCACAATCTCCCCTCCTTATGAAATTTTGCCCTCGAAATTTACGTACGTACCTGGTATGCCGAAGAGGTGAGGATCCCTTGACTTCATTTTAGATTCTAATTCTTGAGGTATAACCTTTGAGTGTTGAATAAGATCCTTCTTATCCAAGATTTTAACACGTATCTCCTCATACGTTAAATCTTCTACTATATCGTTTAGTTCTAATTTAATAATGTGGTTCGGGTCGTCCACATATTTACGTAATATCGATACGTTAAAAATGTTATGAACACGCAACATACTTGGAGGTAAAACGAGTCTATAGGCCACAGTTCCTACTTCATCGATGATTTCAAATGGGCCAATTAAATCGAGGGTTGAGATTTCCTCTCTTCGTCAATTCTTGCTTCTAGAATAACTCCCTCTTGAACCTTCTTCTTCACATTCATCAGCTTCGAGTGTGTAGCTTGAGCGACTTTAACTTTATCGATTAAAGTCGATTCTACTCGTATATTCGTTATCTTCACGTGGGTTCGTATATTCGCACTTGTAACCGTATACGATCTTCTACTCAATGCGTCAACTACCACGCTCGCTTTTCCACGATGGTATTGAATGATATGATCGTAATCTTCAATAGCTCAAGCCAACGTCTTTAGCGCATGTTACGTTCGCTTTAGTTGAATAAATGTTTAAGGGTTTTTAGAAATGGGTTTTGTACTGGGGTCAATACAAAATTCGATTTCACGCTCTAGGGGTAGGCTAAGAAGTCTTCAAGAATACGTCAGGAAATTTATTAACAATAGAAATATCATTCAAAATTGTGACTCTCATCCAAGACTTGGATCGCACGTCACATTGATACCTATCAACTTGTCACCGTCATTCACGACGTTGCCTACAGAAAGTCTGGCTTCGGTGCATTCCACACAAGAAAGTCAACAACGAAAGGATCGGGGCTCTTTATTTATGGCTTGATATGACAATGATTGACTTTAGTGGTTTGGTTACTTTGAATTCGCATAACAGGTTGGTTAGGAGTATGAAAGCTAACAACCTTACGAAAAGCATGATGAGTAGTTAACCAATTGTTTCCAAAAATCACATCAAAGGCAAGTATTTTCAAAGAGATAAGATGGACAGGTAACGTGAAAGTGTTGATTTGAACATGATTTATAAATAGTGGAGGTAAAGAAGGTTTCTACTAACGAAGTTTCAACCAATAAGTCAAAGTCTAACTTCTCCGAAGTTAAATTTAAACGTTGAGCATAAGCAAGAGAGATAAAAGAATAGGTAGAACCGGTATCGAATAAGGTATAGACTTCGCAAGAATTTATAATTAACTAACCCGTGATAACTTCGTTCGATTCTTCGTCACAAAAAATGCTCTCTCTTAAACTATCGAATTTGACTTGTTCGGGACAGTTTTTGGTGTCGTCATTACCACTGGAATTAACTTTTGCTATAGGGCATATTCCACCCTCAACTGCTTCGTCGTACTCCTGCTCCATGATCTGAATCATTAGCCTTCGATCCATATTGAATTGGGGTTGACCACAATGTATAAGGTAATTCAAAAAAGAGAAATACATATCATCTATTTTAGCTTTCTTGGATCGGACTTCTCTTTCCACAATATCAACGCATCGTGTGGCTTTTACCCATGCATCTTTCATTCTCACTCGTTCAGTTGTTTCTTCTTTCAGCTGCTCCTTGACATTTGAATTCTCAGATTCTAGCTTTAATATCGTATACTTTGCCAAAGAGCGCTCCTATTCAGCTATCGCACATCGGGTAATACAATTTTGAATTGTTAAATTCCTTTGCTCCACGACCGCCTTCCGTTCTTCAGCCTGCTCTTCTAACTCATGAATACGATTTTGCAATCCTACATTTTGATCAATAAGTTCTTCTAATAAATCCTCCTCAGGTTCCTCTTCTTCCTCACTCTCAGTTGCTACCTTTGCGACTAGCTTGAGTGCAACTTTTAATTCCTCAATCACACTATGGATATCTCTAATCACATTATCTTGGTTGGTGATTAGAGGTGTCTCCACGGTCTCATGTGCTCCATTGCTATTCTCAACATTCTCGGATGTCATTTTCAAATACTGCCACAAAACAAGGGTTAATTAACATATCACATATTATCCCTATACTCTGACCAACCAATTAAATACCAAAAAAACTTAGGTAGGTCATACTAGCGAAGGAATTCCCTGTCTCTCCCCTCCTAGTTCTATTCTCATATCTTAGTCAGGGATCATATCCCTAAGCTTTGATACCAACTGTGACGCCCCCAAAATTAGATATACATCACCCATCTTGAGTCGCCAGATACATGGTACAGAATTCAAATACAACTTAATAATACAACTGTCGTGTACAATACGACAAAACATAAACTGTGTGTTTGAATACAAATATTGCCTACTAGAGAGTATACAAACTCAAAAGGAGTCCTCATTACAATTATTATCACACTATTTCACATAATAGTGAGAACTACTAATGCACCATCTAGGACCATAACTCTGTTCGCCGACTAGTCCCAGCTACGTTCTCATTTCCTGAAGAGAACAGTGAAAGAAAGGGTGAGCTCAACTAGCCCAGTAAGAAATATTATGACTAAGATAATGCAGAATAATTTATCGTTAGCCTTCAACATTGTTAAACTGATAAAATATAATAACTATCAAGTTTAACTACAGCGGAACAAGCAATCCATTAGAAGAGTCAAGTAGGGAATAAAATCTACTATCTTCTATGATTTAAAAGGTTTTTCATCACTTTTATTCTTTGAGACTCTACTTTAATAAATAATCCACATCATCAAATCATCCCCCACTACGTGCCAAGGATATTCTTTAGTATCCGACCACGAATTATCCATGCACTACTGGCTAAAGATAATCATGTTTTCATCAACTATCCCCGATCATGCCATAAAACAATTCATCTTTGCACTACGGCCAAAGAGAATCCATAGCCATAATCATACCAAAAACTGTCCATCAATGCACTAAGGGTCAATGAGGACTTTTTCGACATCATTTGTAACATTACGGTTATGATTACACCGAATAATCCCTGGTCATAATCATACCAAGTCCATCTATGCACTACATGCCACAGATGACTTTAAAAAAAATATAAACATGAGGATGATGACAATGATATAAGAATTCAATAAAACAAGTTCAAGAATTAATTTATTCAGGAACTAATAACGTCCAAATTGTCAACATGATACTACTTTGCATGAGAGTAAAATTCAAGAATGCTCGGAAGAATATTTCCATGAAAGATATCTTTGGATGAAGCGCAAATATCAAGGATATTCCACTAATTTCATGGAGTATAGAAGTTAAAACTTTAACCAACCGAGTATAATAAAGAATGGAATAACAAAAGAAATCATCATGCATGCGGTATTTCAGATAGACAAAGTTATTCTAACAGAATAATAATTAATCGGAACCAGTCATGCAGAAAAGCACGAGCATGAGGATGTTCCAATGTAATAATAAAGAACGAAATAATAATGAAATCACCATGCATGCGGTATTGCGACAGAGCGAGTTATTCCAACAGAATACCAATAAAGGCGGAACCAGTGTCCGGCGTAAAACGCATGTACGGGATATTCAACAGTAATAATAAAGAATGAAATAAATGTAAAAATTTCACCAAGTATAGGGTAGCAGCGTGATCTGATTATTCAAATGAATAATAAAGAATGGAATAACAGAAGTTCTCTTCATAAATAAGAAATAAAGAGTACCCCTTAAGAGTACAACAAATAATATTCCCTACCTTAAGAAGAAGAGTACTGGATATATAAGTAGTGAAGTAGCAGAATACTTTCTTCTTTCTCTTTATAGTTTATCTCTCTAGAGTTTCAGTGAATTCGTAAGAAATAATGAAGGAATGAGCTTTTATTTATAGAAAAATGGACTACATAGTAACTAACTCATGAACGGTCCAGATTGATTTACTTTAATCTGACGGTCCATATTTAAAGTAAAATCTTTTAAATAAAATATAATATATTCTATTTATTTTTAGAAATTATAAATGAGAATTTTATAAATAAAAGTATTATTTATGAGATATATTGGGTAGTGAGTATGTATGTCATATATTGTAGAATATGTGAATTGATGTGAAGAGAATGTTATATATTAATTTTATATATATATATAATATTTAATTTAATTATTTATTGAGTTAAATAAATAAATTTTGTTTTGATTATAGAGTAATGTAATTAAGTGTAGCAGATTAATTAAATGAATATTTAGTATTTAATTTAATTAATATAATAATTTTATGTTATAGTTCTAATTTAATTGAGATAATTAAATTAGATGAGTTATGTGATGATTGTTACACAAAATTATAATTAACAAGTAAATATAATTATGTGACAATTTGATGAGATTGATTGATGTTAAGCTATTGATTAATTAAAATAATGAGTATTTGCCAAACATGGTCTTAGGCTTTTCAAGTTCAAATTGGTGTAACCTATGTATTAACTAGTAATTAGTATATCTAATAATTACTAGGAGTTACATATATTATATATTACTAGTATTGTATATTATATGTATATACTACAAGTTAGTATGTTAGTTTTAGAAAACAAACCAAAGAAAGAAGAAGAGAGTTAGAGAGAGTTGTAGAGAAGAAGAAGAGGAAGAAAAAGAAGAAGAAGAAGGAAAGCTTTTGAGAAGACAAAACAAGCCCCATCATCATCATCATCATCATCATCTCTCTCTTAAATTCATACTAATAAAGTTATAATCTAAATTCCTTGTTTTAATTATATTTTTTATGTTCTTCATAATGTAGATAATTGTTATGTAGAAGTTGTATTGAGAAATTGAGAGAGATAGAGAGAAATAGAGGAATTGAGATGAGCTAGAAGAAGAAGAAGAAGAAGAAGAAAAAAAAAAGCTGTAAGAAGGTAACTTCTAAACTCTTATTTAATCCTTGATTTTTTTTGGGTAGATTTATGTTCCAGGGTAGTAGATCATGCTTAATCTGTTTGTATTGGTTTAATCTTGGATTATCAAGAATCAAACAAGAGGATTCAAGAAAGAAAATGAAATGGAAAGAAAATTTG
Organism: Panax quinquefolius; assembly: GCA_020205615.1. Classification (NCBI taxonomy): domain Eukaryota; kingdom Viridiplantae; phylum Streptophyta; class Magnoliopsida; order Apiales; family Araliaceae; genus Panax; species Panax quinquefolius. The sequence continues at coordinate 55,848,955 of CM035167.1, read as the reverse complement.
AAGAACAAAATTGTAGGTTTTTAGTAATTGTGGACATATCTTGTGAAATTCATACCTCTTTGGGTATAATGAGTTAGAAAGTGAGCCTTATATCAAATCAAGATATGGAAGTAAGCTATATTCTGAAAGTGGAATCACATGAAAAAACTTTTGTAGATTTCTTTGCAATGTCTATTTTAGTAAGGGCTGGTCCGAAAGGAAAATAATCATCCGTAAAATCAAAACTGCATTACGGTTTCGACTTTGAAAAATTCATATAAATTCGTGTGTTTTGAATCTGAAGAAACTTAAACCGTAAAGTTGTAGATATGGAAGTTTACTAGCTAGATTCGTGAGATTGAGCCATTTTATGGACCGGATCATGTCCAAATAAATTGTTTAGTAAGGATGTCCGTAAAATGAAATTTTCTAGACTAGTTGATGAATTACGTAATCTGGTTTAGATGGATAAGGGTCTGACTTTTAAGGCCTAGATGAGGTTGTAGTACATCGAGTAAGGGTTAATTCTATATAAGAAGGAACAAAAACGGACATGTAACTAACGAGTTACGTTAAAAAACGAAAACAACGCTTTTGTTAAAGAAATTGTGAAGATGAGTTTTATAATTTCGTTTCAATTAAGATTTTGGGTGATGATATATTTTGATGATTAAAAATATGTTTTGACATATGTAATGAGTATAGATATGTGTTATCATATTCTATGCATAATTAACCATTTAAGATCAAGAGTTGAGATAAGTTAATGTGTGCACATAACGTGCTCGATAAAATGCCCAAGAGTAATAGTGTTTTCTAAACTTTGGTATACAAAGTGTCTAACTAATGGCTAATATTGATATCTAAGTATGAAAAGATGATAATACAAGAATAATAATGGAAAGAAATCGAAAAGGGTAATTTTTGATTTATGAAGGAAAATTAAACATGTAAACAATGTGTTGAATATGCATTTTTGAAACCAAAGTGGTATAATAAAATGGTGTGATATATTTACATTAAACTACAAGTGTGATAGTCTAGCATGTGTGGTGATGAAAATGAAAAAAATAAAACCGAAGTCAGTATATAAAATAGTTAGATGTCTATAAAGACATTATAAAGGATAATAAGATAAAGTAAGGTCTTAGAATAAATTTGACCATTAGATCGAGTATTGATTTTATTTATTATCAATCTCACATACAAAGCAGTAGGTCAGTGCAAGGACGCCAAGTATTAGCGTGTTGGTAAAACGCCCAGAAAGGCAAGTCTTTCAGCCTTTTTGCTATGTGAACTTGATGATGATCCGCTTTAAAATTTTAGTGTATGATGTATTATATATGTCAAAAGTATGAAATGTGAAAGTCAATCTACGACTATGATGATTGAACTATGAATGTTGATTGAGTAAGGAACTCAATCTTTATAGTTGTTATGTGAACTATAAACATGTATGCTATGTTTGTTTATGATTATTCTCAGTATGTTGAGTATGTTATTATGTGTATACGTGATGCATGAAAATCGTTAGATTTTGCCGAGATGTCGAGCTCATTCTTGCAAATAACCATTTTTGCAGATTCAAGAATTGAAGGTAACGCTATGTGCTACTTGATTGTTATGGATCAAAAGTGATATATGAAGATTTAATATCCTAGCTAAGTTGTTATTCTTGTAAACCATGTCTAATGTTTCGAATAATGTATTAATGTTGAATTGTAATATTGTTTTGCGAATGTAAACTATTGTAGTATTAAAATGATTCTCGAGATATTTAGATGTAAAGGTCAAGGTTTTGGGAACGAGGATAGTTTGTAATAGAAAATTTTAATTATTCCGCAAATTTCAATGGTTGTATTATCATTTAATGATGTAAAATTAGAGGTTGAATGTATTATTAACGACCGAAGTCGAGAATTAAATTGTATGAATTTTGGGGTCGTTATAGTTGGTATCAAAGCTGATAGGTTAGAAACCTTAGGTAAGAGTACCTTAGGCTATAACCTTAGAGAAGAGAGGTGAAAATAAAGAAAACTAATAAGCTCAAATAGAAGTTTGAACAATAAGGGATTAAAACTTGCGTGAAAGGATTCAAAGAAGAATCTCGCAGAGTTATAAGGAATATGAATGTGGGGTTACCCAACTCCAATAATAAGGATGTAAGGTGATAATAAATAGACAATGTCTATAAAAAAAGAGAATGATAAAGAAGTTAAGAATAGAGAGTTATATCTAAGTGGTGCAATTGTACTCTTTTGTAGTTGATGTATGGTATCTGGGCTAAACGATTCCTTCATAGAGAGAGAGGTATATATACGAACTAGCAACTCGGAACCTAGTTTGTTGGTTGTTTGTGGGAAACCACCAAATGCATACCATATTGAAACCGGTAGAGACTCTCGATGTGTACCAAGTATAGAAAGTGGATACGTATGATGAAAGTGTAGAACTTGAATGAAATGTTGAGCAATGTAAATGAAGTTAGAAATTTTAAAGGAAGAATTGTTATATAAACAAGAAGATTCAAAGAAGAATCTTCAAGAGATATAAAGATAAGAAATGGGAGTTTCCTAACTCCAAAAGCCAAGATAACTAATAATGTCGTAAATGATGAAAAAGAGAAAGAAAGAGGATCAGAAACAAAACGATCACGAAGTTAAGAAAAGAATTTTAAGGAGATGATTATAGAATAAGATCACGACGTGGTCTATTTAAGTTATAAAAGAAAGATGGTCTATAATGTTTGAATAATTATAGCTTAATGCTATGAAGATGGTGTACTATGAAAAAGTACGAGATAACTCATGAGGAGTTATAGATAATGTGATACGAGGAATTCAGACGAGCAAAAGAGCAAGTTAAGAGTAAGATAGAGTTAGGTGGGATTTCAATTGAGACCCATGTGATGGCCGAGTTGTACAAATCTTTGTATGGGCGAGGGTTTTGTGCTTGCACTCGGTTTATCATATTGATAATCATTGGAATGTTGGTGTCGCGCTATCTATGTATATGTGGCGAAAAGGTGATTCTTTTCTCATGTGTATGTTTGATAGTTAGAAACTATTAAGATTAGATGATATTATTAGGATTAGCGCTAGTTCTTAAAACTAATGCATATGGTAAGTTCGTGACTCATAATAATATGTTATGTTTTGAACCCTCAAATGAATGGACGCCTATGGTCCGACTAGGATAAGTTCTTAAACTCATATTATCGTGGCAAGTCCCGAACTTCCAATGTGTGTAAGTTTGATGAACTGGGGTATAATTAAGTTATGAATGGAGTATTGAGGATGATAGAATAGATAGATCTTTTAAGCAATGGATCATTACGTAAAGTGGAGTTGATGGTAGAAGCATAGGTATTCTAAATCTACTAGCTATGCTAGACTTTTCAAATTTATCGATTTCGTACGTTGATGTTTACACTTCTATTTTCTTGAAAAACATTGGATCAAATGATGGAACCAATGAGTTTTAACAACAATACTGTTATTCGTATGTCTATGCTAATTGCTTCTGCTAGACAAAAATGATTTGTAATATATCAAAATGTATTTTATATCATTAATGCATCACGTAACTCGTGCAAAGATGATAAAAATGATGGAGTCATCAATGCAAGAGATACCTAGTGTCGATGTGATCTAAGGATCACCACCACTATGGTATGATGATGATGTAGTATGATAAAATCACCAAATGACGGAATCCTCAACTGATCGTAAATACAAAGTACAGTATCACGACGCCATAAAAAGATTTTTGAGATTTTTTTCGAGATACGAGAATATATATGTATGTATGTATGTATATGTATATTTTGGTTGATGTCCGAATTGTTGTAGAGGTCTATGCTATTTGATTCAGCTAGACAAATATTGAAAGATGTTCATGAAATTCAAGAGTTTCTTGAGAAGTTATGCCAAACCAAATTGTTTTGGTGCGGATTCAGATGTTGAAAAGTCGAGATGAACAACCCTATTATTAGGGGTTGCGCTTTAGTTTTATACTTTTATATTTAAATGTTTGTATACAATACATGTACAATAGGTTGATCACCCAGAGTACTTCATGAGGGTGTTTTTCGCCTTTGTGATTGATAAACATTCTCGCCAAAGAGGGTTTAAAGTGTGAAGAACCGGGGTGAAGCACTATTAAACCTAGAGAATAGAGTTCATGGTCTTGTGACCTCAAAGATGATTTGGAATCTTTTAAATCTCGAAAGTTATTCATACTACTTCCCAATTATTGAACAATTGTGGAGGATTCTTGTTATTTCGCAAGATGGAAGTGAAAAGGAAAGTATTCCTTAGAAAGAAGTAAGTCGAAATGCTATAATCGAATGATGGATATGTTGAATAAGTGAGAAAAGAAATTTTGAAGTGAGAAGGATGTGAGTTATCAAAGAATAATGTGAAACTTTTAATAGAAAAGTTTAATAATTGTAGAATGATTTTTGTGGAAAGAAAGTGGTTATAGAAACCAATGAATGAATGAAGTAGTGACGTAAAAATCTACTTTGATAGATTGAATGAATAAAGATTAATAAATAATAATAAATAAATAAAAAAATTTCGAGGACTAAAATTTTAGAAGAAGGGTGAATGTAATGTCCCGAGAGTTTGATCATATAATATATGATAATGATCCTTAGAGAAAGATAATGAATCTAGTCAAAGAATATGTAATACTCAAATATAATCGAGTCTAAGTAAATATTATGAAATAAAACTTATAAGAATTTATTATCAAGAATGGTGAGAGTAGAAAATATAAAACCTATATTAAGGTAATGTGTTGAAGTTATTCAATGAATAGATTTGAGAAAAACCTGAGTAAGGTAGGGTTTCGGTGATTCCGAGGACTAATCCTTATAAGGAGGGAAGGATGTGACATCCCGCATTTTTAGAAATTATAAATGAGAATTTTATAAATAAAAGTATTATTTATGAGATATGTCAGTGTGAGTATGTGTATGTCATATATATTGTAGAATATGTGAATTGATGTGAAGAGAATGTTATATATTAATTTTAATATATATAAATATTTAATTGAATTATTTATCGAAAGTTAAATAAATAAATTTTGTTTTGATTATAGAGTAATGTAATTAAGTGTAGTAGATTAATTAAATGAATATTTAGTATTTAATTTAATTAATATAATAATTTTTTATGTTATAGTTCTAATTTAATTGAGATAATTAAATTAGATGAGTTATGTGATGATTGTTACACAAAATTATAATTAACAAGTAAATATAATTATGTGATAATTTGATGAGATTGATTGATGTTAAGCTATTGATTAATTAAAATAATGAGTATTTGCCAAACATGGTCTTAGGCTTTTCAAGTTCAAATTGGTGTAACCTATGTATTAACTAGTAATTAGTATATCTAATAATTACTAGGAGTTACATATATTATATATTACTAGTATTGTATATTATATGTATATACTAAAGTTAGTATGTTAGTTTTAGAAAACAAACCAAAGAAAAAGAAGAAGAGAGTTAGAGAGAGTTGTAGGAGAAGAAGAAGAAGAAGAAAAAGAAGAAGAAGGGAAAGCTTTGAGAAGACAAAACAAGCCCCATCATCATCATCATCATCATCTCCATCTCTCTCTTAAATTCATACTAATAAAGTTATAATCTAAATTCCTTGTTTTAATTATATTTTTATGTTCTTCATAATGTAGATAATTGTTATGTAGAAGTTGTATTGAGAAATTGAGAGAGAGATAGAGAGAAATAGAGGAATTGAGAGCTGAGAAGAAGAAGAAGAAGAAGAAGAAGAAGAAGAAAAAAAAAAAAGCTAGAAGAAGGTAACTTCTAAACTCTTATTTAATCCTTGATTTTTTTTTTGGGTAGATTTATGTTCTAGGGTAGTAGATCATGCTTAATCTGTTTGTATTGGTTTAATCTTGGATTATCAAGAATCAAACAAGAGGATTCAAGAAAGAAAATGAAATGGAAAAGAAAATTTGAAGAACAAAATTGTAGGTTTTTAGTAATTGTGGACATATATCTTGTGAAATTCATACCTCTTTGGGTATAATGAGTTAGAAAGTGAGCCTTATATCAAATCAAGATATGGAAGTAAGCTATATTCTGAAAGTGGAATCACATGAAAACTCTTTGTAGATTTCTTGCAATGTCTATTTTAGTAAGGTGGTTCCAAGGGAAAATAATCATCCGTAAAATCAAAAAACTTATTGGTTTTTCGACTTTGAAAAATTCATATAAATTCGTGTGTTTTGAATATGAAGAAATGTAAAACTGAAAAGTTGTAGATATGGAAGTTTACTAGCTAGACTTTCTAGATTGAGCCATTTTATGGACCGGATCATGTCCGAAATAAATTGTTTAGTAAGGATGTCCAGAAAATGAAATTTTCTAGACTAGTTGATGAATTACAGAATCTGGTTTAGATGGATAAGGGTCTGACTTTAAGGCCTAGATGAGGTTATAGTACACTGAGTAAGGGTTAATTCTATATAAGAAGGAACAAAAATGGACATGTAAATCTAACGAGTTACGTTAAAAACGAAAACAACGCTTTTGTTAAAGAAATTGTGAAGATGAGTTTTATAATTTGTTTCAATTAAGATTTTGGGTGATGATATATTTTGATGATTAAAAATATGTTTTGACATATGTAATGAGTATAGATATGTGTTATCATATTCTATACATAATTAACCATTTAAGATCAAGAGTTGAGATAAGTTAATGTGTGCACATAACGTGCTCGATAAAATGCCTAAGAGTAATAGTGTTTTCTAAACTTTGTATACAAAGTGTCTAACTAATGGCTAATATTGGATATCTAAGTATGAAAAGATGATAATACAAGAATAATAATGGAAAGAAATCAAAAGGGTAATTTTTGATTTATGAAGGAAAATTAAACATGTAAACAATGTGTTGAATATGCATTTTTGAAACCAAAGTGGTATAATAAAATGGTGTGATATACGCACATTAAACTACAAGTGTGATAGTCTAGCATGTGTGGTGATGAAAATGAAAAAAATAAAACCGAAGTTGCATATAAAATAGTTAGATGTCTATAAAGACATTATAAAGGATAATAAGATAAAGTAAGGTCTTAGAATAAATTTGACCATGAGATCGAGTATTGATTTTATTTATTATCAATCTCACATACAGTGTAGGTTGTGCAAGGACGCGAAGTATTAGCGTGTTGGTAAAACGCCCCAGTAAAGGCAAGTCTTTCAGATCCTTTTTGCTATGTGAACTTGATGATGATCCGCTTTTAAAATTTTAGTGTATGATGTATTATATATGTCAAAAGTATGAAATGTGAAAGTCAATCTACGACTATGATGATTGAACTATGAATGTTGATTGAGTAAGGAACTCAATCTTTATAGTTGTTATGTGAACTACAACATGTATGCTATGTTTGTTTATGATTATTCTCAGTATGTTGAGCATGTTATTATGTGCTACGTGATGCATGAAAATCGTTAGATTTTTGCCGAATGTCGAGCTCATTCTTGCAAATAACCATTTTTGCATATTCAAGAATTGAAGGTAACGCTATGTGCTACTTGATTGTTATGGATCAAAAGTGATATATGAAGATTTAATATCCTAGCTAAGTTGTTATTCTTGTAAACCATGTCTAATGTTTCGAATAATGTATTAATATTGAATTGTAATATTGTTTTGAGAATGTAAACTATTGTAGTATTAAAATGATTCTGAGATATTTAGATGTAAAGGTTGAAGGTTTTGGGAACGGGGATAGTTTGTAATAGAAAATTTTAATTATTCCGCAAATTTCAATGGTTGTATTATCGTTTCATGATGTAAAATTAGAGGTTGAATGTATTATTAACGACCGAAGTCGAGAATTAAATTGTATGAATTTTGGGGTCGTTACAACTATGCAGGCACTATGCAAACATTATGCATAATAAAATATAATATATTCTAATTATTGTCTAATAAAACAAATAACTTTATAAAAAGTATTTTGTTTTATATAAAAAGATTTTACTATGCAAAAATACTATGCAAAACTATGCAACACTATGCATAATAAAATATAATATATTTTATTTATAGAATAACTTTATAAAAGTATTCTGTTTTATATAAAAAGATTTTACTATACAAAATACTATGCAAACACTATGCAACACTATGCATAATAAAATATAATATATTCTATTTATAGAATAACTTTATAAAAGTATTCAATTTTATATAAAAAGATTTTACTATGCAAAAAACTACTATGAGACACTATGCGTAATAGAATATAATATATTCTATTTATTGAATAACTTTATAAAAGTATTCTTTTTAATTACATTAATAATACCAATAAAACAAAACTGAGTGACTTATCACATAAGCATCAATACCGTGTGCTACTATGTAACCACGAGTATTACTGTACTTTTACTACCGAGTAGTTCAACAGTATTAATGGTAAAACTTTCGTCGTTATTTTTAATAAAATTATTTTTGTCGTTTTCTCATTCCGACAATAATTTTTCATCAAGGATCCACTAATGATTAATAGATGCACGAATATTCCCTGATAAAACAAATATTCTCCGACCAATCGAATATAATAGCATACTTTGGAAAATTTATAAATACTACCCACAACTATAACATTATATCAAATCCACACCATAATATTCAAAAAAATATTTCGAGAAAATAAAATCTTTATTCATAAAATCTGGGGTCTCACAGCCGGGGCGCTAGGCCTGTCTTGAAGTTGCTGCCCTTCAGCGTCGGGGCATTGTGGAATGCTTATGTTGGAGCGCCGGGGCGCTAAACACTCTTCGCTGCAAGCTTGGTCTGCGTCTTAAATTGTTGCTCATCTGTTTGTTTTTGTTTTTGTTTTTTTTGTTTTTTTTTAAAAGTAAAAGGGGAATAAGATACTAAAAATAAACTAAAATAATAAAAGTTCTTGGGGTTGCCTCCCTATAGCGCTAGGTTTATAGTCGTCAGCCCGACTCTTTTGTGTCGCTCAACTAGTCGCCAGGTCGGAGAGGTGTATGGCCATAGCTTGACGTTCAATGGGTCCACTCCTGTAATGTTTAAGTCGTTGACCGTTTACCTTAAATTTATGTTTTGAATTCGGTTCTTCGACCTCAATATTTCCGTGTGGAGTGACATAGATAATCACGAACGGCCCGAACCAGCGAGATTTTAACTTACTAGGGAATAAACACAAACGTGAGTTGAATAGTAATACTTGTTGGCTAGGTTCGAATGTCCGATCGAGAATTTTCTTATCATGCCAGGCTTTGACTTTCTCCTTTTAAATTTTTGCGTTCTCATAGGCATTGAACCAAAATTCGTCCATCTCGTTCAGCTGAAGTAACCTTTTCTCGTCGGCTGCTTGTAGATCAAAGTTAAGTTTTCGTACGACCCAGTATGCACTATGTTCTAGCTCAACTGGGAGGTGACACGCCTTTACGTAAACCATCCTGTAAGGTGACATGCCTATAGGATTCTTTTAAGCTGTTCGATATGCCCATAGAGCATCGTCAAGTCGCATGGACCAATCTTTTCGTGATGGATTGACCACCTTTTCCAGAATTTTCTTGACTTCTCGATTCCAGACTTCTGCTTGACCATTGGTTTGTGGATGATACGCGGCTGCAATTTTATGACGAACCCCATATTTTGTGAGCAACTTTGTGAACTGTTTATTGCATAAGTGAGTTCCCTCATCACTTATTATCGCCATCGGCGTCCTAAATCGTGTGAAGATGTTTTTCTTTAAGATTCGAAGGACAACATTGGCATCATTCGTAGGTAAAGCTACGGCCTCTACCCATTTGGAAACATAATCGACTGCCAACAGAATATATTGATTATTAAAGGACGATGGGAAAGGTCCCATAAAGTCGATTCCCCACACGTCAAACAGTTCAACCTCCAAAATTGTATTGAGTGGCATTTCATTGCACTTGGAGATATTGCCCACGCGTTGGCACCGATCACACTTCAGCACATAGAGGTAAGCATCCTTAAATAGAGAAGGCCAAAAAAATCCCGATTGTAATACTTTTACTGCTGTTCGAACGCCGAAATAATGGCCTCCGTAATCTGAGGAGTGGCAATGGCCTAATATGCTGTCCATTTCTTCATGTGGCACACAACGTCTTATCATTCGTCCCAATAGTATTGTTTCACATCGTGGAGGAACTTCTTTCGTTGTTGTGAGGTCAAATCCGGTGGTAACACTTTGGCAACCACGTAATTCACATAGTCAGCATACCAAGGCAATATTGTGGTTACTCGAAAAAGTTGTTCATCCAGAAATTTTTCATTGATCAGTGAGTTGTCGTTTTTCTGTACCTCTGCAATTTCCAACCGAGAAAGATGATCCGCCACTTGATTTTCGGTACCTTTTCTATCCCGGATCTCCAAATCAAATTCTTGTAGCAATAATACCCACCGTATTAACCGCGGTTTGGCATCCTTCTTCTCAATCAGATACTTAATAACAGAATGATCAGTGTAGACGATTATCTTGGTCCCAATGAGATATGCTCTGAATTTGTCAAATGCAAACACAATCGCAAGTAATTCTTTTTCGGTGGTTGTGTAGTTCAACTGAGCATCTGTCAATGTCTTGCTAGAGTAGTAGATTGTGTGAAAAATCTTGTCGTGACGTTGTCCCAACACTGTTCCCGCTGCATAGTCACTGGCGTCGCACATCAATTCAAACGGTAAAGCCCAATCAGGCGCCATAATAATTGGAGCAGAGACCAATTTCTTCTTCAATACCTCAAATGCCTCGATACATGGCTGATCCATCTTGACAAGAACATCTTTCTCCAAGAGGGAACATAAGGGTTTCGAAATTTTTGAAAAATCTTTAATGAGGCGTCTATAGAAATCAGCATGTCCCAAGAAGCTCCGTATTCCCTTCACAGATGATGGAGGATGTAGTTTCTAAATCATCTCAATCTTTGCTCTATCCACCTCTAATCCTGATGCAGTAACCTTATGCCCCAGAATAATCCCCTCTTGCACCATAAAGTGACATTTTTCCCAATTAAGCACCAGGTTAGTCTCCACGCATCGTTTCAATACTAAAATCAAAATTTTCAAATATAAGTCGAAACTATCACCGAACACGGAGAAGTCATCCATAAATACCTCTAAATTTTGTTCGACCATATCGGAGAAGATTGCCAGCATGCACCATTGAAAGGTTGGTGGCGCATTACATAAACCAAAAGACATACGCCGAAATACAAAAGTACCGTATGAACATGTGAACGTGGTTTTTTCTTGATATTATGGGGCTATGGCAATTTTATTGTATCCGGAATATCCATCCAAGAGACAGTAGAACTGATGTCCCGCTAGCCTGTCCAACATCTGATCAATGAACGGCAAATAGAAGTGATCCTTGCGTGTGGCTTTATTTTGCTTGCGGTAATCCATACATACTCTCCATCCCGTAACAGTTCTAGTAGGGATGAACTCATTAGCTTCGTTCTTCACCACCGTCATACCCCCTTTCTTTGGTACACACTATACAGGAATTACCAAAGAACTGTCCGAGATTGGATAAATAATGTCGGCATCCAACCACTTTATGATTTCCTTTTTTACCACATCCTTCATAATGGGGTTCAGCCTTCTTTGTTGCTCAATGGTTGGTCTCATCCCTTCTTCCAGTAGAATTTTGTGCATACAGAACGACGGACTTATACCTCGAATGTCTGCTATGGTCCATCTGATTGCTATTTTGAACTCTCGCAATACCCTTAGCAGTTTCTCTTTTTGCATGTCCGTTAACTCTGTTGAAACAATGATTGGTAATGTAGAATCTTCCCCCAAATAAGCATACTACAGATGAGATGGTAACGGTTTTAATTCCAACACCGGTTGTTCTTCTATTGAGGGTTTGCACTTTTTACCTTCCGTTTCGGGCCTATCAAGGATGTCAAATTGTTGATTTCTCTTCCGGAAGAAAGATGCTGAATCTAGCCATTTAACATACTCAACATCATCTTCAATACCATCATTGTCCATCCCGAGAAAAATAGATTCTAGCAGGTCCTCCGAATAATTTCCACTGAACTTATGATTAACTAATTCATCCATGATATCCACCCGCATACACTCACCTTTTTCTTTCAGATAAGAAATTGACTTGAATACATTAAAGGTGACCTGTTGATCCTCAACTCGCATTGTAAGTTCTCCTTTTTGTACATTAATCAACGTTCTTCCAGTTGCTAAGAATGGTCGCCCAAGAATAATTGGAATTTCGCTATCTACTTCACAATCCAATATAAAGAAATCCCCAGGGAAGATGAATTTATCCACTTTGACTAAAACATCCTCAACAATAACTCGTGGATTTATAACTGAATGATCTGCCAACTGCAAACTGATATTTGTCGATCGTGGAGCTTGAAGTCCAAACTGGCTGTAGACGGATAATGGCATTAAATTTATACTGGCCCCCAAATCACACAATGCTCGTCCCGAAAACTAATTTCCAATTTCGCATGGAATATTAAAGCTGCCCGGATCCTTGAGCTTTGGAGGTAACTTATTCTGTATAATTGCACTGTACTCTTCGATTAATGCTACTGTCTCGAACTCACCCAATTTCCTTTTTCTCGACAAAACCTCCTTCATAAACTTGGCTTAACTTGGCATTTGTTCCAAAGCTTCGGCAAAGGGGATGTTGATATGCAGTTTTTTGAAAATATCCAAGAATCTTGAAAACTGCTTATCCAACTTGGATTTCTAAAACCTCTGCGGATACGGTATGGGCGGCATTGTGATGGTTGGTTCCGGTTCTTTCTGCACAACGGTTTCATCTGGACGTTTTTTGGTGTGCTCAACTTTCTCTATTTCACTTGATGTGTTATCCCTTGTTTCATTATCCTTGACTGTCTCTTGCAAATCCTTTCCACTTCGTAGAGTTACAGCCTTACAATGCTCATCTCTGCCCGGGTTTTTCTCTGTATCGCTCAGGAGTGTTCCAAGTGGTCGATTGTTCAGTGCATGTGCTATTTGCCCCACTTGATTTTCTAGATTCTTTATCAACGCACCTTGGCTTTGCATATTCAGCTCTACTTGATTCATTTTTTTGTCTTGTTCTTCGTTCCTTTTGTTAGAAGCTCTAACGAATTTTTCCAAGGCTTCTTCCAAACTTGATTTCCTCTCTAGTTGTTGTTGAGTTTGATTTTGCAATCCGGATGTGTTTTGCTGCCTAGGAGCTTGAGCTTGAGCTTGATTGTTACTCCATGAAAATCCCGGATGATTTCTCCAACCTGGATTATATACGTTTTGATTCGGATACGGATGGGTAGATCGACTATAGCTCCCTACGAACTGAGCTGATTTCGCATTTATGGCACATTGATCTATAGCATGACTCCCAGCACACAACTCACAAACCATTGCTACTTGCTGCGTAGATGGTGGATTCCATGTCTCCATTTTCTTAGCTATTGCGACCACTTGTCAGGCCTTAATCGTCATCCTTGGATCCACCTCAAATTTTCCCGGTGTTTTCTGTTGGTTCGACCTAGTCATGGGCCACTGATAGTTGTTGGTGGCCATCGTTTCTAACAGTTGATATGCCTCATCAAAGTTCTTAGACATGATTGCTCCCCCTGCTGCTGCATCAATACTGGCTCTCGTGGATGCGTGCAAACCATCACAAAATATTCCCAACTGCATCCACTACGGAATTCCGTGATGTGGGCACTTACAGAGTGTAAGACCCCAACTTTTATAAATAAAGATGAATTTTCTATAAATATCATTTTTGACTATTATGGAATGAATTTGATATAATGTTATAGTTATGGATAATATTTATAAATTTTGCAAAGTACGCAAGTTGTTATATAATATTCGATTGGTCGGAGAATATACATTTTAACAGGGAATATTCGTACAACGGCACAATCATTGGTGGACCCCACAATGGAATTATTATCGGATTGAGAAAACGACAAAAATACTTTATGAAAATAACGACGAAAGTTTTACCGTTAACTGTTGAAACACCCGGTGTTAAAAGTACGATGTCTGGCGTGAGTTACACAGTAGCACACAGTATTGATTATTGATGCTTACGTGAGAAGTCACTCAGTTTTGTTCAATTATTGCTACGGTAATTGCTGCATAATATCTCACGTTATTTGATTCAATTATTTTCAATATTTTATATATTATTAAATCAATAATTGAGACGACAAATTTATTAATATTATTATTTGCAATATTAACGATGTCTAGAAGTTCTGTCAAAGAGAGGTTTGGTCACCTAATTGCGTGACAATAGGGAGAAATCCTTATTGGAAAGCCCCCTCTTTCCTGGGAACGACCTGGTCAATTAATATTGTGAATTATAATAATGATGATAAATGTTGTTAAAAATATTGGGGGGGGTTTTTTATGATGTATTTGTTGTAAATTTTGCTTATTAGTTGGACCCCCATTTACCCATTTTTCAAAATAATCGGTAGAAGGTTATTCGGTGTATATATATATATATATATATATATATATATATATATATATATATATATATATAATATTGGTGGGGGCATTAGTGGGGCAAGTGTTGCCCACACGTTGGTGGAATAATGAGAGGGTTCACGAGAAATGAAAGGAATTGGATGGCTTGGATGGGAGGGTGTATTATTAAGGTTATTATATATATATATATATACCTTTGTTGACATTTTGGTGAAGGAAGGAAATTTGATCACGGGAGTGTATCCCGTGATTTTTTGGCACATGTTATATATATATATTTAATATATATAATATATTTTATTTAAAAATTTTTGTTTTATTAGAATATTTTATCAAACCAATCTGGACCGTCCGTTTAAAAGTAAATCAATCTGGATCGTTCATGGATTAGTTACTATGCAGTCCATTCTTCTATAAATAGAAGCTCATTCCTTCATAATTTCTTACGAATTCACTGAATCTTTAGAGAGAAAAATTATAGAAAAAACTATAGAAAAGTATTATGCTACTTCCCTAATCTTATATCTAGTTTCTTTTACGGTAAGGGATATTATTTCTTTTGTATTAATGAAGAGAACTTCTGTTATTTCATTCTTTATTATTCTGCTGGAATAACCAGTATACACAGACTACCCTATACTTGGTGACATTCTTCTATTATTCTGTCTTTATTATTATTCTGTTGGAATATCATGTTTGTGCGTTTTACGCCGGACCTAGTTCCGTCTTTATTATTATTCTGTTGGAATATCCTGTTTGTGCGTTTTACGCCAAACACGGTTAAAATCTTTATTATTATTCATTTGGAATATCACATGCATGCGTTTTTATGCCGGACTGGTTCCGTCTCAGTATTATTCTGTTGGAACATCTTGTCGGTCTGAATTTCACGACTGGTTCCGTTATTTATTATTACATTGGAATAACTGCATCATCTAAGTACCGCATGCATGGTGATTTCTTTTGTTATTCCATTCGTTATTATACTCGGTTGGATAAAGTTTTGACTTTATACTCCATGAAATTAGTGGAATATCCTTGATATTTGCGCTTCATCCAAAGATATCTTTTCATGGAAATATTCTTACGAGCATTCTTGAATTTTACTCTACAAAGCAGTATCATGTTGACAATTTGGACCTTATTAGTTCCCAGATAAATTAATTCTTGAACTTGTTTTATTGAATTCTTATATCATTGTCATTATCCTCATGTTTATATTATGTTGAAAGTCATCTGTGGCCTGTAGTGCATAGATGGACTTGGTATGATTATGACCAGGGATTATTCGGTGTAATCATGACTGTAATGTTATAAATGATGTGGAAAACATCCTCATTGGCCCGTAGTGCATTGATGGACAGTTGTTGGCATGATCATGACCATTAATGAAGACACAAATATTCTTGGCCTGTAGTGCATGGATAATTGTGGTCGTGATACTAATGAATATCCTTGGCCGTAGTGCAGGGGTGATTCGATGATGTGGATTATTTATTAAGCAGAGTCTTAGTGATAAAAGTCGTGAAAAACCTTTTAAATCATAGAAGATAGTAGATTTTACTCTCTACTTGACTCTTCTAATGGATTGCTTGTTCCGCTGCAGTTAAACTTGATGTTTGTTATATTGTATCAGTTTAACACTGTTTAAGGCTAATGATTTTATATTCTGCATTATCTTAGTCATAATATTTCTTACTGGGCTAGTTGAGCTCACCCTTTCTTTCACTGTTCTCTTCAGGAAATGAGAATATAGCTGGGACAAGTCGGGGAACGGAGTGATGGACCAGATGATAGTATTAGTAGTCCTCATTATTCTATTAAATAGTGTGATAATAAATGTAATGAGGACCCCATTGAGTTTGTATATTATCTAGATGACAATATTTGTATTAAAACTCACAGTATATGTGTAGTCGTATTTTACACGACTGTTGTATAATTAAGTTGTATTTGAATTTTGTACCATGTATTTGGCGACTCAAGATGGGTGATGTATACCTATTTTGGGGGCGTCATAGTTGGTATCAAAGCTTAGGGATATGATCCTTGGCTAGGATGTGAGAATAGAATTAGGGGGGGAGAGATGGGGAATTCCTTCGCTAGTATGACCTACCTATGTTTATTTTGGTATATAATTGGTCGGTCAGAATAATATGTTACATGTCAATTAACCTTTGTTTTGTGGCAGTATCTAAAAATGACATCCGAGAATGTTGAGAATAGCAATAGAGCACAGGCGACCGTTGATTCACCACATATCAATAATCAGGATAATGTGCATCAGGAAGGTGACAATCCTCATGCAAACAACAACACTGACCAAATGATGAATGATGGATTGTTCAGAGGCTTTATGCAATTCATGCAACAGCAGGCAAGAGAAGCTCCTGTCCAAAATGTAGGTGGAAACACTGGAAACTCTCGGACGGTCACCGCTAAACAGTTCAAGGAGCTGGGACCACTGGAGTTTATTAGAGAGCCAAAACTACTTAAGGCGGAAGCATGGATAAAATAGATCACCAAGATATTTGATGTCTTGGGATGCTCCAATGAGCAAAAGGTTCCCTTTGTCGCCTTTATGTTACGAGGAGAGGCAGATTACTGGTGGGAATCGGTAAAGCGTACTCAACCTGCCGCACTAAAGATGTCTTGGGAGAAGTTCCAAGAGCTGTTCAACGACAAATACTTTCCCGAAAGTATTCGTCACATGAAGGAGGTGGAGTTTATCAAGTTGGAACAAAACAATATGACCGTGTCGCAATACGAGGCTAAATTTGCGAGTTATCCCGGTTTTTCGTCCCACTTGGTGGATAATGAAGAGAGAAGAACGCGGATGTTTTAAGAGGTTAAAAAAGTGGAGATACGTCAACATCTTATTTCTCATAAAGCGTGTTTGTATTCAGATGTTGTAAATAGGGCTCGATTAGTGGAGCGCGATAACGAGTCAACGCAACCAAAAGAGAGCGTGGAAAAATGATAATACCAATGAGAGCGATCATCGAAGCGGTGACAACAAGCGTGGAGGAATCAACGGGCGAAGTGGTAACCACTTGGTGGTATTCGAGTACAAAACAATAAGAATGGACATTTCAAGAAGAGGAGATTCAACAATGATGGAAAGACGTCAGCACCAGCACCCGTTGTTAAGGAAGGAGAACGACCACCTATTATATGCTTCAAATGCGGAGGGGAAGGACACATCAGTCCAAACTGCGTGATGTCGTCCAAAGCATGTTATAATTATGGAAGAGAAGGTCACTTAGCCCAATTTTGTCATTCACCAAAGACAAGTTCAGCTAGGATGGAGGCACCAAAGGCCGTCCCAGAAAAGTCAAAGCCGGTGGTGCAAGGGAGAGCGTTTTTTGTGACCTCCCAAAAACCAAAGAACCCGAATGAGGTCATTACGGGTAAGCTTATCATAAACTCTAGCGATGTCTATACTTTATTTGATACCGGTTATACCCATTCTTTTATTTCTCCTACTTGCGCTCAACGATTAAATTTGACTCCGAAGAAATTAGACTTTGACTTATCTGTGGAAACTCCGTTGGGAGAAACCTTCATTACATCCACTGTTTATAGGTCTTATTTGTTTCAAATCGGTACCCTCATATTAACTGTCGATCTTATTTCATTGAAAATACTTGCATTTGACGTGATTCTAGGGATTGATTGGTTAACTACTCATCATGCAAAAATTGATTGTTTTCGTAAGGTTGTTAGCTTTCATATTCCTAATCAACCTATTATGCGAATTCAAGTGACCAAACCATTAAAATCAATCACGGTCATCTCAAGCCATAAAGCTATTCGTTTATTGAAAAATGGATGTCATGCTTTCTTACCTCATGTCACGGATCTAAACAAAAATACGTCAGTTTTGAATGATATTTCTATTGTTAATAAGTTCCCTGATGTATTCCCTGAAGAACTTCCTGGCCTACCCCTAGAGCGTGAAATTGAATTTTGTATCGAACTTGAACCCGGTTCAAAACCCATTTCCAAAGCCCCATATCGAATGGCTCCTATTGAACTTCAAGAGTTAAATACCCAACTGCAGGAATTGTTAGACATTGGCTTTATTCATCCTAGTACTTCTCCTTGGGGTGCTCCTGTTTTATTCGTGAAGAAGAATGATGGGAGTATGCGACTTTGTATTGATTATCGGGAGTTGAATCATGTCACCATAAAAAATAGGTACCCATTGCCACGTATTGATGACCTGTTTGACCAGTTGCAAGGAGCCAAATTCTTTTCAAAAATTGATCTTCGTTCCGGATATCACCAATTGAAGATTAGAACCGATGACATTCCAAAGACAACTTTCAGAACTCGGTACGGGCATTATGAATTCCTAGTCATGTCCTTTGGATTGACTAATGCTCCTGCTGCCTTCATGGATATGATGAACCGAGTATTCAAGGAATATTTGGATCACTTTGTGGTCGTCTTTATTGATGACATCCTTATTTATTCCAAAAGCCGTGAAGATCATGAGCAACATTTGAGGTTAACACTCCAAAAGCTTCGTGAATATAAGCTTTATGCCAAGTTGAAGAAATGCGAGTTCTGGCTTGAGGAAGTAGCATTCCTTGGGCACGTAGTATCAAGTCATGGAATATCTATTGACCCGGCAAAGATTGAAGCAATTCAAAGCTGGGAGCAACTTAAATCAGTGACCGAAGTACGTAGCTTTCTCGGCTTAGCTGGTTATTATCGGAGATTCGTGGAAGGATTTTCTCGAATAGCTATTCCATTAACTTTCATTGACTCGGAAGATACAAAGTTGATTGGGGCGAAGAATGTGAGAAGAGTTTTCAAGAACTCAAGAGGAGACTCATTTCAAAGACTGTTCGGCTAATAATATACGGTTCGGAGGGATTTGTCATCTACAGTGACGCTTTGGGCAAAGGGTTGGGATATGTTCTCATGAAACATGGGAAAGTCATAGCCTATGCCT
Source organism: Panax quinquefolius (assembly GCA_020205615.1). Classification (NCBI taxonomy): domain Eukaryota; kingdom Viridiplantae; phylum Streptophyta; class Magnoliopsida; order Apiales; family Araliaceae; genus Panax; species Panax quinquefolius. Next base: position 55,829,477 of record CM035167.1, on the reverse strand, counting down.
CGCTATAACTCAAAGAATATGAGAGGAATTATCCTACTCACGATCTAGAGTTAGCAGTTGTTGTCTTCGCACTTAAGATTTGGAGGCATTACTTGTATGGGGAGAAAGTGGAGATCTTTAGGGATCATAAAAGCCTCAAATATTTCTTCACTCAAAAGGAACTCAACATGCGACAACAACGTTAGCTTAAACTGTTGAAAGATTATGATCATACCATCCAATACCATCCTGGAAAAGCAAACGTGGTAGCTGACGCATTGAGTAGAAGATCATATGCAAGTACGAGTACGATATTGTCAACACAAAGGCCCATTTTGTGTGACTTGCAAAGGATGGAGATAGAGTTAAAGACTCCAGGGACCCAGGTGATAATGGTGAATATACGAGTAGAACCGAATTTAATTGATAAAGTTAAAGCTGCTCAAGCTACAGACCTGGAGCTGATGCGTATGAGGAAAAAGGTGCTATGCCGGAAGCAAGAATCGATGAAAAAGGAATACTTAGAGTCAACTCCATACTTTGTGTTCCTAACGACCCTGATTTAAAGTATAAAATCATGATGGAGGCACACAACACACCGTTTGTAATCCATCCTGGGAGTACCAAAATGTATTATGATATTCATCATACATTTTGGTGGATCAATATGAAGAGAGAGATAGCGTTGTTTATCTCAAGGTGTCTAACTTGTCAACGAGTTAAAGCGGAGCATCAAGTACCAAAAGGTCCATTGTAACCACTTGAAATTCTAGAGTGGAAGTGGGAGCACATTACCATGGATTTTGTTACCGGTCTTCCTAAGGTTTCTCAAGGTATAGATGAGATTTGGGTCATTATTGATAGATTGACCAAGTCTGCTCATTTCTTCAAATCGAGAAACTTATACACTTGAACGTCTTGCTTTCATTATGTACATAAACAAGATTGTAAGACCGCATGGGGTATGCCGGTATCCATAGTTTACGATCGAGACCCAAGATTTACTTCACGATTTTGGGTTAGTTTGCAAAAAGCTATGGGCGCAGATTTACGATTTAGTTCGGCATATCATCCTCGAGACGGACGGACAATCGAGAGAGGACTATTCAAACTCTAGAAGATTTATTAAGACTCTGTGTCCTTGACTTCAAGGGAAGTTGGGAAAAGTTCTTACCGTTGGTGGAGTTTTCCTACAACAACAGTTATCAAGCAAGCATTGGCATGGCTCCATTCGAGGCATTGTATGGAAGAAAGTGTCGTTCTCCAGTATGCTGGGATGAGGTGGGTGAAGCAACGTTGTTGGGACCGGAGTTTGTACGTATGACTACGGAAAATATTCAAATGATCTGACAACATATAAAAACCTCACAAGATCGACAAAAGAGTTATGCTGATCTTCATCAAAAAAACGTGGAATTCGATATAGGAGATCATGTGTTGTTACGAGTTGCTCCGTGGAAAGGAGTTACGAGATTTGGAAAGAGAGGAAAGCTCAATCCTCGATTCATCGGCCCATTTTTAATCCACGATCGAGTAGGAACTGTGGCCTATAGACTCGCTTTACCGCCAAGTATGTCTCGTGTTTATAACGTTTTTCACATATCTATGTTACGTAAATATGTGAAAGACCCGCACCACATTATTGGGTTAGAACCGGACGAAATAGCGGAAGATTTAATGTATGAAGAGGTTCATGTTCAAATCTTGGATAAGAAGGAACATATTCTACGCTCCAAGGTTATACCTCAAGTCAAAGTTTTGTGGAGAAACCACGATGTTGAGGAAATGACCTGGGAGTTAGAATCTGAAATGAAATCAAGGTATCCTTACCTCTTCGACATACCAGGTACGTACCCTAATTTCGAGGGCAAAATTTATATGAAGGGGAGGTTGTAAGACCCTAACTTTTATAAATAAAGATGAATTTTCTATAAATATCATTTTTGAATATTATAGAATGAATTTAATATAATGTTATAGTTGTGGATAATATTTATAAATTTTGCAAAGTCCGCAAGTTGTTATATAATATTCGATTGGTCGGGGAATATTCGTACAACGGCACAATCATTGGTGGACCCCACAACGGAATTATTGTCGGATTGAGAAAATGATAAAAATACTTTATGAAAATAACGGTGGAAGTTTTACCGTTAACAGTTGAAACACCCGATGTTAAAAGTACGATGTCTGGCGTAGTTGCATTACGAGTAGCTTACAGTATTGATTATTGATGCTTACGTGAGAAGTCACTTAGTTTTGTTCAATTATTGCTACGGTAATTGCTGCATAATATCTCACGTTATTTGATTCAATTATTGTCAATATTTTATATATTATTAAATCCATAATTGAGACGATAAAGTTATTAATATTATTATTTGCAATATTAACAATGTCTAGAAGTTCTGTCAATGAGAAGTTTGGTCACCTAATTACGCGCCAATAGGGAGAAATTCTTATTGGAAAGCCCCCTCTTTCCTGGGAATGACCTGGTCAATTAATATTGTGAATTATAATAATGATGATAAATGTTGTTAAAAATATTGGGGGGGGGGGGGGTTTATGATGTATTTGATGTAAATTTTGCTTATTAGTTGGACCCCCATTTACCCATTTTTCAAAATAATCGGTAAAAAGTTATTCAGTGTATATATATATAATATTGGTGGGGGGCATTAGTGGGGCAAGTGTTGCCCACATATTGGTGGAATAATGAGAGGGTTCATGGGAAATGAAAGGAAATAAATGGCTTGGATGGGAGGGTGTATTATTAAGGTTATTATTATTATTATTATTATTATTATTATTATTATTATTATTATTATTATTATTATTATTATTATTATTATTAATATTATTATTATTATTATTATTATATATAACTTTGTTGACATTTTGGTGAAGGAAGGAAATTTGATCACGGGAGTGTATCCCATGATTTTTTGGCACATGTTATATATATATTTAATATATATATAATATATATATAATATATTTTATTTAAAAGATTTTGTTTTATTAGAATATTTTATTAAACCAACTGGACCGTCTGTTTAAAAAGTAAATCAATCTGGATCGTTCATGGATTAGTTACTTATGCTGATCCATTCTTCTATAAATAAGCTCATTCCTTCATAATTTCTTACGAATTCTTTGAAGCTTTAGAGAGAGAAATTATAGAAAAAACTATAGAAAAGTATTATGCTACTTCCCTACTCTTATATCCAGTTTCTTTTACGGTAAGGGATATTATTTCTTTTGTATTCATGAAGAGAACACGTTATTTCATTCTTTATTATTCGCTTTAGAATAACCAAATTATCATGTGGACTACCCTATACTTGGTGACATTCTTCTATTATTCCGTCTTTATTATTATTACATTGGAATATCACATGCAGGCGTTTTTGTGGGACCTGGTTAAAATCTTTATTATTATTACATTGGAATATCCTGTTTGTGCTTTTTACGCCGGACACTGGTTCCATCTCTTTATTATTACATTGGAATATCACATGCATGCGTTTCTTGGGACTGGTTAAAATCTGTATTATACTGTTGGAACATCCCGTGGTGTAATTTCACGACTTTGGTTCATTACTTATTATTACATTGGAATAACACATCATGCTGAAGTACCGCATACATGGTGATTTCTTTTGTTATTCCATTCGTTATTATACTCAATTGGTTAAAGTTTTGACTTCTATACTCCATGAACTTAGTGGAATATCCTTGATATTTGCGCTTCATCCAGTATCTTTTCATGAAAATATTCTTCTGAGCATTCTTGAATTTTACTCTACAAAGCAGTATCATGTTGACAATTTGGACCTTATTAGTTCCCAGATAAATTAATTCTTGAACTTGTTTTATTGAATTCTTATGTTTATATTATATTGAAAGTCATCTGTGGCCTGTAGTGCATAGATGGACTTGGTATGATTATGACCAGGGATTATTCGGTGTAATCATGACTGTAATGTTACAAATGATGTGGAAAAAGTCCTCATTGGCCCGTAGTGCATTGATGGACAGTTGTTAGCATGATCATGACCATTAATGAATACACAAATATTCTTGGCCCGTAGTGCATGGATAATTGTGGTCGTGATACTAAAGAATACCCTTGGCCGTAGTGCAGGGGTGATTTGATGATGTGGATTATTTATTAAGCTGAGTCTCAGCGATAAAAGTCATGAAAAACCTTTTAAATCATAGAAGATAGTAGATTTTATTCTCTACTTGACTCTTCTAATGGATTGCTTGTTTCGTTGTTGTTAAACTTGATGTTTGTTATATTGTATCAATTTAACACTATTTAAGGCTAATGATAATTTATTCTGCATTATCTTAGTCATAATATTTCTTACTGGGCTAGTTGAGCTCACCCTTTCTTTCACTGTTCTCTTCAGGAAATGAGAATATAGCTGGGACATGTCGGGGAACGGAGTGATGGACCAAATGATAGTATGAGTAGTCCTCACTATTCTGTTAAATAGTGTGATAATAAATGTAATGAGGACCCCATTGAGTTTGTATATTGTCTAGATGATAATATTTGTATTAAAACTCACAGTATATGTTTAGTTGTATTTTACACGACTGTTGTATAATTAAGTTGTATTTGAATTTTGTACCATGTATTTGGCGACTCAAGATGGGTGATGTATACCTATTTTGTGGGCGTCACACGGAGCATATCCTTAAATCTTTCCCACGCCTCATAACGATTCTAAATTGAACTGTGCAAAGGTGTGAATATCGTTCCGTAGTTTTGCCGACTTTGCTGGTGGGAAGAATTTTGCTAGAAATTTTTGGGCTAAGTCGTCCCAAGTTGTGATTGAGCCAAGGGGCAAAGAATGTAGCCAACTTCGCGGTTTATCTTTTAAGGTAAACGGGAACATCCTCAACCTTGTAGCATCCTCCGATACATTATTGAATTTGAAGGTGTCGCAAACTTCTAAGAAGCTCAAGATATGCTCATTAGGATCATCTATCGAACTACCCCCAAACTGGCATGTATTCTGAAGCATCTGAATCATTCCCGGTTTGATCTCAAAGCTGTTTGCATTGATTGTCGGCCTCCTAATACTTGATTGTATATCCGTGACATTCGGCATGGCGTAATCCCTAAGTGATTTCTATTCATTCCCTGCCATGTTCACGGGTATTTCCTGGTCTGCCAGTTCTTCTTCCAAATGTATAACCTCACTAGTCAACCGTAATTTCTGGAACTTCCTTTCAATGTTGTTTGTATACGGAAAAAGTTCCTTTTTAGCCCTTGATCTAGTGTGCATACACTCGCAAAGAATTCCTGCAAATACAAGATGAAAAATAAGTAACGTTTAAATTAAGACCGAATTAATTATAACTAATATAGAATTAATATTAATAAAGAGTCCCTGGCAATGGCGCCAAAAACTTGTTGGTCGATTTCGCAATCAATGAATACGTGCAAGTATACACGGTCAACAAGTAATAAAGTGATAAGATAGAGTGTCGATCCCACAGAGAATTCTAATTAATAAATTCCAACTACTAGCACTATATCAATCCAATTTTATTTAAACAACCATAAATTGTGATTTTCCGAATTGATAAAACTAAATTAAACAATTAAAAGAGATTATTCTAAATTAAATCAAATAAACCAAACTACGATTTGAATGTATTCAGATAAATAAAGATTAAGACTTCAATATTCCCAATTATGAACTATAGATCAATTATCCAATTATCCCAATTATTATGCCTACTGAATTATTAATAGAAATTCTCAAATTCCAAAAGCCCTTTTTCCAAGTGATCAATTGACTTCTATTTAATTCAAATTAATCTTGCTATATTCCTATGCAAAACAAGTGAATTAAACTCATTTAATCCCAATTCCTTATGTGTTACATGCGGTGAACAGATATTTCTATTTAATTCACAAACCTAATTATTCACTATGCAAATAACTAAGTCACACGTTATCATGCCCAGTTCTAACCCTAGAATTCCTCTTTCAATTCCTTCTAGAATAACAAGGTAATTATTGGCCAAATAATTAATCAAGAAATACAAGGCAAGATAAACAATTCACTTTGACATAATAATTGGAATAAAGTGACTAACTAATTCATAGCCATAAAAGGTTCAATTGAATTCTTAATTAACGAGTTAGTTTATAACAGAAATTAAAACAAACAATCCTTCAAAAATCATCCTTAAAGAATTACACAAATTGAAAATAAGGAGAAAGAGAAAAACTCTTGAGCCAATCCTTAATCTTCAAGTAATCCTTTGCTTAGCCTCAAATAGTGAATGATTTTCCTCTTAATTCTGCAACATAAACCTTATATAATTCCTTGTCCAACCAAAATCCCTTTCCAACTCGAATTGTCAAATAACTCCTCTTTTGAAGCAAGTCAACCGTCCAGTCAACGCGCGTCTCTAGTCAATGATTTTCAAGGACCAGCGCCCCGGCGCTGGGTTTAATACTGACATGAGCGCCCCGGCGCTGAACTACACCATAATTACCAAATTGCCATTATACGCTCAAAATCCCCACTTTATCCCTGCAGCTCCCGAATCTGCAATACAACACATAAACACAATAAAACTATCCCTAAATGACTCGAGAATACAACCATTTAAGCCCAAGTATATCCAATTTATGGGTATATTACCCAATCATCAAGTGCCTTCTTACATAAGAATTAATAATTGGTGCAATACCGTGTGCTACTATCTGACAACAACGTAGACATCGTGTTTTAACCTTTGGGTATTCCAACAAGATAACTTGTAATAACTACGCCATTATTTATAAACAATTTGTATTGGTCATTTTCTTCATCCAATCGCTTTCCGTTATGGGGCCCACACAAGGCTGCAATGTCGTACGAATATTCCCCGACAGTAAGAATATTCCATGACCAAACGAATATTCTCCGACAACAATGAATATTTTGTAACCACTTGCTTATTTGAAATATTTGCACATTTTACCCATAACTAACCACATTAATCAACTCAACCCTTACTATTTCAAAATAATAAATAGAGGAAATTTAATTTCATTCATAATAAGTTGGGGTCTTACAACCTCCCCTCTTTATGAAATTTCGTCCTCGAAATTGACATACCTCGCTTTCATTTCTGTTTCCAACTCCCAAGTCATTTCCTCAATAACATGGTTCCTCCGTAAAACTTTGACTTATGGTATGACCTTTGTGCGTAGAACATGCTCCTTTCTATCCAAGATCTTAAAAGGTACCTCGTACGTTAAGTCTTCGGCTATCTCGTCTGGTTCTAGCTCAATAATGTGGTTCGGGTCCTTCACATATTTACAAAGTACAGATATGTGAAAAACATTATGAACATGAGTCATGCTTGGAGGTAACGCGAGTCTATAGGCCACATTTCCTACTCGGTCAAGAATCTGAAATGGATAAATAAATCATGGATTGAGCTTTCCACTCTTCCCAAATCTTGTAACTCCCTTCCATGGAGCAACTCGTAACAATACATGATCCCCAATACTAAATTCCACGTCCTTTCGATGAAGATCTGCATAACTCTTTTGTCGATCTTGTGCCGTTTGTATACGTTGTCAAATCATTTGGATCTTTTCCGTAGTCACACGTAGCAACTCTGGTCCCAACATTATTGCTTCACCCACCTCATCCAAACATATTGGAGAGCGACACTTTCGTCCATATAATGCTTCGAATGGAGCCACACCTATACTTGCCTGATAACTGTTGTTGTAGGAGAATTCCACTAATGGTAAATACTTATCCCAACTCCCTTTGAAGTCTAAGACATAGAGTCTTAATAGACCTTCAAGAGTTTGAATAGTCCTCTCTGATTGTCCATCCGTTTGAGGATGGTATGCCGAACTGAATCGTAAATCTGTGCCCATAGCTTTTTGCAAGCTAACCCAAAATTGTGAAGTGAATCTTGGGTCACGATCCAAAACTATGGTTACTGGCATGCCATGTAATCTCACAAACTCATTTACGTACATACTAGCAAGACGTTCAAGGGAATAAGTCTCCCATACAGGCAAGAAATGGGCAGACTTGGTTAATCTATCAACAATAACCCAAATCGCATTTATGCCTTGAGAAACCGTAGGAAGACCCGTAACAAAATCCATGGTATTGTGTTCCCACTTCCATTTCAGAATCTCAAGTGGTTTCAATGGACCCTTTTGCACTTGATGCTCCACCTTTACACTTTAACAAGTTAAACACCTCGAGATAAACTTCGCTATCTCTCTCTTCATATTGTTCCACCAAAATATTTGTCGAAGATCACGATACATTTTGGTACTTCCTGGATGAATTGCAAACGGTGTATTGTATGCCTCCATCATGATCTTGTATTTCAAATCAGAGTCATTAGGAACACAAAGTCTAGAGTGGACTCGAAGTATTCCTTCTTCATCGATTATTACTTCTGTAATAGCACCTTCTTGTACTTTCTTCTTCATACGCATCAGCTCCGGGTCTGTGGCTTGAGCAACTTTAACTTTTTTGATTAAAGTCGGTTCTATGCGTACATTTGACATCATCGCATGGGTCCCCGGAGTCTTGAATTCTATCTTCATCTTTTGTAAATCACACAAAATAGGCCTTTGTGTTCACAACATCGCACTCGTTCCCGCATATGATCTTCTACTTAATGCATTAGCTACCACATTTGTTTTTCTAAGATGGTATTGAATGGTATGGTCGTAGTCTTTCAACAGCTCGAGCCATCATCCTTGCCGCATATTGAGTTACTTTTGGGTGAAGAAATATTTGAGACTTTTATGGTCTGAATATATCTCCACTTTCTCCCCATATAAATAGTGCCTCCAGATCTTTAGCGCGAAAATGACTGCTGCCAACTCTAGATTATGAGTAGGATAATTCCTCTCATACTCTTTAAGTTGTCGTGAGGCATAGGCTATGACTTTCCCATGTTGCATGAGAACACATCCTAACCCTTTACCTGAAGCATCGCTGTAGATAACAAATCCATCTGAACCAGATGGTATTGTCAGAAAGGGTGCCGAAATGAGTCTCCTCTTGAGATCTTGGAAACTCTTCTCGCATTCCTCGCTCCATACGAAATTTGTATCTTTATGAGTCAGCTGAGTTAACAGAGTAGCGATTCGAGAAAATCCTTCCACAAATCTCCGATAATAACCAACTAAGCCCAGAAAGCTACGTACTTCGGTCACCGATTTTGGTTGCTCCCAACTTTGTATTGCTTCAATCTTCGCCGAGTCAACAGATACTCCATATTTTGACACCACGTGCCCAAGGAATGCTACTTCCTTAAGCCAAAACTCGCATTTCTTCAGCTTGGCATATAGCTTGTTATCACGAAGCCTTTGCAATACCAGCTTCAAGTGGTGCTCATGATCTTAACGACTTTTGGAATAGATGAGGATGTCATCAATAAAGACGACAAAAAACTGATCCAAATATTCCTTGAATACTCAGTTCATCATATCCATGAAAGCCACAGGTGCATTAGTCAATCCGAAAGACATAACTAAGAATTCATAATGCCCGTACCGAGTTCTGAAGGCAGTCTTTGGAATATCCTCAGTTCTAATCTTCAGCTGCTGATATCAAGAACGAAGATCGATCTTTCAAAAGAATTGTGCTCCTTGTAACTGGTCAAATAGGTCATGAATACGAGGTAGCGAATACCTATTCTTAATGGTGACATGGTTCAATTCCCGGTAGTCAATACAAAGTCGCATACTCCCATCTTTCTTTTTTACAAATAAAACAGGAGCACCCTAAGGAGATGTACTAGGACGAATGAAACCAATGTCCAACAACTCTTGTAGTTGGACCTTTAACTCCTGAAGTTCAATAGGAGCCATTCGATATGGGGTTTTAGAAATGGGCTTTGTACCAGGTTCAAGGTCAATAAAGAATTCAACTCCACGTTTCGGGGGTAAACCGGGAAGTTCTTCAGGAAATACATCAGGAAATTCGCTAACAACAAAAATTTTATTCAAATCTGACGTGTTTTTGTTCAAGTCCATAACATGGGCTAAAAAAGCTTGACATCCATTTTTTAATAAATGAATGGCTTTATGGCTTAATATGACAGTGATTGATTTCAGTGGTTTAGTTGCTTGAATTCGAATAACAGGTTGGTTAGGAATATGAAAACTAACAACCTTACAAAAATAATCAATTTTGGCATGATGAGTAGTTAACCAATCAATCCCTAAAATCATATCAAATGCAAGTATCTTTAAAGAGATAAGGTCAGCAGGCAATGTGATGGTGCCAACTTGGATCAAACAAGATTTATAAATAGTAGATGTAATAAAAGTTTCTCCTAATGGAGTCTCCACAGATAAGTCAAAGTCTAATTTCTCCGGAGTCAAGTTTAGACGTTGAGAACAAGCAGGAGAGATAAATGAATGGGTAGCACCGGTATCTAGTAAGGTATAAACTTTGCAAGAATTTATGATTAGCTTACCCGTGATCACCTCGTTTGGGTTCCTCGCATTTTGACCAGTCACGACAAACGCTCTTCCAGGAACCGTTGACTTTGACTTTTCTAGGACAGCCTTTTGAGTCACCATCCCCGCTGGACTTGGTTTCGGTACAGTACATTCTCGAGCGATATGTCCTTCCTTTCCTCAATTATAACATATCTTGAGCTGTTGTGGACAGTTTGGGCTGATGTGTCCCTCTTTTCCATATTTATAGCATACGACCGGTGGTCGTTCTCCTCCCTTAGAACCGATTCTTCATTTTGGTCTTTGACGTCTTCACATTGTCATTGTTGAATCTCCTCTTTTTAAAATCTCCCCCCGACTCGCTTCTTCTATTTTCAAGGCCACGATTACTACCAGAGTGGTTACCGTTTTTGTCCAAATGTTTTCCTCCCCGCTGGTTTTCATTGCTCCGATGACTGCTGCCACCGGTATGACCTTGGTTGTGGTCCTTCGATTGAACATACTCATTATCTCGCTCTAATAATTGAGCCATGTTTAAAACATTTGAATATAAAGATAATTTATGAGAGATAAGATATTGCCAAATCTCGGGTTTTAGACCTCTCAGAAACATCTGCATCATTCGTTCCTCATTCTCTACCAAATGAGGTGCAAACCTAGATAACTCTGCGAACTTCGCCTCGTATTGGGACACCGTCATGTTGTTTTATTCCAGTCTAATAAACTCTAACTCCTTCATATGGCGAATACTTTCAGGAAAGTACTTGTCATTGAAAAGTTTTTGAAACGTTTCCCAAGATATCTTTGAGTCGGCAGTGGGTATGCTTCAGACTCACCACCAAGAGAATCCGCTCTCCACGGAACATAAAGGTGGCGAATGGAACCTTACGTTTCCTCGTGCATTCCAAGACATCAAATATCTTGGTAATTTGTTTGACCCACGTTTCCGCCTTGATCGGATCCGACTTTCCCGCAAATTCTGGTGGTTCCAACTCTTTGAACTTCTTGGCTGTGACAAACCGTGTGTTGCTATCATTTCCACCTATATTTTGTACACGAGTCTCCCTCGTCTAATTTTGCATGAACTGCAAAAACTTCTAAACATCCCGTCGTTCATCGTCTTCTCAGTGGTGTTGTTAACAGGAGGAACATTGCCGGCCTGTTGCACGTTCTCCTCATTGGTGAGTAAATGTGTCTCACAGGTCTCATTTACTCCACTGTTAACATTCTCAGTTACCATATTCAAATACTACCATAAAACAAGGGTTAATTAAAGAAATTAACATATCACATAATATCCTAATATTCTGACCAACTAACAAATAAGCTTAGGTAGGACACACTAGTGAAGGATTTACTCGTCTCTCCCCTCCTAGTTCTATTCCCCGATCTCCGCCAGAGACCATATCCCTAAGCTATGATACCAACTGTGACGCCCCCAAAATAGGTATACAACACCCATTCTGAGTCGCCAAATACATGGTACAGAAACAACTACAATTTTATTAATACAACTGTCGTGCAAAATACGACAACACTTAAACTGTGAGTTTAAATACAAATATTGTCATCTAGACAATATCCACACTCAAATAAGTCCTCATTACAATTATTGATACACTATTTTACAAAATAGTGAGGACTACTAAAACAACTTCTAGAACCATCATTCCACACCCCGATTAGTACTCGCTACATTCTCGCCTCCTGAGAAGAAAAATGGAACAAAAAGAAAAAGAGTGAGCTCAACTAGCCCAGTAAAGAACATTATGACTAAGATAATATAGAACAAATTATTGTTAGTCCTCAACAGGAAAAAATCTAATAGAATACAATAGACAACCAGTTTTAAATCAATATTCGCAGCGGAAATAATAATTCATTAGAAGAGTTAAGTAGAGAATAAAATCTACTATCTTCTATATATGAATTTAAAAGTTCATCGTCAATATTTTATCCCTGTAACATCAATCAACATATATCTAGAATCAAATATTCATCTTTGCACTACAGGCCAAAGATATTCATCAGTTGGTCATGTTCATCTAAACACCTGTTCATCTTTGCACTACGGCCTAAAGATATTCATCAGGAAATCATTCATCTTTGCACTACAGGCCAAAGATATTCAGTTATATCATCATTTAGGACTGAGGATGATGAAAAATATTTAAAAGAAAATGAATCCAGTGAAACAAAAGAACAAATACTAAGGATTCGTACTTTAAACAATCCAAGTTCAAAAATACTTCATAAATAACCATAGTGGAGTTAAATTCAAGAATGCAGATCAAAAAATGGATAGAATCAAAGCTAGTATCCATAATAGATATCTTGGACAAAAAATGAAAATTTAATTTTTCTGTGAATAGTGCCGTATTCATAAATAGTGACGTATACGTGAATAGTACCATAGTGAATAGTAACCCCGACACTAAAAGACAAGAATTTCACAAGAAAAATCTTATTAATATTCCGGCATAATGATATTGAAAGAAATAATATCATTTATAAAAAAAATAACATCCCTTACCTCGAAAAGACAATACTTCTAACTGGAATACTGGATATAGTGCTGAAGGAACTTGTACCGTATAGCAACACTCAAAGTACCAAAAAACTCACAAAAATACGCCCGATATTATAGAGAGAAAACTTTAGTTTCTGGTGTGATTTTCAATTCTAACCTAAGCACCCTATATATAAGAAATTGCTTAGAACACCAAAGTAGAAAATTTAATAAAATATTAATATATTTATATAAATTTCCTACGCACACCAAGAAATCTGAATTCAGCATCTAACATGTGCAAGTGGGGCCCACACAATGGAAAAAATGTTTTTATTAAAAAAAATATTTAAAACTTCAAAAATTATATATTCCGGAACTTCAATAATTCATAATAAATAGCCCTTTTATCAGAAAAATTCGAATCTTATGTCTTTTAATATGAAATTCAATTCTCTATAACTTTGCAGAAGAAACTTTTTCCATATTCCAAACAGAAATTGACCGAAATCCACATACGGACGATTTTACAGGATATAATCAAATTTCAGTCAAGAAATGGGGTCCACAAACATAAAAAACATGTTTTAAATATTTTTAGTAACAAAAATACTCTTCCTCCTCATTTACTCATATATCCCACATTCATTGTAAAAATATCACCATTGTTATATTATTATAATATAATAATATATTTAAATGAATTATTTTATCAGAAAAGATAAAATATCAATTTTCAACAATTGTCACCTTAAAAATTTTCCCCATCTATATCCACATAAAATAAATATTTTCCTTATCATAATAATCAAAAATTAATTATTCATAAATAATATTACAGAATTACAATACTGACAACCAGGCCATTCCCATGAAAGAGGGGGCTTTCCAATAAGGATTTCTCCTTACTGGCGCGCAATTAGGTGACCAAACCTCTCCTTAGACAGAACTTTCTAGACATTGCCAATAATGCTATCTAATAATATTATTCAAATAATATGAATTATTTATTTGATAATGGAAAATACTGTGTAGTGACAATTATTGAAACAACAATAATATAAAATATAAACGTACTAATTATTGAATCAATAAAATAAAATATTGAACAGTAATTACTGTAACAATTATTGAGTAGTGCCTTTTTACGTAAGAATCAATAATTGGTGCAATACCGTGCTATCTTCTTGTCAACAACTCAGATTATCACGTGTTTTAACCACCGTGTATTCCAATAGTATTAACGGTAACAACTACCCCGTTATTTTTAAACAACTTATACTTGTCGTTTTCTTCATCCAATCACTTTCCGTTATGGGGCTCACACAAGGTTGCGCCGTCGTACGAATATTCCCCGACAGTAAGAATATTTCACGACCAAATGAATATTCTTCGACAACAATGAACATTTTATAACCACTTGCTTATTTGAAATATTTGCACATTTGACCCATAACTAACCACATTAATCAACTCAACCCTAATATTTCAAAATAATAAATAGAGGAAATTTAATTTCATTCATAATAAGTTGGGGTCATACAATGTTCCCATGTTCATGTACCTGTCCATAAGTGACAACGCCATGGGCTGAATGATGGGACAGAAGGATGACAGAGGCCAAGAACGAGCTATCTATTACCTCAGCAAGAGATTCGGCAGTAGAGAACACAAGTACACTCTGATTAAAAAGACGTGTTGTGCTTTAGCATGGGCTTCCATGAGGTTACAACATTACCTCCATGGTCACACAACCCATCTCATATCCCGCGTGGATCCTATCAAATACGTGTTCAATAAACCCATGTTAAATGCCAGCTGTCCAGATGGCAGTTGATCTTACAACAATTTGACATTGTATACGTGACTCAAAAGTCTATCAAAGGTTAAGGAATCGTGGATCAACTGGCCATTGCACCTTCAGGGGATTTCAAACCCTTGGAGACATACTTCCCCGATGAAGGAGTAATGACAGTTCAGCAACACCATCAGTACGATACATGCCAAGCATGGAAGATGTATTTCGATGGAGCTGTTAATATGGAAGGTTCTGGAGCTTGAGTAGTTCTAGTATCCGGTACGGGGGAGCAGTATCCCGTCGTCGTCAAATTATAGTTTGTCAGCACCAACAACACAGCTGAGTATGAAGGCTGTCTGATTGGGCTAAAACTTGCCCGTTCAATGGGCATCAGGCGGTTAACTGTATTTGGGGATTCAGAGTTGGTAATCAGACAATCCACCAGAATATATCAAACCAAAGAGCTACATTTGTTGCCTTACCATCGGCAAGTTTTACAGATGGTTTTGGAGTTCGAAGAAATCTCTTTTCTACACGTTCCTCGTAATAGGAATGACTTTACGGACGCGTTAGCAACTTTGGCCTCCTTAATTTGCATATCAGACAAAGGACACTTTCCAACCATCATAATTTCCTTGCACAAGGCCCCATCCTATGGGAATTACATTGGAGAAGTATCAGATGAGCTACCTCCCATCCAGCATCCTTGGTATCAACCTATCAAGGAATACCTACGAGATGGATCTACACCCGATGAGGTGAGCCCGACTGAGAAAAGGCGGATCCATCGACTTGCTATGAAATTCTACCTGAGTGGAGATGCGCTCTACAAAAGAGATGCAGGACTAGGTCTCCTCGGATGTTTAGACAAAGATTAAGCCCAAAGGCTTATGGATGAAATCCATGGTGGAGTTTGTGGCCCCAACATGAGTGGCCCCCTCCTTGTCAGGAAAGTCCTCAGGACAGGACATTATTGGCTATCTCTCAAAGCTGACTGCAATGACCACATCAGGAGATGCTATCAGTGCCAGATCATGGGAATGCTATACACGCCCCTGACATTTATCGATATGGACAACCAGAGGTGATTGTGTCAGACAATGCTAAGAACCTCAACAACAAAATGATGGAGGAATTATGCAGTAAATTCCACATCAAACATCTCAACTCCATCATCTATCGTCCGAAGATGAATGGTGTTGTTGAAGCGGCTAACAAAAACATCAAGAAGATCATGCAAAAGATGTCCGCCAATCACAAAGAATGGCCTAACTTATTGCCTCTTACTCTGTTAGCCTACAGAACATCAATGCGCACTTCCACTGGAGAAACCCCCTACGCATTAACCTATGGGACGTAAGCAGTGCTCCCAATCGAAGTAGAAATGGAATCCCTCAGAGTGTCGATAGACGCTCAGTTGGATGAAGATCAATGGGTACAAGACAGGTATCACCAATTATCTCTAATAGACGAAAGGCGAACCGCGGCTATCTTCCATGGTCAGTTATATCAACAAAGGATCGCCAGATCCTATAACAAAAAAGTCTGGCTACGGCATTTTAAACAACATGACTTGGTTTTGAAGAAGATCATTAACAACCAAGATCAATCTAAGGGAAAATTCGCTCCTAACTAGGAATGCCCATTTGTTGTCAAGGAAGTATTGACAGGAGGCGCTCTCAGATTGCAAGAAATGGACGGCAAAGAATTTCCACAACTCACAACTCGGACGCCGTGAAACGGTATTATGTCTGAAGTTTCCATCAAGCAAACATCCTGGTGTTGGATCATCATATCACCAGTCATTCCGGTTCTTTAACCCTTTACCAGATACAACTTTTCCGCGGCTATCTTCCATGGTCAGTCAATATAATAGTGATTCCTGCGTGAATCAATAGTAATTTACTTTTTAGTTTTCTATTTAAACAACTCAAGTGTTTAGAGTTGTTTAGGCTTAGTTCAGTATAGCCTCAGAGCTTCTCTCTCTAGAAAGCTCTTCCGAGGTCCTCTCCCTTCTCTCTAGAGTTAGTCGGAAACGAAGCTTTCAGCTTCGATCTTCATAGTTAGAAGATGAAGACGAAGTCTCTCGTACTTCGATCTTCCCTCTCAAACATTTAGTCTTAGGATCTAATGTAATCCCTTCCCTAAATGTTTATAAATAAAAGAAAGAGATTACTTTTCCGATTAACCGGTCATCTTCTTAATCTTTTCTTTTTCTGTTTAAGTTTTTCTTTTTAAAAACTTAATCGCCGTAAACAACTTGGCTTTGATACCATTTGGGGCGGAAGAGGAAGAGGAGAGGAGAAGAACAAGAAAGCGCATACAAACACAGATAAATTACTAAATAAATTATTTATTTATGATTACTAGAACTATTTACAAGAGCAAGAAATAATAAATGACTTACAAGTTTACTGAAATAAGAACATTAGAAGAAGAGGGGTAGGGAAAGGTTTAATCAGTGGTAGAGGCTAAAGATTAATCAGAGAATGAGCTCTGAGTCTTTCTAAGTCTGCCTTATCAAATGAATTCGATTTCCTTTTATAGAACAAGGAAATGAACTGTTTACAAGGTTACTATTACATTAACTAGAGTAAAAGTACAAGTAAAAAACATATTACATTTACTAAAGTAAAGTAAAGTAAAAGAATCTGCTTTCGGTGG
Source organism: Panax quinquefolius (assembly GCA_020205615.1). NCBI lineage: Eukaryota > Viridiplantae > Streptophyta > Magnoliopsida > Apiales > Araliaceae > Panax > Panax quinquefolius. The sequence continues at coordinate 55,812,053 of CM035167.1, read as the reverse complement.
AAAAGAAGACGTCTCCTTTTGACTAATGCGCAAGTGGGGCGGATATTCGATCGATTGTCGCTTTCGGTGGAAAAGCGTAAGATGTCGATGACTAGCCGTTGCTGAAAGGTCTGTGCCGATGACTAGGTTAAAGGCGAGTCTTAGCGATGACTAAGCGGCCGGAGCAGTCTTGATTGATTACTGAGGGGATCAGGAGAAGGGATCCTGAGCATCCTGAAGGTTGATCGTGCCATAGGGATCACAATCATCTTCGTCTTCAAGATTTTGACTAGAATTTTCTCCTCTGGACTGAGAAGAAGCTTTGTCTGACTTTTCATGTAACTGGTCAAGTCTCATATGAATGGCATCTGCAAGACGTCTCAACTGAGAGTTGGAGTAACTAGAAACATTAGTGACTTCAATAGGGTCAGGAGGGACAACTGATTTTTCTTTTAATTTTTTAGCTGTTTTAATGACTGTTTTAGAAGATGCTTCGGCAAGGGTTGTGGTAACTGGAGGAGTCAATAAAGGAGAAGGCAGAAATTTTTTCTGAACTTGGCCAACTATTCTATCAACATCGAACTTATCCTACCATTTAGACGGTTAATTCAGTATCTTCTACGGTATCATTATAAGAAACCTAAGTCAACACACAAATTAACTAAAAAATCAAAGAAATTTGACAAGAGTAAAATTATCTGTCACAATTGTGGACAGAAAGGGCACTACAAGAGTGAGTGTAGAGTTAAGTAAAAAATAGCTCAATTAAACATCTCGGTAGAAGACACCTAATGCTTATTAGAATTAATGAGAATTGAAAATAACAGTAGTAATGAAGAAGTTTCAGACATCCCAGAATCTTCTAGTAATAACACATGTAGTGATGAGTCAAATACTGATAATGAAGTCACCATATGTACAAAAAATTGCAATAATAACTGTTGCAAAAGAATTAATGTAATTACCAAAGAGGAAGAAGAAAGCTCTTTGTTAATCGATTTAATTAGTAAAATTACTGACCCTAGTTTAAAAACTAAGTATATGAATCAATTAAAAGATTTATTAACTAAAGATAAGAAAGTTACTGATAAGGTTCTTAGAGCCAAAGAAAAACCCATTTTCAGTCTTAATAAAACACTTGAGAGATTTAAGTCTCCGGTTAAAGAAATCACCCTCCCGGAATTAAATCAAGAAGTTAATAAACTCAATAAAGAAATTTCTAATTTAAAACTAGATATTTCCAATCTAAGAAAAGAGATTGATGATAAAAAAATCAGATCTTCAAGTTCATGATTCCTCTTCTAGTGATGAAAGTCACGATGAACCTGAATCATCAGGTACTAAAGATTCTGATCTTTTTATTCAAGGTCTCTCCCTTAAAAGAATTAAAGATATTACTATTCAAAAATGGTATATCTCTATTAATTTAGTTATCGATAAAACTTTCTCTATACATCTCCATGCCTTAGTTGATACTGGTGCAGATTTAAAATGACTGAAAGGATTCAATATATTGTTAAGAATATTTTGAAATTCACTAGGTGCATTTTTTAGTCCAAATGACTGAACATTCCATTCATAATGACCGAACGGAGTGGTGAATGCCGTTTTGTACCTATCATCTGGATGAATAGCAACTTGCCAGAATCTGGACTTGAGGTCAAATTTACTGAAGATGGTGGAGACACTTAACCTACCAAGGAGATCATCCTTGTTGGGTAAAGGGTACCTAATCCATTCTAGTACTTTATTTAATGGTTTGTAATTAATGACTAACCGAGGGACTCCTCTCTCTTTCTCAGCTTTGTTATTAACATAGAAGGCTGGGCAAGACCATGGTGACTTACTATGTCTAATTAAACATTTACTAAGAAGATCATTAATTTCACTTTTACATAACTCCATCTATTCATGACTCATTTGAATAGGCCTAGCTTTGGTGGGAATTAAATGTTCTTTGAATTCCTTAGCATAGGGTAATCTGACTGTGTGCTTCTTCCTATGCCAAAAAGCATTGGGAGAATCAGAACATAAATTTTTTATTAAATAATCTTTTAATTCATTTATCTTTTCTTGAACTCTATTACTCTTAAGTTGTTCTTCAATTTGTTGATACCTAACTTCTTCTTTGAGGAAACTTAGGTGGGTAACTTTACAATTTAACAGATTCAATGATTTAGAAATGGATTCTTCTTGAATAAATTTTAAATCTCTTTCTTTTGGCTTAATTAGGAATTTAAATGTAATCCTTTTCCTTAAATGTTCGCAACTTAAACCTTTATTACTGGTAGTAAATGGATATAATAAATAGATAAATGGTAATCCTAAAATGATTTTATCAGTAAGGTTGCGAATTAAAACAAATGAAGTTTTAAAACACATACTGTCTTGACAAATATACTTTAATATTCACAATAATTAAACATTTTGTTGGCACTCCTAGTAATATTACAGAAAGAATTCATGATCAATTAAGTAATCTTACTTGTCCCACTCTAAGTGATTTTAGATGGTACAAATATGTGTTTACCTCTAGAGTTATGATGAGAAATGACAGTAATAAACCATTTTGGAAAGAAAAATTTGTTAATGGTTTACCTTCTTTATTTGTACATAAAGTTAGAGAAGAATTAAGTAAAAGTTTAGGATATATTGATTATGATAATCTGACCTACGGCGATATCATAAGTTATATTCAAAAAATAGGATTAAAAATGTGTATTAACTTTAAATTAGCCAAACAAGCCGGTAAAGATAAAAATAAAGCTAAATACGAGTTAAGCACTTTCTGTGAACAATATGGTTTACCCCCTGTTGCTCCCTCTAGAAGAAAGCACGGTCATAAGCATATTGAGTCTCGACAGAAGAGTCATAAACGTCATAAAAGGAGATATAATCAAGATAAGAATAATAAAAATAATAAATCTCTCTGAAATTTTTTAATATAAAAAACTAATGACAAAATCTCTTTTTTAATAGTGCTGTATTTTAACTGTGTAGGGTTCCATGCGCCAGAATGGAAACGAATAATCTGTTCATTAGAAGTAGGAGTTAACTTTTGTTTGAGTATACCACCGAATCCAATGTCAGAGGCATCAGTTTCAACTATTTTGAATGTTAAATCATTTGAAATGCCAAGGCAGGGCAATACCTTAATATATTTTTTAACTTGTTGGACGACAGAAGTATGAATGTCAGTCCATGGAGGTGGATTGCTTTGTAAGCACTGAAAGAGAGGCTTACAAATCTTCCGGAGATTCTTATAAAACTTGCCAATATAATTTAACGAGCCAAGAAATCTCTGTAGCTGAGTTTTGTCGGTAATCTTATTTGGGAACCAGTCGGCGAATTGAATAGCTCTGTCAATTGGCCGTGTGAGTCCATGATAGAGGATTAAACCGAGAAACTTCACTATCTTCATTAGGTAAACCTAAATTATATCTATTCTCTGGTAATTTAATTAAAGGTTGTTCAATTTTTGAATCAGGTTTCTTAATAATATTTTCTTCAAATTTTTCTTCAATTCTGTCTAGCTGTTTTCCTACAGTTGCTAGATATTGATTACTAAAGTTTAATTGTTCAATTATTTTTTTATCGTCATTAGTTCCATCAGGGATTTTAATAGGACTAGCAATAACTGAGGTACTTTTAACTGGAATTAGAACTGTTTCTAAGGGAGGATGACTAGATGAAATTTTTTATTTATCTTCCTTAATCCATTGAGTTTTATTAATAACATTACATTTATTATGATATTATTCAAAACAATCGTAAAAAGTAACGTTAATTTCCTCTTTACCATTTGGGGCGGAAGAGGAAGAGGAGAGGAGAAGAACAAGAAAGCACATACAAACACAGATAAATTACTAAATAAATTATTTATTGATGATTACTAGAACTATTTACAAGTGCAAGAAATAATAAATGACTTACAAGTTTACTGAAATAAGAACATTAGAAGAAGAGGGGTAGGGAAAGGTTTAACCAGTGGTAGAGGCTAAAGATTAATCAGAGAAGGAGCTCTGAGTCTTTCTAAGTCTGCCTAACCAAATTAAACAATTAAACTTTAGTAATCAATATCTAGCAACTGTAGGAAAACAGCTAAACAGAATTGAAGAAAAATTTGAAGAAAATATTATTAAGAAACCTGATTCAAAAATTGAACAACCTTTAATTAAATTACCAGAGAATAGATATAATTTAGTTTTACCTAATGAACAGATATATATATATATATATATATATATATACATTTTCGTCCCACCTGGAGTTTACTTTGTGGTGGTTGATCGCTTTCTGACTTTCTTTACGTTTAAATCTCGCCAGAGAGTTCACTTCGTGGTAGTTGATTGCTTTGTACAGCTTTATTTATGTTTTGTCCCACCTGGAGTTTCTTCCGTGGTGGTTGACAACTTTACAGCTTTATTTATGTTTTGTCCCACCTGGAGTTTACTCCGTGGTGGTTGATAGATTTTTATAGCTTTATTTACATTTCTGATCCCCCATGGAGGTGCTTCGTGGTTGGTGATCATGTCTGTATATATATATTTACAGCTTTTATATATATATATATACCGCTTATTGCTTTCATACAAATTGTGGTATCGTATGCTTTAGGAATCATGTGATCACAGATTCAAATTTTATTGGATCTAGATTCGGTTCCTGTGATGGACATTTTTCAGCTGTAAGCAACTTGTAAATTATTTTGCGGTGTCTGAATTTCCTCAGATGGTTTTCATACCCACGAGGAAGTCGGCATTATTTTTGTACATTATTTTCTTATAGATGCTTCGCATCTCAAAAATAAAATCAATAAAGCCGAACACTTAATAAAATAAAAGTGTAAAGGTCTCAATTACTATTGAGCATCAGGGTTTGAAAAACATTTTTATAAAACATCATTGCTATATCTTGCTAAATACCAAATTTTTACATAAATTCAAACCTTATGTATATAGGTGCGAACGAGGCCTCGCACCACTTCCAAATAAACAGCACATTGACCCAAACACACACACATTCAGATAATTATTTCTTCAAAAGAGTCGGTCACCGTGGTAACACGAATGTCGAGGGGTGCCTAACACCTTCCCTCCGCATAATCAAGTCCCCGCACCCAAATGAATCTTGGTTTCACCTACCCGTTTAGCAGTGTCACATAACTGGGTCAATGTGCAAACCTTTTCTCGGTTGTGTTGGTACAACCATTTAAAAAACCAACTGGCGACTCTTAACAGTCCATCGTTGACATTATACATGTCAGACCTTTTTCACTTATTTTTTCAAACAAATCTCACCTAAAATGAGAACACCAAAGAACAAGTAACGAAAAGGGACAATTAAAAATCCCGAAGTCGACAGTCATGATTATACCGAATAATCCCTGGTCATAATCATACCAATAACTGTCCATCAATGAACTACAGGCCAATGAGGACTTTTACCACATCATTCGTTACATTACGGTCATGATTATACCGAATAATCCCTAGTCATAATCATACCAAGTCCATCTATGCACGTAAGCCAAAGATGACTTTCATCATAATATAAGCATGAGGATGTTGACCATGACATAACAATTCAATAAAACAAGTTCAAGGATAAATTTTAAAGATTTATAATTTAATTTATCCAGAATTCAATAACATTCAAATTGTCAACATAATACTGCTTTGTGGAGTAAAATTCAAGAATAATATTCATGTACCAAAAATAATTTGGACAAAAAAGAAATATATTTTTCGGGTAAATAGTACCCCGTGAATAGTACCATGTGAATAGTACTTCAGGAATAGTACCTCGTGATAGTACCCCGACATGAAAAGTACCCCAAATACCTGAGTGAATAATATTCGGGTGAATAGTAATTGGGTGAATAGTAACTCGTGAATAGTACTCTGGCATAAAAAGTACCCTGAATACCCGAGTGAATGATACTAGAGTGAATAGTAATTGGGTGAATAGTAACCCGTAAAAGAAAAATACCAAAGAAAATAATATTTCATGATGAGTACAAAAGAAATGATATCTCATACAAGAAGAATAGAATATACGAAACTGCAAATGGATTTTCACCCGCCATGTGGTAATCCATGTGGTCATTCACCATGCATGCGGTAGTCCACGTAGACAGGTTATTCCAATAGAATAATAAAGAATGGAATAACAAAAGAATTCACCAGGCATGCGATAGACTGCACAGACAGGTTATTCCCAACAGAATAATAAAGAATAAGAAAACTAGAAGAATTCACCAGACCTGCGATAGACCGCACGCATGAGTTATTCCCAATGTAATAATAAATAATGGAACCGGTCATGCAGAATCCCGTGCAGATAGGATATTCCAATGTAATAATAAAGAATGGAACCAAAGTCATGGGTAATCCGCAGAGATAGGATATTCCAATGTAATAATAAAGAATGGAAAAACAATGAAATTCACCGTGCATGCGATAGATCAGATGCAGAAAAGTTATTCCAATGTAATAATAAAGAATGGAATAATGTAAGAATTTCACCATGTATGCGGTACTTCGCATAGACAAGTTATTCCAATATAATAATAAAGAATGGAATAACAACCCTTACAAGTATTGAAAGAAAATAACCCTCTTCATGAATACGAAAGAATAATACCCCTTACCTCAAAAGAAGATCGGATCATTGGAATAAGTGAGGTAGCGTACTTTCTTCTTCTTTCTCTCTATAATAATTGCTCTATAGCTTTAGTGAATTGGTGAGAAATGAAGGAAGAATGAGCTTCTATTTATAGGAAAATATAGTTTCGATAATTGCACATTTTGGGGCTCAAAATATTACAGTATAATACCATCCTCTTTTCCTTCATTTTTAATTTAGTCCTGCAAGTATTATCAAACTTGCACCACCTCCCCTAATAGTAAATCATGTGAATTAATAGTAAATCATGTGACTCAATAGTTCTAAACATGTGAAAAAAATAATTACAGTATAGTACCTTCATCTATACCTCCATTTTTAACTTAGTCATGCAAGTATTATCAATCTTGCACCAACTCCCCTAATAGTAAATGAATGTGAATCAATAGTACACACATATAAACAAATAGTTATAATCATGTGAATCAATAGTAATTAATTGCTCATTTATCCGGTTAATTACCCGATTGGTCAATATAACCTCCAGACATCAATTATTATCGAAATAAATGTCGATTTTCACTAACACTAATAATTCCAACACAATGGAACTACTAATTTCATCTTTAATCAACACGAACTTATTCATCATTAATATTATAACTCACAATATTTAACAACAAGGTCGTTCCCAGGAAAGAGGGGGCTTTCCGATAAGGATATCTCCTTATTGGCGCGTAATTAGGTGACCAAACCTCTCCTTGACAGAACTTCTAGACATTGTCAATATTGCAAATAATAATATGAATAACTTTGTCGTCTCAATTATTAATTTAATAATAATAAATATTATGAAGATGATACCGTGACAATAATTGAATCAATAATATGAGAGATATGATGCATCAATTACTGTAGCAATAATTGAGTATAAATGAGTGACTTTTCACGTAAGCATCAAAAATCAATACCGTGTGCTACTATGCAACCACGCGTATTACTATACTTTTACCACCGAGTATTTTATGACAACTTTCTTACTTTGAAAATTTTTCACACATCACCCTTAACTTTAACCTTTTATCAATTTAACCATTTACTAAATAGAATGATTATAAGAAAATTGAATACTTTCATTTCATAAAATTCGGGGTCTCACAGCCCGGGCCTCATCCATCTCCAAAAGAGTAGCATCCCAACTGGATAAAACTGTCAACATCAATTCCCGATCCTGGTCCCCCTCAAAAGTCAAAAGGTGTACCCTCTGCTATAAAGTCAATCTGGGAAGTAAGGGAGTAGCAACTGAAGAGCTAGGAGCAGTGCTAACCAAAGCTGTTGTCAAGCCAAAAAATAACTCATCCTATTTAGGGGAGGGTGGATCCTATGTGACAACCCGAGAATTTAGATATTTATTAAAATCTTAAAAGATTGAATTAAGGTTAAATATTAAACCTAGACAAAAAATAAGTGTGTATTTGGTCATATATGTGTACAGTATGTGTTTAAGGGTCAAGGGTTGACCAGATAAATTATATCAGTGACAAACCCTAATATTATATTAAGAACCTCGACGTTCAGTTAGAAAACCATATCGACTATTAAGAAACCCTAGCACCGGTTCTGGAAACCCTTGTTTCAGTTTCGAGAATCTGAACCCTAATTTGGGAGCTTGAAGATAAGTATAAGGTTTTTATTTTATTGATTTTATATTTAATTAAGGATATCCCTAATTGATTATTAGAAAACCCTAATTATTCAACTGGAAACCCTAATGTACAATTATGGAACCTAATTGCTAAATTAGAAATTTTAATTAAGGAAATATTAATCTTAATTAGCAAGCTAGAATATAATTAGAAAATCCTAATTATAATTTAGAAATCTTAATTTACTATTTTTAAAACTTTATTAGAAAAGCCTAGAAAATAAATTTGTATAACCTTAATTAGGGTTAAACCCTAAGGGTCAAACCCTAAGGGTTAAAACCTAAGGGTTGTGACAAGTTACCAAGTTGTCATTCTTGAATATTTTAATGGGATGGAGTGTAGATCTAGCCCTAGTAAGTGGTTGGTGACCAACCCTAGCTATCCATGTGCCTATATCTCCCAAATATCAGATTTCATTTCCACTTAGCATCAATTGTGACCATAGATTAAAAAATATAAGAGATTTAAAAGTAAGACAAAGCTTACTTTATTTTTCATTTGAGCCAAGTCCATTCTATCTCTCCCATCCGAAATTTTAGAGTGAAAGTGAGTGAGAAATAAAACCAATGTCAGCCTTTAGCTTGCCAAGAACAAACATCAAGGTCAGAATCAAGATCAAGCTCAAAAAGGAGGTATAAAACCCTAACTTGAAAATCTATGTATTTGATGTTAGATGTTGTTAATGACTGGTTAGATATGTGTTAGAGGGTGTCATTTAGTGATCTGGGTTGTTAAATCCCATATCCATAACATCTAGATGCTCGAAATTGAAGTTTTTAGAAATCTGGAAAAAGTTGAAAAGGCTGTCTGACAGCCATATGTCAAGGCCTCTAGATCGTTACCTGTTAAGTGTTATGTGCGTTTAAAGTTATATATTTGTTCTTTGTCGTGAGGAGAGTAGACTGGAAGTGGAATCACCTCCATAACATGTCTAGATCTCGAGTTATAAGTGGTCGAACCTAGTTGACCGATCACGAAACTGGAATTCTGGGCAACTCAGAATTTTCCAGAATTTCTGACAACGTTTTGCAGGCCTCGGATCTTGCAGGTCTTAACTAGTTTGGCCAAGTTAGTGTTTGATTTGTGTAGACTGACATGAGTACTACTTATCCATGCCTCTAGATTACCCAAATACGTAACAGAATCGAATTTAACGATGGTCAAACTTAGGTTGACCAAACTGCTCAAGTACATTTCTGGGAAACCCATAAATGTTCAAGAATAGTGTTCTTGACTACTTTGACCGGCCCAGATCTTAAATAGGTTATGGTGTTAAGTTGATGTTATGATGTGTAATGGTTCTACGACATGAGCAATATAGATTTGGACTTTAAGAACAACATTGTAATGACCAGAACACCAAGAAAATTGAACCATAAAGTGGACCCTCGAACTGCCTGCGTTTCTGGGTTACCCAGAAAACCCAGGAACCGTCTAACAACACTTTCTGTAGCTTAGATCTGGCAGTTTGGATATAGTTTGGTCATGAAATCAATTTGAGGTTGTAGTATTACATGTATACTATAACATAAATACAAATACAAAGCCAGAATCCTTATGATCTAAGATTTATTCATGGTCAAACTTAGTACCCCGATGACTGACATGAAGTTTTGGGTTTTGGCCAAGAACACCTATAATGGATAGCTTGCCGTATAGGCCCTTATTTACTAGCGACATATTAATTACAAAATTATTATTTTTATTAAATAATTAGTATTAAATAATTTTTAATTATGAAAAATACATAATAAATTCCTAAAAATTATTTTAAAGTCTAAAAATGAGTTTTTAATAAATTAGAATATATTTCACCAATATTTAATATTTTGAATATTATGGTATATTTAATTTATTTAATTATAATATTAAATAAATTACTTAAAAATGATTTCAAAACTTGAAAAATCATGAAAAATTATATTATGGTATAAGAAAATATTTTGAGTTATTTTTAGTGACTTTTAATATTTTGTCAAGAATTTCATTAATAAATTAATATTAATGGTAATTAATTTATTTACTAAGTGTATTAAATAAATTATGGAAAATAGAATTAATGATTTATAAACCATATAAAAATGATTTAAGTGTTATAAAACTATTTTAAGTTATAAAATATAACTTTTAATATTTTGTCATGAAAAATATTAATATTTTAATATTAAGGACAATTATTTATTAATGGTTTTAATTACTTTAAAATTATTTAAGGATAATAATGAAGTATTAAAATACTTTGAGATATTGTAAATATATTATAATATTATGTTAAGGATTTTATTAATATTTAATATTAAATAAATATTAATGATAATGGAATTAAGTGGTATTTAAATCATATAAATATGATGTTAATGATTGAAAATTCATAATAAATGTTAATAATTAGTTAAAAATTATTATGAGCCTATGAAAATTGTTTTGACTGAATAATTAATTGTCTAAGTTAATTGTGTTGCGTTTAGACAGAGACTTATGGATATTAGGCTTGGTAGTTATCCGACTGGGCCGTCGTGATGTCAGAATCGTGACGGATTCAACTCAGACTACAATAATTTGACTTGATACTAGGTCTTATATGTTGTATGGACTAATAGGATTATGTGGTAATGTTTTTAGGTTATTGTAATGATATTATTTTAACTTGGGAAATCGATATGATTAATATTAGGTCTTCAAATAAAGCTAAGTTATGTTTCGTAATGGTAATCAACCGATCAGGCAAGTTTCTTATACTCACTTATTGTGAAAGTTTTATTGAACTGTTCTTTTAACTTGTGATTAATCATTGTTGATTACATCACGTCTATAAATTGTTGAATCACACTTTGTGCTTATTGCATGTGTTCATCAGGTATGAAAGGCTAATCACCTTCATTACCATTCGGTCCAGATATAATTGATATGTTCATGTTCAATGTTCGTTCAATTCTGAAAATTTGTCCATGCTAGTTCACAATTATATTGTTGAATGTTAGCCAGCTATTATTCAAAATCTTTCCATCATGATATATCCATAATTTATTAAACTTAAACTTGATGGGCAAATTTGTTGCTCACCCTTGCTATATCATGATAAACATTACAGATTAAGGCGAATACGTCGAATACAAGGAAAAGTCAAAGCCAAGTTCAGCTTGGGACTATGTGTGCAGCTAGATTTGTAATAGTATTATATAATAATAACATTGTATATTAGATATGATATTAATTCAAGTTTTAAGTAAGGTTCTCGACCTTGGGGATAGTGTGTAATGTTTAATGTATATTCGTGGTGATTTAGGACCAGAATTTAGGGGCGTTACAGCCTCCATAGGCTCCTCATTATAAGAATCAGAACTCAATGGTGAATGAGCAGCGAGAGATGCTACTATATCAGTCTCCAACCAGGCAGTTTACTCTAAAGAATGACCAGGGTGAATATCTAAAAAATTAGCTCTCTCCCGATGAGTCCATAAATCATATACTCTGGCGAAATCATCCCCAGATAAAGATAAAGCTGATTATCGCTGACCTGAAGCTCCATCAAAGGAATGTAAGCCCTGAAACTGATCAAACTGTCCCATAACAACTAAGGGATAATATATAGTCACACCTCTCAAACCTGCCAATGGGAGAAAGTCCATACCAGGGGTATGTGTGATGAAGCTAAATGGAGAGCAGTAGCCAGAATAAACCAATGTGGAAAATGGCTCCTCAATCACAATAAAAAAGACAAACCATGACGTTGTATCTACACAATCAGTAGGGCGGAAAGAATAGGACATCGCTATGTCATGTCCAGAGCAATATCCATAACGCCGGAACATACCAATCGGTCTCAAATGCGTCATAAACTAAAAATATAACAATACAGCACTGCCTCAAAAAAACTCATCAGAACGATTACGGCAAAGAGAAGCTAAAACGTAAGTCTCTACCAAAATCATGGGAAGGATGGTATGATCCTCTCTAAGAAGAATAATAGCAATGACTAAACCAATGTCTAGGTGATCCATATAAAGAGGCATATACAAATATGGTATAACGCAAATCAATAAAGCGTCCACTTGGGCAACCCTTCAAACCTCCTTGGAGATGACAAAATCCCCCTGATGCAGTAAAAAACTGTATGTAGCCCCAAAGTGGTCGATTAAAAAATCCATGGATACCATATGTCCAGAAAAGACCTCATCTAAAATAACGTTACATCTCAAACCAGTCATAGCCATGAACTGGCGATGCATATGGCCAACAACTACCCTAGCATAGAGTATATCTAACAATAAACTAGTAATACGTTGGTACTAATCTAAGGTCGGAGTCAATTCATCTGATCCAAACCTAAAAACATGTCTATCGGGGATCCAACAAGATAATATACTCTTTACATAGCCCTTGGGGACCTGAAACATCAAAAAAGACATGGACTGTCTCAGCATCTAACCTGCTGATATGCCATCTGAATTCGGCAGAATGTTATACCAGGATATCAAACTGGAAGCAATGTGGGTACGATGAAGGTGGTCAATGCATACCACTGATGATGAGACATCTGTAAAACCGTATCATACGACCATACAAGGGTCAATTCTAACTCATAAAAATAAAAATGCAAATACATGACATATAATGCATGGATCATGATAGATGGCGATTCAATAGGTGCAGTAAATGAAAATCATTATATATAAATCTCTGTACAATATAAAACTGAATACATCATGAAATTAAATACATCATCTATATCCTACAAATGAAAATAAAAAGTACAGGAAAATGGGGTACAGCCACCCAATATCTAACAAAAGCCTATCAGAAGAAATCATGGACATCTATATCCCCAAGGCGATCAACACGATCCAACTCCTCTTGAGTCGCGATATCTCTGTTAAAAGGCACATACGAACGGTACAAGGGAGGATCTCCATCAGCAAAACTACCAGCATTTAGCTCGCCAAAAAGACAAAAACTAAACTGGAAGGGATAATAAGTAGCAGCCTCCATGGATCCCTACCCAAATGGCATACAAAAATAGACAATTGATCCACCTGTTGAGTCAAAGTTACTATCTGGTCCAAGTGATATGACTCCTAGACACGGGCGAGCCAATCTGCCATCATCATGGATCCAGACACCATATTCGCCAGGAATTGGGTATCACGGGTATGAGCCCCAATGGTGCGGGGAGTCCACCACCGATGAAAAATATCATGAGTACAAAAGCCATTGGACAATGTAAAGCCATCCAAGACCATCAGGGGAATATCTCTAATATGCTAGGATAAAGGCCATGAATGCCACTCAAGAGGAAGATGAGGAATCTGAATCTCTCTTGTGATGCACCTGATAACATGCTCTCCTAAATAGAGCTCCCAACCTCCCTCAATCAAGAAGGGAATCCAACAGGTAGATAATGCATACTCAGCTCATGTCAGGAAGTTATCCTCAAAGCCCACTGTCAAGAAATCTGGAGTATAAGGAACCTAGGTGACGACATTAGTAGTTAGCAGCTTCAGCTGTAAATGACAATGAGTAAAGCCATCTGCCACAGGTATCTCAGCCAAGGTAAATGTTAGGTTTGTAATATTCATGAACGCAATCAAATTGCACAAAATAAGAGGGAACGTGGAAAATTAAAGTTTTAAAATTTTACAAACCATATACCCGGATCACCCTTTATGCACAATTATTAATTAAACGAAAAAGATAAAGAATGTGACGCCCCCAAAACAGGTATACATCACCCATCTTGGGTCGCCAAATACAAGGTACTGAATACAAATACAACTTAATTAAACAACAGTCGTGTAAAATACGACTAAACATATGTTGTGAGTTTTAATACAAATATTGTCATCTAGACAATATACAAACTCAATGGGGTCCTCATTACATTTATTATCACACTATTTCATAGAATAGTGAGGACTACTAATGATATTATCTGGACCATCACTCTGTTCCCCGACTAGTCCCTACTACGTTCTCATTTCCTGAAGAGAACAATGAAAGCAAAAGGGTGAGCTCAACTAGCCCAATAAGAACTATTATGACTAAGATAATGCAGAATAAATTATCATTAGCCTTCAACAATGTTAAACTGATAAAATATAACAAACATCAAGTTTAACTGCAGTAGAACAAGCAATCCATTAGAAGAGTCAAGTAAAGAATAAAATCTACTATCTTTTATGATTTAAAAGGTTTTTCATGACTTTTATCGCTGAGACTCAGCTTAATAAATAATCCACATCATCCCTGCACTATGGATAAGGATATTCATTAGTATCACAACCACAAATTATCCATGCACCATAGCCAATGATATTCGTGTATTCATCAATGGTCATGATCATTCCAACAACTGTCCATCAATGCACTACGGGTCAATGAGGACTTTTTCCACATCATTTGTAACATTACGGTCATGATTACACTGAATAATCCCCGGTAATAATCACACCAAGTCCATCTATACACTACAGGCCATAGATGACTTTCAACATAATATAAACATGAGGATGATGACAATGATATAAGAATTCAATAAAACAAGTTCAAGAATTAATTTATCCAGGAATAATAATGTCCAAATTGTCAACATGATACTTCTTTGTAGAGTAACACTCAAGAATGCTCAGAAGAATATTTCCATGAAAAGATACTAGATGAAGAGCAAATATCAAGGATATTCCACTAATTTCATGGAGTATAGAAGTCAAAACTTTAACCAACTGAGTATAATAAAGAATGGAATAACAAAAGAAATTACCAGGCATGCGATAGACCGCATGCATAAAAGTTATTCCAACAAAATAATAAATAATGGAACCAGTCATGCGAACGCACCTACGTAATATTCCAACAGAATAATAAATAATGGAACCAGTCATGTATAAATGCACGCATGTGATGTTCCAATGAATAATAAACAACGGAACGGTGTCACGTAAACGCACGCATGTGATGTTCCAAATGTAATAATAAACAACGGAATAACAGAAGAATTTCACCAAGTATAGGGTATCCCGCGTATACAGGTTATTCCAATAGAATAATAAAGAATGGAATAACAAAAGAATTTCACCAATAAGAAAGAAGGAATACCCCTAACGAGTACAACAAATAATGTGACGCCCCCAAAATAGGTATACAACACCCATTTTGAGTCGTCAAAATACATGGTACAGAAATAACTACAACTTTATTAATACAACATAAAAACTGTGAGTTTAAATACGAATATTGTCACCTAGACAATATCCACACTCAAATAAGTCCTCATTACAATTATTAATACACTATTTTTACAAAATAGTGAGGACTACTAGAAGCACTTCTAGAACCATCATTTCACACCCCGACTAGTACTCGCTACATTCTCGCCTCCTGAGAAGAAAAATGGAACAACAAGGAAAAGGGTGAGCTCAACTAGCCTAGTAAAGAATATTATAACTAAGATAACATAGAACAAATTATCGTTAGTCTTCAATAGGGAAAAATCTAATAGAATACAATAGACAACCAGTTTTAAATCAATCTTCGCAGCGGAAATAATAATTCATTAGAAGAGTGAAGTAGAGAATGCAATCTACTATCTTCTATATATGAATTTAAAAGTTCATCGTTGATATTTTATCTCTGTAACATCAATCAATATATATCTGGAATTAAATATTCATCTTTGCACTACAGGCCAAAGATATTCATCAGTTGGTCATGTTCATCTAAACACATGTTCATCTTTGCACTACGGGCCAAAGATATTCATCAGAAAATCATTCATCTTTGCACTACATACCAAAGATATTCAGTAATATCATCATTTAGGACTGAGGATGATGAAAAATATTTTAAAGAAAACGAATCCAGTGAAACAAAAGAATAAATATTAAGGATTCGTACTTTAAACAATCCAAGTTCAAAAATACTTCATAAATAATCAGAGTGGAGTAAAATTCAAGAATGATCAAAACATAGATCCAATCAAAGATAGGAATCATAACAGAAAATCTTGGACACAGAAAAGAAAATTAAATTTTTCTGTGAATAGTGTCGTATTTGTGAATAGTGTCGTATACGTAAATAGTGTCATATACGTGAATAGTAACTCCGACACCAAAAGATAGAAATTCCACAAGAAAATCATGCTTCGTGAATAGTACTCATGAATAGTAACTCGTGAATAGTAACTCATGAATAGTAACCCCGACATGAAAAATTCCAAATTTGATAAAAATTCAGACCAATATTTTGGCATAATGATATAGAAGAAACAATATCATATACGAAGAAAATAACATCCCTTACCTCAAAAGGATAGTACTTCTGACTGGAATACTGGATATAGTACTGAAAGAACTTGCACCGTATAGCAATACTCATAGTACTAAAATACTCACAAAAATACACTCGATATTATAGAGAGAGAAAGATAGAGAAATCTTTACTTTCTGGTGTGATTTTTAATTCTAACCTAAGCACCCTATTTATAGGAAATTGCTTAGAACACCAATGCAGAAAATTTAATATAATATTAATATATATATATATATATATATATACAAATTTTCAAGCCCACCTTTGAAATCAGATCTTAGCATTTCCCACATGCCAATCTTCTAGAAAAAAGGTAAGAAAAACGTTTTTCATAAAATAAATAATTAAAACTTCCAAAAATCAATTATTTCGGAACTTCAAAACTTTAATAATTGATGATAAATAACCCTTTTGTCAGAAAAATTCGAACCACATTTCCTTTTCATAGGAAATTTCATTCTCTACAACTTTGTAAATTTAAGTTTTTCCAAATTCCAAAGAGAAATTGACCGAAATCCACAAACGGACGATTTTACAGGCTATAATCAAATTTCAGTCAAGAAATGGGCCCACAAACATGTTTAACATGCTTTAAACAACTTTTGCAACAAAAATACTCTTTCTCCTCATATACTCATATATCCCACATTCATTGTATAAATATCATCATTATTATATTATAATAATATAATAAAATATTATTTTATCAGAAAAGATAAAATATCGATTTTCAACTATTGTCACTTTAAAATTTTCTCCATCTATATCCACATAAAATGAATATTTTTCTCGATCATATAAATCAATAATTAATTATTCACAAATAATATTACGTAATCACAATATCGATAAACTGTGCAGCCTCAGAAAGAGGGGCTTACCAATAAGGATTTCTCCTCACTTGGGCGCGCAATTAGGTGACCAAACCTCTCCTTGATGTAAATTTCTAGACATTGCCAATAATGTTATCTAATAATATTATTAGATAATATGAATTATTGCTTCGATAATGGAAAATAATGTGTAGTGATAATTATTAAAACAACAAAGAATATAGAATATCAATGCAACAATTATTGAATCAATAAAATATCGAATAAAGTAATTCTTGTAACAATTATTGAGTAGTGCCTTCACGTAAGAATCAATAATTGGTGCAATACTGTGCTATCTCTGCGTGCAACAACGATATTATCGTGTTTTAACCAACGAGTATTCCAACAAGATGATAATCGGTAATAACTCGCGCAGTTATTTATAAACAACTTATACTTGTCGCTTTTTTTTATCCAATCGCTTTCGTTATGGGGCCCACAAGGTTGCCGCTGTCGCATTTAATATTCCCGACAAAGAAGAATATTCCACGACCAAACGAATATTCACCGATAAAAATGAATATTTTATAACCACCTGCTTATTTAAAATACTTGCGCATTTTCCCCATAACTAACCACATTAATCAAATCAACCCTTACTATTTCAAAATGATAAATAGAGAAAATTAAATTTCATTTATTAATAATTTGGGGTCTTACAACCTCCCCTCCTTATGAAATTTCGTCCTCGAAATTGACGTACATACCTGGTGTTTCGAAAAGATGAGGATACCTCGCTTTCATTTTCGTTTCCAACTCCCAGGTCATTTCCTCAATAGCATGGTTTCTCCATAAAACTTTAACTTATGGTATGACCTTCGTGCGTAGGACATGCTCCTTCCTATCCAAGATCTTGACAGGTACCTCTTCGTGCGTTAAGCCTTCGGCTATCTCGTCCGGTTCTAACTCAATAACGTGGTTTGGGTCTTTCAGATATTTACGAAGCACAGATATGTGAAAACCATTATGAACACGAGACATGCTTGGAGGTAACGCGAGTCTATAGGCCACATTTCCTACTCGTTCAAGAATCTGAAATAGACCAATAAATCGTGGATTGAGCTTTCCTCTCTTTCCAAATCTTGTAACTCCCTTCCATGGAGCCACACGCAACAATACATGATCCCCAATAATAAATTCCACATCCTTTCGATGAAGATCCGCATAACTCTTTTTGTCGATCCTGTGCCGTTTGTATACGTTGTCTAATCATTTGGATCTTTTCTGTAGTCATACATACCAACTCAGGTCCCAACAATATTGTTTCACCCACCTCATCCCAACATATTGGAGAGCGGCACTTTCGTCCATACAATGCTTCAAATGGAGCACACCTATACTTGATTGTTAACTGTTGTTGTAGGAGAATTCCACCAATGGTAGGTACTTATCCCAACTCCCTTTGAAATCGAGGATACAATGTCTTAATAGATCTTCAAGAGTTTGAATAGTCTTCTCTGATTGTCCGTCCGTTTGAGGATGGTATGCCGAACTACACTGTAAATCCGTGCCCATAGCTTTCTGCAAGCAAACCCAAAATTTTGAAGTAAATCTTAGGTCACGATCCGAAACTATGGATACTAGCATGCCATACAACCTCACAATCACATTCACGTACATACTAGCAAGACGTTCAAGGGAATAAGTCTCCCATATCGGTAAGAAATGGGCAGACTTGGTTAATCTATCGACAATAACCCAAATCGCATTTATGCCTTGAGAAACCGTGGGAAGACCCGTAACGAAATCCATGGTAATGTGTTCCCACTTCCATTTTGGAATCTCAAGTGGTTGCAATGGACCCTTTTGGCACTTGATGCTCAGCCTTTACACGTTGACAAGTTAAACACCTCGATATAACTTCGCGATCTCTCTCTTCATATTGTTCCACCAAAATGTATGTCGAAGATCATGATACATTTTGGTGCTCCCAGGATGGATTGCAAACGGTGTGTTGTGTGCCTCCATCATGATTCTATGCTTCATATTAGAATCGTTAGGAACACAAAGTCTGGAGTGGACTCGAAGTATTCTTTCTTCATCGATTCTTGCTTTTGGAATAGTACCTTCTTGTACTTTCTTCTTCATACGCATCAGCTCCGGATCTGTGGCTTGAGCAACTTGAACTTTATCAATTAAAGTTGGTTCTATGCATATACTTGACATCATCGCACTTGTTCCTGCATATGATCTTCTACTCAACGTGTCAGCTACCATGTTTGCTTTTCCAGGATGGTATTGAATAGTGTGGTCATAATCTCTCAACAGCTTGAGCCAACGTCGTTGCCGCATGTTGAGTTCTTTTTGAGTGAAGAAATATTTGAGGCTTTTATGGTTTGAATATATCTCCACTTTCTCCCCATATAGATAGTGCCTCCAGATCTTTAGCGCGAAAACGACTGATGCCAACTCTAGATCATGAGTAGGATAATTCCTCTCATATTCTTTAAGTTGTCGCGAGGCATAGGCTATGACTTTCCCACATTGCATGAGAACACATCCTAACCCTTTGCCCAAGCATCATCAGAGAGATAAAATCCATCCGAACCGGATGGTATTGTCAAAATAGGTGCCGAAATGAGTCTCCTCTTGAGATCTTGGAAACTCTTCTCGCATTCCTCGCTCCATACGAATTTTGTATCTTTACGAGTCAGTTGAGTTAACGGGATAGTAATTCGAGAATATCCTTCAACGAATCTCCGATAATAACCAACTAAGCCTAGAAAGCTATATATTTCGATTACCGACTTAGGTTGCTCTCAACTGTAACTCATATCCCAACCTTGGATAGCACGTCACAATGACACCTATCAGTTCACTATCGCACGAATATGGCGTCCCCTACGAAGAGTCTGACTTCGGTGCATTCCACAAAAGAAGTCACCAAATAGAGGCTCGGTTATCAACTTCTATAGTTGGGTTTTTAACTCCTGAAGTTCAATTAGGAGCCATTTGATATGAGATTTTAGAAATGGGTTTTGTACCGGGTTCAAAGTCGATACAAAATTCAATATCACGCTCTGGGAGTAGGCCAGGAAATTTTTCAGGAAATACGTCAAGAAATTTACTAACAACAGAAATATCATTCAAATCTGACGTATTTTTGTTCAAGTCCATAACATGGCTAAGAAAGCTTGACATCCGTTTTTCAATAAATGAATGACTTTACGGCTTGATATAAAAGAGTTTGACTTCAATGGTTTGGTTGCTTAAATTCGAATAACAGGTTGCTTAGGAATATGAAAACTAACAACCTTACAAAAGCAATCAATTTGGCATGATGAGTAGTTAACCAATTAATCCCTAAAATCACATCAAAAGCAAGTATCTTTAAAGAGATAAGATCAACAGGTAATGTGACGGTGCCAACTTGGATCAAACAAGATTTATGAACATTGGATGTGATGAAAGTTTCTCCTAACGGAGTTTCCACAAATAAATCAAAGTCTAATTTTTCCAGAGTCAAGTTTAAACGTTGAGCACAAGCAGGAGAAATAAATGAATGGGTAGCACCGGTATCTAGTAAGGTATAGACTTCGCAAGAATTTATAATTAACTAACCCGTGATACCTTCGTTCAAGTTCCTCGTGTTTTGGGCAGTCACGACAAACGCTCTTCCAGGAACTGTTGACTTTGACTTGTTCGTATCCGCCTTTGGTGCCACCGTCCCAACTGGACTTAACTTTGCTATAGAGTACATTCCACCCGTCATTGCTTCGTCGAATTCCTGATCCATGATTTCAATCATTACTCTCCGATCCATATCAAATTGGGGTTAACCGCTCTGCATAGGGTAATTCCGAACTCGATGTTGGATTCTCCCAATTGCTGTACAGAAAGCGAAATCCATTTCATCTATTTTGGCCTTATTTGATCGGACGTCTTTTTCTACAATATAAATGTGTCGTGTATCTTTTACCCATACATCCTCCATTCTCATTCGTTTGGTTGCTTCTTCTTTCATCAGAACTTTGATCATAGCATTCTCAGATTCCAACTCTAATATCTTATACTCTACCAAAGAGTGCTTCTGTTCAAGCATCGTATATCAGGTAACACAATTTAGAATTGTTGCATCTCTTTGCTCCACGACCACCTGCCGTTCTTCAACCTGCTCTTCTAACTTATGAATAAGACTTTGTAATTCTAAATTTCGATCATAAAATTCTTCTAATAAATTCTCCTCAGGTTCCTCTTCTTCCTCTTCTTCCTCTTCTTCCTCACTCTCAGCTGCTACCTCTGCGACTATCTCAGGAGCAACTATTAATTCTTCACTCACCACATGGATATCTCTAATTCTTTCTTCGCCTAACATCAGATTATCTTGGTTGGCGATTAGAGCTTTCTCCACGGTCTCATTCACTCCATTGTTAATATTTTCAGCTGCCATTCTCAAATACTGCCACAAAACAAGGGTTAATTAAAGAAATTGACATGCAACATAATAACCCTATACTCTAACCAACCAATAAATAAGCTTAGGTAGGACACACTAGCGAAGGATTTACTCGTCTCTCCCCTCCTAGTTCTATTCCCCGATCTCCGCCAGAGATCATATTCCTAAGCTCTGATACCAACTGTGACGCCCCCAAAATAGGTATACAACACCCATTCTGAGTCGTCAAAATACATGGTACAGAAATAACTACAACTTTATTAATACAACATAAAAACTGTGAGTTTAAATACGAATATTGTCACCTAGACAATATCCACACTCAAATAAGTCCTTATTACAATTATTAATACACTATTTTTACAGAATAGTGAGGACTACTAGAACCACTTCTAGAACCATCATTCCACACCCCGACTAGTACTCCCTACATTCTCGCCTCCTGAGAAGAAAAATGGAACAACAAGGAAAAGGGTGAGCTCAACTAGCCCAGTAAAGAATATTATGACTAAGATAACATAGAACAAATTATCGTTAGTCTTCAACAGGGAAAAATCTAATAGAATACAATAGACAACAAGTTTTAAATCAATCTTCGCAACGGAAATAATAATTCATTAGAAAAGTGAAGTAGAGAATGCAATCTACTATCTTCTATATATGAATTTAAAAGTTCATCATTGATATTTTATCCCTGTAACATCAATCAATATATATCTCGAATTAAATATTCATCTTGCACTACTGCCAAAGATATTCATCGATTGGTCATGTTCATCTAAACACCTGTTCATCTTTGCACTACGGGCCAAAGATATTCATCAGAAAATCATTCAACTTTGCACTACATGCCAAAGATATTCAGTAATATCATCATTTAGGACTGAGGGTGATGAAAAATATTTTAAAGAAAACGAATCTAGTGAAACAAAAGAATAAATATTAAGGATTCGTACTTTAAACAATCCAAGTTCAAAAATACTTCATAAATAACCAAAGTGGAGTAAAATTCAAGAATAATCAAAACATAGATCCAATCAAAGATAGGAATCATAACTGACAATCTTGGACACAGAAAAGAAAATTAAATTTTTCTGTGAATAGTGTCGTATTTATGAATAGTGCCGTATACGTGAATAGTGTCGTATACGTGAATAGTAACTCCGACACCAAAAGATAGAAATTCCACAAGAAAATCATCATGCTTCGTGAATAGTACTCGTGAATAGTAACTCGTGAATAGTAACTCATAAATAGTAACTCATGAATACTAACCCCGACATGAAAAGTTCCAAATTTGATAAAAATTCAGACCAATATTTTGGCATAATGATATTGAAGAAATAATATCATATACGAAGAAAATGACATCCCTTACCTCAAAAGGATAGTACTTCTGACTGGAATACTAGATATAGTGCTGAAAGAACTTGCACCGTATAGCAATACTCAAAGTACTAAAATACTCACAAAAATACACTCGATATTATAGAGAGAGAAAGAGAGAGAAATCTTTAGTTTCTGGTGTGATTTTTAATTCTAACCTATGCACCCTATTTATAGGAAATTGCTTAGAACACCAAAGCAGAAAATTTAATATAATATTAATATATATATATATATATATAAATTTTCAAGCCCACCTTTGAAATCAGAACTTAGCATTTCCCACATGCCAATCTTCTAGAAAAAAGGTAAGAAAAACGTTTTTCATAAAATAAATAATTAAAACTTCCAAAAATCAATTATTTCAAAACTTCGGAACTTTAATAATTCATAATAAATAGCCCTTTTGTTAGAAAAATTGAAACCATGTGTCCTTTCCATAGGAAATTTCATTCTCTACAACTTTGTAAGTTTAAGTTTTTCCAAATTCCAAAGAGAAATTGACCGAAATCCACAAACGGACGATTTTACAGGCTATAATCAAATTTCAGTTAAGAAATGGGCCCACAAACATGTTTAACATGCTTTAAATAACTTTTGCAACAAAAATACTCTTTCTCCTCATATACTCATATATCCGATATTCATTGTAAAAATATCATCATTATTATATTATAATACTATAATAAAATATTATTTTATCTGAAAAGATAAAATATCGATTTTCAACAATTGTCACTTTAAAAATTTTTCTCCATCTATATCCACATAAAATGAATATTTTTCTCATCATATAAATCAATAATTAATTATTCACAAATAATATTACAGAATCACAATACCGACAAACAAAAGTAGTTTCAGAAAGAGGGGCTTTCAATAAAGGATTCTCTTCATCGACCAAGCAATTAGGTGACCAAACCTCTCCTTAGATAGAACTTTCTAGACATTGCCAATAATGTTATCTAATAATATTATTCAGATAATATGAATTATTGCTTCGATAATGGAAAATATTGTGTAGTGATAATTATTGAAACAACAGTAATATAGAAAATCAATGCAACAATTATTGAATCAATAAAATACTGAACAGTAATTACTGTAACAATTATTGAGTAGTGCCTTCTTACGTAAGAATCAATAATTGGTGCAATACCGTGTGCTACTGTGCAACTTTTGGTTGATTTCGCAATCAAAGAATACGTGCAAGTATACACGGTCAACAAGTAATAAAGTGATAAGAAAAGTATTGTTCCCACAGAGAATCTTAATTAATAAATTCCAACTACTAGCACTATATCAACCCAATTTTATTTAAACAATGATAAATTATGATTTTTTGAAATATTAAAACTAAATTAAACCATTAAAGATATTATTCTAAAATAAGCAAATAAATAAACTCAAATTTGAATGATTGATTTTCGATAAATAGGGATTAAGACTTCAACATCCCCAATTATGAACTATAAATCAATTATCCAATTATCCCAATTACTATGTCTAGTGAATTGTTAACAACAATTCTCAAATGTCAAAAGTCCTTTTCCAAGTAATCAACTGACTTCTATTTAATCCAGATTAATCTTGCTATATTCCTATGCAAAACAAGTGAATTAAACTCTTTCAATTCCAATTCCTTATGTGTTACATGTGGTGAAAAGATATTTCCATTCAATTCACAAACCTAATTATTCACTGTGCAAATAAATAAGTCACACGTTATCAAACTCAGTTCTAACCCTAGAATTCCTCTTTCAATTCCTTCTAGAGTAACACGGTAATTATTGGCCAAATAATTAATCAATAGATGCAAGGCAAGATAAACAATTCACTGCAACATAAATAATTGGAATAAACTGAATAACTAATTTATAGCCATAAAAGGTTCAATTGAAATCTTAATTAAAGAATTAGTTCATAACGGAAATAAAGACCAATAATCGTTTGCAAATCATCCTTAAAGAATTACAAATTGAAAATAAGGAGAAGAAGAAGAAAAACTCTGTAGCCAATCCTTAATCTTCAAGTAATCCTTGTGTAGCCTCCAATGAATGAATGATAAGCTGAATAATTAGATGATAAAAAAAACCTAATTTCAGCACTTAATCTCCTTTTATACTTTCCCACAATCCTAATCCAAATCAGCTTGCATCCCATAAGCAAGTCAAAACAGAAAGTCAAACGTCTCCGGTCAAATACTAAAGCGAGACTCGGCGCCCGTGCCATTCTCTTAGTAATTTCAGTAGCCTTGCTATTGGACTTCTTTGAAATTACCATATTGCCACTCTTTCCTCCAAATTCCCAATTCATCCCTGCAGCTCCCAAATCTGCAAAATAACACATAACCACAGTAAAAATAGTCCTAAACGACTCGAAGATACAACAATTTAAACCCAAGTATATCCGATTTATGGGTATATTACCCAATCATCAAATACCTCCAAACTTATATCGTTACATATCCTCAAGCAACAAACACAAAATAATACTAACAAAATGAAAACGATAACTCATGCAAATGTAACTAGCTAAATGAACGTAATTCCAGCAATCCAATAGCTCACGTATATCCATAGGCTTCAGAAAAATCACAAAAACATGCTGATACATCATGTGAACACAGATTAATGATATCCCAACAATCAATGAATCTGAATCTGTTATTACTGATATTGTGAGTGTGTGTTCAACAACCATGTTAACCCATGACAGGCAAAAATATGAAAGATAATAAATTTCTTAGTAAGCATCATATAGTGTAAACTCGAGAACGCATCAAATATACTTGTTTCAACTAAACTCAAACAATCACCCGAATTCAAGAGTCAAAATGGAATACTTATGCTTTTCTTTTCTTTCTCTTTTTTTTTATAACGGGGGATTTTGCCCTTTTCCCGCTGTATTTGTATTTATATTTTTTTTCTAAATATACATAAATGATTGTGCAATGTCTTATCCCATTAGGCTAACAGTGTTACCCCTTAGCGAGCCACCAACGACTCCTGCATCATGAAAGACCTTAGGGCGCTAAGTGTAAAGACAATCCCCTCGGGCGTACTTGCTCAAATAACAAAGGCCCCGAAACAAGACTAGTCACCATGTATACTTTTTTTTTTAGCTTATATATTCCAAATATTTTTCCCCCAAACTTGAATTTATGTATAAATTCAGTCTTCTCTAGCTATTCAACTTGTCCTTTCATTTCACTAGCAATCATCCTTTAGAACTCTATTATCTAACCATTTAAACTATCATAGCCAATCATGGTTGTTTTTCAAAGTGCTTTCCTATGATATCAGTGTCAAACAGATAAAGATTCAATTCATGTCAAGAAAATCATATCACTGACTCAACAATCCTTACTAGACTTGTTCATGCAATTCTAAATTCATCATTTGCCCCCCAAATAAACGCACTATCAAAAGCTGGAATTAACATGCAATCCTAAATGCAACATTACTAACAATCATCCACAAACTAATAACAAACTAAACTACAACTTAGAAATCAAAACGAACCACCCCCAAACTAATCTAGAGCAATGTCCTCATGCGAGAAATATAACAAAATAAAATAGAGGACTTCCCTGACGAGCTTATTCCTCAGGTGGGGCATCTTCGTCCTCGCTCATCTCTTGATCAAGGGGAAAACAGGTAGAAACAGAGCGTTAGAAGGAAATGGCTGTGAACGCTCGGATGTGTTTCGATGATCGATTGCATTCATGTAAAACAAATTGGTCAACTAAAAATTTGAAAATCACGTCTTGACGTTCTGACAAGCGCACATTCTGGGACTCCATATTGTAAAACCAGCCGTCTATCTCCCGCTGGACAGCTTCGGGGACCACACCACGATGAGCTGTTGTAGATGGGCCATAAGTAGGTGGAGCCTGAGGTGATGGGGCTTGTGTAGGTGCAACTTGGGGATTTATAAAACCCAATCCCCTAGGGTGATTTGCCCCACCCGTCCACACTTTATACCGGCTGATCAACTTGTGGTCCAAAACTGGTATAGGCGTTTGAATCATCTCATCCAATCTCCATTTCACCCCAAACTTGGCACATAGAACACATATCAATGAAGGATGGGGTAAACCTCATGTGGTTCCACCTCGAGATGCTCAGAGAATGGACTGCTGGATCACATGATCGACATCTATTTGCAAGCCTTGAATAATTGAATATAGCAACACCGCTCTTTCTTTGGTGACATGGCTCACATGCGTGCATGGCATGAGTTTGGTACAGATGAAGGCATACCACACCTTCCCATACAGGCTGAGATGAGAGTGGGGGAAGGTCATGCTACAGTTGCCTCTTTTATAGTTCTTATAAAAGAGCTCTAACTCATGCAAGTATACACGGGTCAACAAGTAATACAGAGTAAGTAAAGTATCGATCCCACAGTGAAAGTTGTTAACTTAGACTACTATGCATTAATCACTCACTATATTTATATGCTGAGACTTTAGACTAAATTTTAGATTTAAATAAATTATAATTACCAACTACAAATAAGAATATAAACGAATTAGATATGATGTGGAAACAATGTGATCCTAACTTCATTCAATATTTTATTCAATCGCCATATGTCATGCAAGAAGCATTTACATATCACAGGATAATAGCCAAGGGCTTAAAAGCGAGTTATAACCATTTTCCAATGCACTATAACCAACTCACATATCATCTACAGATGTTAGAATCCATGTAATCACCAATAACACCACAATTACCATATTCCTATGCGCAATTACAATCCTATTGATTTTAAGCACAACCCTTACTCTAGCTCATACGGTAAAAAAGTATATTCCTATCTGTTTCACAAAATATGCAAGACTTACTCTAGCCCCATATTCGCATGCTATCATAATTTCATCCATATTCATATGTTCATTTCCAATTCCATACAAATACTAACATGAAGATTATCAATCATTCATAAATACAAACCAAACATGATAGATAACCCAATGATATGCAAAACAAATCTAACACTTAGATGTGCAACCAAAATACATATTAAAATCCGTTAGAATCATATAATGGAGTTTAGTTCATGGCGGAACCAAAAGCCATTATGGGATCAAGGCTAAACATGATCAATAATCAATCAAATAAGAGTAAGAGGTGGAGAATAATCAAACCCAAATGTTGAATAGTAATCAATGATTAACTATGAAAACCCCAAATAATTCCATTCAATAATAATAAAAATCCACAATGGTTAAGAACTCCAAGAAGAAGAAGAGAATAAAACATTGCGGCTTCATTCTCCGTTGGGATCTCCCCCCACTGTGTTAACCCTAATTCTAATATGAAAATACGTAAAATAATGTCAAGTCACCTCTCTGACACACGTCAGAATCGTTTTATACCAATTACACATCATCAAATTTGCTTAATTAAAAATAAAACAAATTACAACATCAGCATCGCGCGCGGCTCTAGTATATCTATCTCATGGCCGTGAGACTTACAAAGATGCTTCAAGGTGCCTCCAGACGTCTTTAATGCGCGATCGACTCTCACGCTTTTCATGGGCACGCTACTGGTCTCTCATGGTGCGCTGGTCCTTGCCTCATGAAAGCGCTTGAGTTGTAGAATGCTCCTTATGTTATGTCCATCCAGCTTTTCGCTGGGCATGAGCTCATTCTTTTATATTGCAAGGCATACAGCGTGGTTTCAGGTCCCGCAAATCTCGAGTCGGTTTATGCTTTTCACTCGCTGCATCGCTACTTGTTTGCTCATGCCTTAACCTCTTGCTTGCTTGATTTCCATGCCTCATTATGCTCCCATGCCATGCACATCCTCGCCTTTCCACTAGCCTACACACATACGCTCACCGATGCCTCAATTTCCACCAAAATAACGCCGATTCCTACACTTATTAACTAAAAGGAGTTTTAAGTATATAAAATACAAAATAACGTGAAATGCGACTAAAACACAATGAAATGTATTCAAGGCGGGCACACTTCGCATGGATTAATATACAATAAGTGAGTAAAAATATCACTTATCAAATATCCCCAAACTTGAACTGTTGCTTGCCCTCAAGCAATGCATATGCATGAACACTGAAAATGTAACTACAAAACTATTCAACTACTTTATGATGCAAACTAGTCTCACATAATCTTGACCATAACAGAATTTCAACCCAAATTACCTCAGTGAACTATCCAGATTCCAGAACATAATTTCAAACCAAACCATAGATATAACATCATACAAGCAGATAATTCATGAATGCTATAGAGATGCTGTGTGTGTGTGTTGTTCACAAAAACTTGATCCAAGCAAAGATTATGTATCCTACATTGCTTCTCACAGAAAATTATAATCTAAATCAAGATTCATGTATACTCATTCACATAGACTATTTCGACATCTCACCGCAGACTAAGGTTCAACAATGGGTTTATTGCTTTATTGCTACTCACGAGGGCGATTTTGCACTTTCCCGTGGTGTTTATTGCTATTGATTCTTTTCTTTTGCTCTTTTCCCTTTTTTTCACATAACCGTGCAATGTCTCAATCCATTAGGCACATTGCTACCCTTTAGCGAGCTTTCAACCAACGACTCCCAGACCATGAAAGACCTTAGGGCGCTAGGTGTAGAGACAATCCCCCAAGCGCATTTTACTCAAGTAGCCAAGGCCCCTAATTAAGACTAGTCACGTTATTGCACATATATATATATATATATATATATATATACACACAGCATACCCATGTTTCCCCAAAATTTGCACCTCAATGACTCTACAATCTACAACACTTTCCTCATGTTTCTCATTTTAAATCTACATGTTCTATTGAGCAATGCAAGACACACATCTTAGACTTACAAGTGAATATGAACACAATTGTGCAAATTGAAAGCATATAAACAGCCACATGAATCGCATTGTGTAAAACATTATATCCACGTTGTGTTATACAACATATTTTGAAATCGTTCACAATTCACTATCATCATTGGCTTAGGCAAAAATTTCTATTTATACGCAAGAATTTATGTGAGACATTAAACTAAACATACTATCAATGAATAAAAAATAAAAATTTTATGCTAAAATTTAACTAAAACATATTCATGCAAAATTAAACTAAACATGCTAAAATAAAATGCAACTAAACTACTATGCAAGTACACCAATGCCCCCAAACTTAAAATAAACAATGCCCTCATTGTAATTAAAATTGAAAGAATACTCCCCTAAGTGGAAATGTCATCTCCGTTCGCCTCCTCATGATCCGCTAGTAGATATCAAAGCGATGGCTAAGTTTGAGATATTCTGTAGTTGGAAACTGAGTGTGGGCTTCTAACTGTCCGAACGCTTTAGTCAGAAATTCTAAGAATTCAAACATTTTTTTTCTCATGATTAAGCTATCGCTACGATGCCACGGTGTTAAGTAGTTAGGTAAGGTGCACATGACCACTCACATTTCAAGCGCTTTCGGTTTTTGACTTCTGTTTGATCCTGAATGCTTATAGCAATTGGATTGAACCTGAGAGGAGAAACAATCAAACTATTATTAATACTTACCACTATCTAACCTCTACTAAATATGGAAATGTAAATAAGAATTAAACAAGGAGGGAGAAAGATTCGATGGGGTGCCTCCCATCTAGCACTCCGCTTTATAGTCCGTTAATGGACTCTTTTCGACACCGCTATCCAATTCCTCTACGATAAGATAAGAACCTCCATCCATTAGAACCGCTTATGTGCTTTGGTAGGTTCCCCATCATGAGAATTTGTGAATTGAAGCCACCTAGCATATTTCATGTACATGATGTCCCTAGTTCCATTGCAATGCCAGGTGCTTCTCCCGCTGTATCTATCAATAGATTTTTGCATTGAGGCATGAAAGATTCAACGGGATTTTCTTCTTCTATTATCTCTTCCGTAGCCCACCATGGTTTGTAAGAGGCCTCATAATCGCAGAAATTATTTCTTTGGATGTGACTACCAAGAGGACATGGGTGTGCAAAGTTCACTAAATTTTTCAACTCTAATTGAGAAGGCACTTGGGGTATTATACACAAGTCCTCATGTTCTTTATTTTCCATACCCCGCTTGTCTCCTCAATGTCCACTCCTTTCGGGTTCATTCAAATGGCATGTACACTTACGGCTCTCCATCGATTTCATCATCCATGTCATAGCACCAATTGTTTGGAGGGCGATTGTTCAAGGCTTTGAACATTTGATCCATATGATTCTGAAGCTTTCGAATTGACCTCTCTTGCTCAATCATCTTCCCCTCAGTTGATGCTACAACTTTGAACCACAAATCCTTCGATCTTGAATTATCTTGTTTAGTTTTAAAATCCATGTATTGAGGACCATTCACTGAGGAGTTAATGAGTTGTTCCATCTGTCTGTTAAGATTTTGGCTTGATAACTCTTGACTCATCATCGTCTCTCCATGGTCTGTTATGCTTTTTGACATGAATTCCTTCAACTCTGCATTTTCTTCTTGTTGCATCCATCCGAGAAATTTGATGGATATGTTGACTTAAGATGCAGATTGAATTTCGATAGTTATAACCCCTTTCATAATCTGGGTGATACCCCCAACCTTGTTGATAATCAGGATAAACATCGTTGTTGAAGTAATCACCCCCAAACTGCACTTGTCCAACCTTGATGTTGCACTGATAACTCAGATGCTCGCCAAAGACAAAGATTCACATGTAATCGCTATCTCTCGAAAAGTGCGTCAATGCAAGAACATCCAACCTCTCTGAAAGTGTTGCAATCTGTGCTGACAATGTAGAAAATACATTGAGTCCTTCAGGTATTATGTCCCTTGGTTGAATCCTATTTGCATAAGGCCATTGATAAGCAAAGTCATCCATGGTACCCTCTAACTGTGCTTGTAAATTTATGCGCACTCTTGCTTTCCAACCTTTTCCGTTTATATTATCTTGTCCTGGTGTTAACTCTGAATTGGAAGATCGTGTATGCATAAAACTTTACAAGTACCTGTAACCAAAAACAAAATAAAAATAGAAATGAGACATGAAAAGAATTGTCTAAGTCATACAATACAGCTTTAAACTAATGATAATTATCTAAATTAATGCCTTTCCCCGGCAACGGAGCCAAAAACTTGTTGCCTCTTTTATAGTTCTTATAAAAGAGCTCTAACTCATGCAAGTATACACAGGTCAACAAGTAATACAGAGTAAGTAAAGTATCGATCCCACAGTGAAAGTTGTTAACTTAGACTACTATGCATTAATCACTCACTATATTTATATGCTGAGACTTTAGACTAAATTTTTGATTTAAATAAATTATAATTACCAACTACAAATAAGAATATAAACGAATTAGATATGATGTGGAAACAATGTGATCCTAACTTCATTCAATATTTCATTCAATCGCCATATGTCATGCAAGAAGCGTTTACATATCACACAGATAATAGCTAAGGCCTTAAAAGCGAAGTTATAACCATTTTCCAATGCACTATAACAAACTCACATATCATCTACAGATGTTAGAATCCATGTAATCACCAATAACACCACAATTACCATATTCCTATGCTGTAATTACAATCCCTACGATTTTAAGCACAACCCTTACTCTAGCTCATACAGTAAAACAAGATATTCCTATCTGTTTCACAAAATATGCAAGACTTACTCTAGCCCCATATTCGCATGCTATCATAATTTCATCCATATTCATATGTTCATTTCCAATTCCATACAAATACTAACATGAAGATTATCAGTCATTCATACATACAAACCAACCAACCATGATAGATAACCCAATGATATGCAAAACAAATCTAACACTTAGATGTGCAACCAAAATACATATTAAAATCCGTTAGAATCCCATAATGGAGTTTAGTTCATGGCCGAACCAAAAGCCATTATGGGATCAAGGCTAAACATGATCAATAATCAAGCAAATAAGAGTAAGAGGTAGAGAATAATCAAACCCAAACGCTGAATAGTAATCAATGATTAACTATGAAAACCCCAAAGAATTCCATTCAATAATAATAAAAATCCACAATGGTTAAGAACTCCAAGAAGAAGAAGAGAATAAAACGTTGCGGCTTCATTCTCCGTTGGGATCTCCCCCCACTGTGTTAACCCTAATTCTAATATGAAAATACGTAAAATAATGTCAAGTCGCCTCTCTAACACACGTCAGAATCATTTTATACCAATTACACATCATCAAATTTGCTTAATTAAAAATAAAACAAATTACAACATCAGCATCGCGCGCGGCTCTAGTATATCTGTCTCGCGGCCGCGAGACTTACAGTATGCTCAGTGCCTCCAGACGTCTTAACGCGCGGTCGCGCGCTCCTGCCTCGCGGGCGCGCGCTGGGTCTCTCGCGGGTACGCGGTCCTTGCCTCGCGGGCGCTTGACTTGTAGAATGCTCCTTATGTCCAGCCCTGCACTCGCGCGGGCGCGCGAGCCTACTTCAGATTATTGCCGCTGGCCACATGGCTCGTGGGTCCCGCAAATCTCGAGTCCGGTTTATGCTTTTCGCTGCGCCGCTACTTGTTTGTTCATGCCTTAACCTCTTGCTTGCTTGATTTCCATGCCTTATTATGCTCCCATGCCGTGCACATCCTCGCCTTTCCACTAGCCTACACACATACGCTCACCGATGCCTCAATTTCCACCAAAATAACGTCGATTCCTGCACTTATTCACTAAAAGGAGTTTTAAGTATATGAAATGCAAAATAACGTGAAATGCGACTAAAACACAATGAAATGTACTCAAGGTGGGCACACTTTGCATGGATTAATATACAATAAGTGAGTAAAAATATCACTTATCAGCTACCACGCTCATCCACTGTCCATGTGGTGCCCGGTTGACACAGCTCTCGGATTATCTTCTCATAATCTGGACCTTGGCTCAGAAGCCCGGCATATTCGTCGTTCAGGTCCTCTAAATCCATTTGATAGCACCCATTTATGTCCTCGTCTCTGATTTCCACGGTTTTTCCCCTGACAAACACTTCATAGTGATCGTGTTCTGGAACGTTGGCATAGTATGACCTACTTAAATTTATTTTGTATTTAAATTGGTTGGTCAGTGTTTAGAGATATTATGTTACATGTCAATTAACCTTTGTTTTGTGGCAGTATCTGAAAATGACATCCAAAAATGTTGAGAATAGCAATGGAGCACAAGAGACCGTTGAGTCTCCACATATCAATAATCAGGAGAATGTGCATCAGGAAGGCGACAATCCTCATGCAAACAACAACACTGACCAAATGATGAATGATGGATTGTTTAGAGGCTTTATGCAATTCATGCAACAGCAGGAGAAAGCGGCTCCTGTCCAAAATGTAGGTGGAAACACTAGAAACTCTCGGGCGGTCACCGCTAAACAGTTCAAGGAGCTGGGACCGCCGGAGTTTAAGGGAGAGCCAAAACCACTTATGGCAAAAGCATGGATAAAGCAGATCACCAAGATATTTGATGTCTTGGGATGCTCCGAGGAACAAAAGGTTACCTTTGCCGCCTTTATGTTGCGCAGAGAGGCAGATTACTGGTGGGAATCGGTAGAAACATACTCAACTCCGCCAGATCAAGACGTCTTGGGAGAAGTTCCAAGAGTCATTCAACGACAAATACTTTCCGAAAGTATTCATCACATGAAGGAGGTGGAGTTTATCAAATTGGAGCAAAACAATATGACCAGGTGTCACAATACGAGGCAAAATTTGCATGGGTTATCCGGTTTCGTCCCACTTGGTGGATAATGATGAGAGAGAATGGCGCGAATGTTTTTAAGAGGTTTGAAGCGGAGATACGTCAACATCTTTTCTCATAAACCGTGTTTGTATTCGGATGTTATAAATAGGGCTCGATTGGTGGGTAGCGATAACGAGTCAACGCAACCAAAAGAGAGTAGCCGGCAAAATGATAATACCAGTGAGAGCAGTCATCAAAGCGGTGACAACAAGCGTGGAGGGAATCAACAGGCCAGAAATGGTAACCACTTCGGTGGTAATCAGGGCCAAAATAATAAGAATGGACATATCAAGAAGAGGAGATTCAACAATGATGGAAAGACGTCAGCACCAGTACCCGTTGTTAAGGAAGGAGAAAGACCACCTATCATATGCTTTAAATGCGGAGGGGAGGGACACATCAGTCCAAATTGCGCGATGTTGTCCAAAGCATGTTATAATTATGGAAGAGAAGGTCACTTAGCCCGATTTTTTCGTTCACTGAAGACAAATTCAGCTAGGATGGAGGCACCAAAGGCTGTCCCAAAAAAGTCAAAGCTGGTAGTGCAAGGGAGAGCATTTGTTGTGACCTCCTAGAAAGCAAGGAACCCGAATGAGGTCATCACGGGTAAGCTTATCATAAACACTAGCGAAGTCTATACTTAACTTGATACCGGTTCTACCCATTCTTTTATTTCTCCTACTTGCGCTCAATGATTAAATTTGACTCCGGAGAAATTAGACATTGACTTATCTGTGGAAACTCCATTGGGAGAAACCTTCATTACATCCACGGTTTATAAGTCTTGTTTGGTTCAAGTTGGTACCCACACATTACCTGTCGATCTTATTGCATTAAAAATACTTGCATTTGATGTAATTCTAGGGATTGATTGGTTAACTACTCATCATGCAAAAATTGATTATTTTCGTAAGGTTGTTAGCTTTCATATTCCTAATCGACCTATTATGCGAATTCAAGCAACCAAACCATTAAAATCAATCTTCGTCATCTCAAGCCATAAAGCTATTCGTTTATTGAAAAAGCGGATGTCAAGCTTTCTTAGCCTACGTCACGGATCTAAACAAAAATACGTCGATTTTGAATAATATTTCATTGTTAATGAATTTCTGACGTATTCCACGAAGAACTTCTGGCCTACCCCAGGCGTGAAATTGAAATTTGTATCGACCTTGAACCCGGTGACAAAACCCATTTCTAAATCCCCATATCGAATGGCTCTATTGAACTTCGTGAGTTAAAAACTTAACTGCAGGAATTGTTAGACATTGGCTTTATTCGTCCTAGTACTTCTCCTTGGGGTGCTCCTATTCTATTCGTGAAGAAGAAAGATGGGAGTATGCGAATTTGTATTGATTATCGGGAGTTGAATCATGTCACCATCAAAAATAGGTACCCATTGCCACGTATTGATGACTGTTTGACCGATTGCAAGGAGCCAAATTCTTTTCAAAGATTGATCTTCGTTAGGATATCACCAATTGAAGATTAGAATCGATGACATTCCAAAGACGGCTTCGAACTCCCTGATGCGGGCATTATGAATTCCTAGTCATGTCCTTTAGAATGACTAATGCTCTTGCTGCCTTCATGGATATGATGAACCGAGTATTCAAGGAATATTTGGATCACTTTGTGGTCGTCTTTATTGATGACATCCTCATATATTCCAAAACCCGTGAAGATCATGAGCAACACTTGAGGCTGATACTCCAAAAGCTTCGTGAATATAAGCTTTATGCCAAGTTGAAGAAATGCGAGTTCTGGCTTGAGGAAGTAGCATTCCTTGGGCACGTGGTATCAAGTCATGGAATATCTATTGACCCAGCAAAGATTGAAGCTATTCAAATCTGAAAGCAACCTAAATCAGTGACCGAAGTACGTAGCTTTCTCGGCTTAGCTGGTTATTATCGGAGATTCGTATAAGGGTTTTCTCGAATCGCTACTCCACTAACTCAGCTGACTCAGAAAGATACAAAGTTCGGTTGGAGCGAGGAATGTGAGAAGAGTTTTCAAGAACTCAAGAGGAGACTCATTTCAAAGACTATTCGACAAGTACCATCGGTTCGGAGGATTTGTCATCTCTGATGATGCTTGGGCAAAGAGTTAGGATGTGTTCTCATGCAACATGGGAAAGTCATAGCATATGCCTCATGATAACTCAAAGAATATGAGAGGAATTATCCTACTCATGATCTAGAGTTGGCAGCTGTTGTCTTCGCACTAAAGATTTGGAGGCATTACTTGTATGGGGAGAAAGTGGAGATCTTTACGGATCATAAAAGCCTCAAATATTTCTTCACTCAAAAAGAACTGAACATGCGACAACGACGTTGGCTTGAACTTTGGAAAGATTATGATCATACTATCCAATACCATCCTGGAAAACCGAACGTGGTAGCTGACGCATTGAGTAGAAGATCATATGCGGGTACGAGTGCAATATTGTCAACGC
Source organism: Panax quinquefolius (assembly GCA_020205615.1). Classification (NCBI taxonomy): domain Eukaryota; kingdom Viridiplantae; phylum Streptophyta; class Magnoliopsida; order Apiales; family Araliaceae; genus Panax; species Panax quinquefolius. The sequence goes on along the minus strand of CM035167.1, from coordinate 55,774,541 downwards.
AAAGGCCCATTTTGTATGACTTGAAAAGGATGGAGATAGAGATAAAAACTCCAGGGACCCATGTGATGATGGCAAATATACGAGTAGAACCGACTTTAATTGATAAAATTAAAGCTGCTCAAGTTACAGATCCGGAGCTGATGCGTATGAGGAAGAAAGTGCAAGAAGGTGCCATGCCGGAAGCAAGAATCGATGAAGAAGGAATATTTCGAGTCAACTCCAGACTTTGTGTTCCTAACGACCCTGATTTAAAGTATAAAATCATGATGGAGGCGCACAACACACCGTTTACAATCCATCTTGGGAGTACCAAAATGTATCATGATCTTCGACATACATTTTGGTGGGGCAATATGAAGAGAGAGATAGCGTTGTTTATCTCAAGGTGTCTAACGTGTCAACGAGTCAAGGCGGAGCATCAAGTACCAAAAGTTCCATTGCAACCACTTGAAATTCCAGAATGGAAGTGGGAGCACATTACCATGGATTTTGTTACTGGTCTTCCCAAAGTTTTTCAAGGCATAGATGCGATTTGGGTCATTGTTGATAGATTGACCAAGTCTGTTCATTTTTTACCGATACGAGAAACTTATACACTTGAACGTCTTGCTCGTATGTACATAAACGAGGTTGTAAGATTGCATGGTATGCCAGTATCCATAGTTTCTGATCGAGACCCAAAATTCACTTCGCGATTTTGGGTTAGTTTGCAAAAAGCTATGGGCACAGATTTACGATTTAGCTCTAAGATATCATCCTCGATGACGGACGGACGATCGAGAGAGGACTATTAAAACTCTTGAAGATCTATTAAGACTATGCGTCCTTGATTTCAAGGGAAGTTGGGACAAGTTCTTACCATTGGTGGAGTTTTCCTACAACAACAGTTATCAAGAAAGTATTGGTATGGCTCCATTCGAAGCGTTGTATGGAAGAAAGTGTCGTTCTCCAGTATGCTGAGATGAGGTGGGTGAAGCAACGTTGTTGGGACCAGAGTTGGTACGTATGACTACGAAAAAGATTCAAACGATCCGGCAACATATAAAAACCTCACAAGATCGACAAAAGAGTTATGCTGATCTTCATCGAAAGGACGTGGAATTCGATATAGGAGATCATGTGTTGTTATTCTATAAATAAAATATATTATATTCTATTATGCATAGTGTTGCATAGTGTCTACATAGTATTTTGCATAGTAAAATCTTTTTATATAAAATAGAATACTTTTATAAAGCTATCATTTTATTAGACAATAATTAGAATATATTATATTTTATTATGCATAATGTTTGCATAAGTGTTTCTGCATAGTGTTTGCATAGTAAAATCTTTTATAATGTTATTCGTTTTATTAGATTATAAATAGAATATATTATATTTTATTTAAAAGATTTTTCTTTAAATATGGACCGTCGATTAAAGTAAATCAATGGACCGTTCATGAGTTAATACTTATGCGATCCATTTTCTATAAATAGAAGCTCATTCCTTCATTATTTTCTTACGAATTCTTTGAAACTCTAGAGAGAGAAAATTATAGAGAGAAAGAAGAAAAGATTTTTGCTACTTAACTACTCTTATATTCAGGTTCTTTTTACGGTGAAGGGTGTTATTCTTTCTTATTCATGAAGAGAACTATTGTTATTCTATTGCTTATTATTACATTGGAATAACTTTTATATCTGTGATCTACCCTATACTTGGTGACATTCTTCTATTATTCCATCTTTACTATTACATTTGGAATATCCCGTCTACATGCATTTTACGTAGGACTGATTACATCTTTATTATTCTCGTTGGAATATCACTGCTCACATGCTTTTTCTGGCAGGACCTAGTTAAAATCTTTATTATTATTCATTAGAATATCATCGTATGCATATGCTTTTCTCATGGGACTCGATTAAAATCTTATTAGTATTACATTGAAATAACTCGCCATGTCGCGAAGTACCGCATGCATGGTGATTTCGTTGTTATTCCATTCTTTATTATTCATTTGGAACATCACGGCGCGGTGTAATACGCTTTGACACGGTTCCGTTATTTAGTATTCATTGGAATAACTCCGCCTATCTGAAATACCGCATGCATGGTGATTTCTTTTGTTATTCCATTCTTTATTATACTCGGTTGGTTAAAATTTTGACTTCTATACTCCATGAAATTAGTAGAATATCCTTGATATTTGCGCTTCATCCAAAGATCTTTTCATGGAAATATTCTTCCCGATCATTCTTGAATTTTATTCTACAAAGCAAAGATCATGTTGACAATTTGGACATTAGTAGTTCTTGGACAAATTAATTCTTGAACTTGTTTTATTGAATTCTTATATCATTGTCATCATCCTCATGTTTATATTATGTTGAAAGTCATCTCGTTTTGTAGTGCATAGATGGACTTGGTATGATTATGACCGAGGATTATTGGTGTAATCATAACCGTAATGTTACAAATGATGTGGTAAAAGTCCTCATTGGCCCGTAGTGCATTGATGGACGAGTTGTTGGCATGATCATGACCATTAATGAATACACAAATATTCTTGGCCCGTAGTAGTGTATGGATAATTGTGGTCGTGATACTAAAGAATATCTTTGGTAGTAGTGTGGGGTGATTCGATGATGTGGAATATTTATTAAGTCGAGTCTCAATGATAATAAATGATGAAAAATCTTTTAATCATAAAAGATAGTAGATTTTATTTTCTCCTTGACTCTTTTAATGGATTGCTTGTTCATTGCAGATTAAACTTGATGTCTATTATATTTTATCAGTTTAACATTGTTGGAGACTAATGATAATTTATTCTGCATTATCTTAGTCATAATATTTCTTACTGGGCTAGTTGAGTTCACCCTTTCTTTCACTGTTCTCTTTAGGAAATGAGAATATAGCTGGGACGAGTCGGAGAACGGAGTGATGGTCCAGAGAATAGCATTAGTAGTCGTCACTATTCTGTGAAATAGTGTGATAATAATTGTAATGAGGACTCCTTTTGAGTTTGTATAATCTCTAGTAGATAATATTTGTATTCAAACTCACAGTTTATGTTTTGTCGTATTATACACGACAGTTGTATTAGTAAGTTGTATTTGAATTTTGTACCATGTATCTGGCGACCCAAGATGGGTGATGTATACCTAATTTTGGGGGCGTCACAATTATCGTATTATATTATAATTCTTTTCTATGTTATGATCGTTTTATTTTACAATCTTCTTTCAATTTATACTTTTAGTCTTTTATACTCTATCTATTCATTATTACTGTTCATCTTTATTATCAGAGTTAGGTAACTCTAGATCTTTATTACTTGTCAAGATTCTTCTTTGAATCTTATTAACTTATTAATACCTTGCCCATATTCATCCCTTAGAACATAAACTCTATTTAAGTTTATTCCTTATCCTCATCCCTGCGGTTATAGCCTAAGGTAACCCTACCTAAGGTTTATAACCTACAGCTTTGATACCAACTATAACGCCCCCAAATCTGGTTACTTTTTACGTCGAACATGATACGTTACGATACATCATTTCTATAACTAATGCAGAAGATATAAATATAAATTATTTATACAATAACCTTTACACATAAATCCTAAGGTCTTTAACATTAACTGAATACACACATACATATTCTACAGGACTAACAATGTCATTTGCATCCTATCCTTTTACAATTTTACTGCTTAATAATCCAATTCCGGACTTCGTCTTTGCCTTTGTCTTTATTCAAGCCTTCGTCCTAATCTGAAAATGTTATCATGATATAGCAAGGGTGCGCAACAAATTTGCCCATCAAGTTTTTAGTTTAAATGAAGATATATCATGATTGAAAAGAATAATACAATGATAAACTTTCAACAATATAATAATTGTGAAAGAACATGAATCAATTTCTATAACTGAATGATGAGTCAATAATGATGAATGGACAATAATAAACAAGAACAAATTTAACTGAACCAAATGGTAATAAAGGTGATTAGCTTTTCATACCTGATGAACAAATATAATATGCACAACGTGCGAATCAATAAATAATAGATGTGGTATAATCAACAATGATTAACCACGAACATGCTTTACAATAACAACTCGAGTTCGAGTTAGGAAACTTACATGTACCATCGATTACTGCTACGCAATCTAATTAAGCTTTAGTTGAAAGACCTATTATCTATAATATCGATCTATCAATTAGAATACTATCATAACATCTACCACTATTAATTATAGTCATAATATAACTTAAACACATTACCACATATCCCTAACAGTCACTAAAACACACAACACCCGGTATCAAGTCAAACTATTTCAGTCTGATTTGAGCTCGGTACTATTCGACGTCCGGATTGCCCTGTTGGATAATTATCGAGTTTATTTTCAATTAAAATCTACTTAACTGCTTCAATATTATTTTAAATAATTTAATTACCAGTCATAACATTTTTCAGTACCTCATAATAATTTTCAAATAATTATTATCATTTATAATGATTTTTCAATCATTAATATCATCTTTAAATAATTTAAATACCAAATAATTCCATCATTATTAATATTTAATTAATTTCAAATATTAATGAAATACGTGTCAAAATATCAAAACTTATTTATTATAACTCAGGACTATTTTTAATACCTCAATATCACATTTAAATAATTTTAAAATATTAAAATCATTCTTAAATAACTCGCCATTAATATTAAAATATTAATGTATTTCCTATCAAGATATCAAAAGTAATATCAAAATATTAAAAGTTATATAGTATAACTTAAAACATTTTTAAAACCTTTAAATCATTTTTAAATGATTTTTAAAATATTAAAACCATTTTTACATAATTTATTTAATACAATTATTAAATAAATTTATTATCATTAATATTAATTTATTAATGAAATCCATACCAAAATATTAAAAGTTATTCATTATAACTTAAAATATTTTTAACACTTTAATATCCTTTTTAAATGACTTTTAAAATATTAAAATCATTTTTAACTAATTTATTTAATACAATTATTAAAAATTTAATATCATTAATATTTATATAAATTAAAATATTAATGAAATTTATCTCAAATTCTTAAAAGTTAATTTTTATAACTTCAAATAAATTTTAAAACTTAATTATGAATTTTTCATAATTTTTTTCTATTTTTTCTATTTATTTCAATTAAATAAATTAATTGTCATTTAAACTATCGCTAAAGGCCTATCGCAACAAAAATTATCGATATAGGTGTTCTTGAGCCTTGAAGAACATTCATGGTCAGTGTTTTGGTACCTACTTTGACCCTCTTGAATTTCTTATTCTTGATGTTTCTGGGCATAAAAGTGTATTAGTTATGTAGTATTGATATAATATTACATGTACTAACCAATTTCAGGGTCAAACTTTATCATATCTTGAAGATATAAGAGCTCAAACTAGCTGCCAGAGCTATTCTTGAGTTTTTGGGTTACCCAAAAACTCAGACAGTGTCAAGGGTCCATTTTCTAGCCTATATAACTTGGATTCTGGGCTTTAATTAAGTATTAAAGTGTCACACTTGTGTAGTATGTATGTCAAGGTACAAAAGTAATATACTTAGGTAGCTTAACAACATCACAGAAACAAGATCTGGCTTGGTCAAAAAACCTGCCAGAACTTGTTCTTGAAGATTTCTGGGTTTTCCAGAAACTCATATGGCCAGTTGGTCAACCCATATTTGACCATCAATAACTTTGATTCTAGTAATGATCTAGGTGTTCTAGTGTCATGGTTTGGTAGTGTGAGAACCCCAGATCCGGGTCCCGAATCACTGCGGATCTGGTACATAATTTCTATAACTATTGCGGAAGACATAAACATAAATTGTTTATGCAATAAACTTTACACATTAAACCCCAAGGTCAAGTAACCTTAACTTATACACAATTTATAACCTAATTGACATACAATGACATTATCATTCATTACTGCAACATTTCTAGTTGCACATAATAATTCCAAACTGGACTTGTCTTTGACCTTTCCTTGTATCTGATGTATTCGTCTTAATCTGCAATGTTTATCATGATATAGCAAGGGTGGGCAACAAGTTTGCCCAGCAAGTTTAAGTTCAATAAATTAAAGATATATCATGATAGGAAGAATTTTGAATAATGGCTTGCTAACATTCAACAATATAATTGTGAACTAGCATGGACAATTTTTCATAGCTGAACGAACATTGAACATGAACATATCAATTATATCTGGACCGAATGGTAATGAAGGTGATCAGCCTTTCATACCTGATGAATACATGCAATATGCACTGAGTACGATTCAACAATTCATAGACATGGTAATCAGTAATGATTATCCACAAGCATATTTGAATAAAGAACTCGAAGTTGAGTTAAGGAAAACTTGCCCGTTCCGATGTTTACCGTTACGCATTCTATTTAGCTTTGTCTGAATACCACTTTGAGCCGTGATCTTGGAATCTGACTTTGATGATCTGTTCTTGACATGTTATGAAGTGATATTGTCTTAACTTCTTACTTTCTTTCACCCTCATATTTCGAATTTAGAGAGAGAGGATGGCTTGGATAGCTTGGAAAATAAAGTAAGTAACTGTACTTACTTTTTTAAATTTTGATATATGATTCAATGAATTGGCTGGCATTTGATGGCTGATATATTAGATATAGGCACATGGGATGATATTTAGTTGGTAGACAACTCATATTTGGCAAGATTTGCAAGTAACCTACAATAATGCACAAAGGGTAATTTAGACATTTTGCATACATTTTTAAGGGCTTAATAGTAACTTGCTACAACCCTAAGGTTTTAAAAATTAATTTTTTTTTCAATTAGGTTTTAAAATTAGAAAATTAAGATTTTTAAATTATAATTAGGGTTTCCTAATTATATTAAAGATTTCCTAATCACATCAGGGCTTGTTAATTAGGATCAAAGTTTTCTAATTAACATTAAAATTATTAAATTAACAATTAGGTTTTCCCTAAGTATAGATTAGGGTTTCTAATCCAGAAATTAGGGTTTTCTAACTAATCAATTAGGGTTATCCCTAATTAGGTTTGTAGTTAATACACTTAAGCCTTTAAGCCCCTAAATTAGGGTTTTCATATTCCGAATTAGGGTTTTAAATTCTCAGAACTGAAATTAGGGTTTCTAGAGCCGGTATTGGTGGTTCTTATCATTCGTTAGGGTTTGACACTGATACAATTTATTTGGTCAACCTTTATCCACATACTACACACATACATGACCATATACACAGAACATATACACTTATACCCTTAATCCTGAATAATTCACCACAAAAAATTTTAAATCAATAAAATTTCTTCCCAGAAATGTTCCATTCACTTATTTCCTGTCTAGGTTTATTATTTAACCTTAATTCAATCTTCTAAGATTTTATTAAATTGTCCAAATTCTCAGGTTGTCACATTCACCCCTTCTTCTAAAAATTTCGTCCTCGAAATTTACCTTACACCTTATACATTTCATACATAGCATCACATGCTACCCACAACATCACTCACAAGAGTTAAATTATTCAAATCATGATGAGGAGTCATATAGACTACGAACTTTTATTTTCGAAAAGGTTATATGGAAATTCATCCTCAAAACCGTCATACTTACAGACACATAGGGTAATTAGTTCACTACAAAAAAATGGGCCTTCAGCAACAACCGATTTTCGTTGTTGAAGGTGTCAAATTTCGTTGCTAAAGGGTTTTGACAAACGACTTTACTGTCGTTGCATCTTTCATTGCGCAATGAGCGTTGCTAATTGTTCCGCAACGAACGTATTTTTTTCGTTGCCAAAAGTAATACATTTTGCAACGAAATTTGACTTTCGTACAGAGACATCGATCCTTTAGCAACAAAATGGATTGTTGCAGAATAATTAAAATGTCGTTGCTAAAATCCCAATTTCGTTGCAAAAGCCTGCTAATTGGCAACGAAATGAACTCTTTTTTTCGGCAACGACCATGCATTTTCGTTGCAATTGACACCATTTTGCAACGACATTTTTCGTTGCAATAAATTATGAAAATTGTTGCCTAAACTTGCTTTTGTTGCGGAATGTAAACTTTTTAGCAACTATTTTCGTTACTGATTATATTATTTGGCAACAACATTATGCTGAATCAGCAACGAAAATATTTGTTGCTGGTTATTTTTCAATAGCAACGAAAAGTAAATCGATTAGCAACGACATTATATGTTGTCGTTTCTTTATATGTGCAACGAAAGTTGATATAATTTGCAAAGATAAAAAATGTTACATTTTATTTTAGTATTAGCAACAATATCCTCTCCGTTATTATTAAGTTAATTTTTCGTTGTCAAATATTATATTTTTAATGCCATTAGCAACAAAAATTTGTTGCTAAATGTATAAAAAATTGTTGCTATATTAAAACTTGTTCAATGCTTTGGTAACGAATTATATTATTGCCAAATCAAAATTTGACATTCTTTTTGTGTACGTGGTTGGCTCATTGTCCCCCATAGCAAATCACTACAACAAAACAGTAAATAGATAACGCGAAAAAAACGTTGTGGTTTCAATCAGAAAAACGTCGTGGTTAAAGGTGTCATCTATTTGACACCCGTACACAACGTTTTTCAAACGTTGTAGTTAGACACATTATACGTTTTTTAAGAAAAAAAACGTTGTAGATTTATTTTTCATAAATTAGTAGATGCTTGAAAACGTTATAAAATGTATAATTCAACAACGTTTTCTGAATAAAAATGTTGTATTTTATACAAATATACAACATTTTTAAAATGTAGATAAAAAAAAAAAAAAATATGTTGTAGTTCACCTATATTACCAATACACCTGCAATATGCTAATGCCATGATATATAGCTAAAATGTCTAAATTCTCATTTAAATTTAAAGCCAAAATGTATCAACCATTCAAAATACATCCCAATAATACCATTTGTTTATAGTTTCAAATTACCACATCCACAAAATATATACCAAACTATCCATATATACATCTCAAATTCACTTTTCAATATAAATTATTACTATATTGAATTGTGAATTTGATTACATCCACAAAATAAACCAAACTATCCATAAAATTAAGCTACTACCTAAGCATGTGCAAAAAAACCTAGGTTCTCCCAAAATACGTACATTCATCCACAACTTCATGTGTGCGCTTCATCAGAGTTTCATGCATCTCTCTATTCTCCTGTTGTATAGCCTCAAATACTTGGCCATCAAGAGATGTAGCTTCTAAAATGGACTTCCTGAAATATATGTAGAACTAATATAAATTCATTGAATAAATTCATTGTAGAAATTAAAACCTAGGTAAGAGTGAGGATTTGTAGAACACACAAATAAGCTTTGTAGGGATTCAAGAATACAAGACATGGCACACAGATCATAAGAATGAAAATCATTGCAGCTTGCATGGTTCAGCACATGTAAACGAGTTGGAGGATATCTCTTCAACTTCAAAAAATAATTAATGAATGAAGATTCACTTTGCAGTTGGATTTAAGACAACTAGGACTCATGAGTACCAGCTAAAGAGAAGGAATTGAAGTTGGCTCATAAAAATACTAGGTTAAAAGGTTGGCCCTTTACCATTAGTAAATTTCGATAACATGGCACCAAGGCAGTTGGATTGAAAAAATATAATAATAATTGTGCAATAACAAGTAAAACACACTATAGTCATGCATGCTATTGTTTTAAATGTAATAACTGAATTATTAGCACACAACTTCCATGAAATGAGAAGCAATAATGAGTTTGGATCTGCTTACACTATAATATGAGTCGAGCCAAAAAAGCCAGGCAATCACATATAAGTTCATAATTTAAAATAAGAGTCTACAATAATATCAAGGAGTCGGAACAAGTTGTCGTTGCCACCACCTTGAAAAATAGAAATCTGTAGAGAGATGATAAGGCTACCTAACAGAATAGTAAAAGAAAAAAAAGAATGGGGGTGAAGGGTTGTAAAAAAAGACTATAAAGATCAAGAGCTCATATATCACTTTTAGTAATTATTTTATATTGAAATAAAACAGTTAGTTATTATTTTAGGTTGAAAGAAAACAGTTTCCACCTAGCAGAATGACAAAAGTCATAACAAAAAACATTACCGTATTTTGTTCAATAAAATGTAAACTAAAACTAGGATAACAATTACCTTCCCGCTGAACTTTTTCTCAAGCTCTCTGACTAGCCTTACATGAATCTTTAGGAAAGCTTTTCTCAATCGAAAGGGAACATGGATGATAACCGCCTTTCGGCTCCCAGCTACATCAATTTGACTATGGCAAGAACACAATAATAAAGAACACTTTCCATAAATTATACGAGCACCAAAAAGTTGTTACTAAAAGCATACATGTATAGTCATTCTTACACTGCAGAGTTGATGTATAGATCCTTCAGTTCACTTTTGATCTCCTGGTTGGTATTCTCTAAATCAAATAAGGCCTGAATATAAAGCATATAGAATACTAATCACATGTTCCTCTAAATGATGTAAAGTCAGGCAAGAATATTAAAAAAATAATCAGCATTGATAGAGAACCTGAGCAACTGACTCCTCAAATTCAGTAGGTTCTGCATCCTTATCTTTGTGGAGTTTCTTTCTTGAAGTATACATCTTCACAGATCTGGCTTAAGTGAATTGATATCATATCATAAACTAGCTTATCAACATACTCAATATAATACTAGTTCAATAACTTTAAAATGCTGATCAAATCATTTGTAAAATGTATGAGGTACGAATGTGAACTGAACATTTTTTATTATTTTTGTTCAAATAGGAAATATCACACAAAATTAAATTAGGAAAACTTAGGTTCAGATTAAACTGGTTACTGTCAAGACAAGCAAGAATAGCTGTAATTACACATTGAAGGACTTTTTTTTGTTTTTCTTAACGCACAAACTGAAGGATTAAATGAAAAATAGTTTCAAACTCTTACTTTACAAAGAATAACCATACATTTCATGTAAAGGTATGACAAACAAATATCATTTCCTATAACTAACTTCAATAATTTAACAAGGAACATGAATCCAAATATCAATTCCTTCACTAGCATTCTGAGCAAGTGAGTGAATGAATTAAAACTTGATCAAATTCACTAGCCACAACATAAACAGACAACAAAATCTGCACTCAAAAGATATGAATGAATAAGCAAGGCTCTCAATATGTTGAAAAAGGTACAGTTTTGTCCAACTTTTTTATAAGCCAATTAATTTGCATATCCTGATGCTCATAAATTTTAGGATCTTTGATATTATTTCCTCCTTCACCTATTGAGTAACTAACTTTATTAGATTACAATTTAAAAATTTTGTATAAAAATTGTGCAAGCCAGTGATCAAGTACATCATATTGAATAAGTCATAGACCAATAGAACAAGTACCTTGAAAGAGTTCCATTTTGCACCCTGTCATTCTCTTAATTATGAACTATCTAATTTGCACCAGTTCAGAGATGGGCAAGGTTGCTGCTCTGAACCTCGTAAGCATGGTCTCTAAATACCTGGCCATAGGCAAACATACAGCTATTGTATCCAGACAAGCAATTCTCCACTATTGGCAGACCAACCATTTTAAATGATAAGTAATTTACAAGTCTTATGCAACTAAAAAATGTAAATCCGTAAATTCTTCTTGTACTTACAAGCTGCCAAAAGCATATCATCGTGTACTCGAATCGTACCAGACATGATTATGCCCAAACCAAATCCAGGAAATATGTAAGCATTGTTTGCCTGCAAGATACGTGGAAAGTATGAAATTAAGTTTCCATTAAGTTTCATGTGCTGAAGTAAAAATAAAATTCTGAGGTATAGGCTAGACCTGGCCAGGAACATAAACTTTTCCACTATATTCGACAAGGTCAAAAGGGCTTCCACTAGCAAAGATTGCACGACCCTGGAGATTGCAACATGGAACAGAGAGTAACAAAATGTCACTTGGTTCATAAAAGCAACGAGGTACGAATTGACTAAAAAAGATGTAATTTAACTACTTGGCATCACTGGAGCTATGTACAGGTAAAATTATAAAAGGAAACTGTGCATTGTCTACCTCACTCCATGTATAAGCTTCTTCCGCAGTACACTCAGCTTGTGAAGTTGGGTTGGAAAGAGCATTTATCATTAATACTAATAACATTCATGAAAAACCTACATAAATTTAAAACTTGTACCATTGAGAATCAATGAATCCTATCGTAAAAAATAACATCATCCATAAACTAACTTCCAATCTGTCAAATCCAAATCCGCACAAATATTTATACAATAGCTCCACAACTAGTTGAGTTCATAGCAAATAATTGATTAACCCAGTATGTAATTGCAAGGTTGAGAAATGAAAATGCAAATTTATTCAATTGAAAGACAAAATAAATTGTACCCGGAAGAAGAAAAACATCAACTATAACAGCTTCGAGAACACTACTCAATGATAAGAAATTCTTCTCATAAATAGAATCAATAGTCACTGGTTAATGCACTCCGGCCGTTTCTTCGGATCACCACTCCGGTACTGTTCACTCCAAGCCTATACATAAAATATGGTAACGAAAATAACAAAAGCAACAAAATTAAACAAAAACAGAAATAAAACACAGAAATCAATCAATTGTACGGACATGAGAGAGATCAGAAAGAAGAATTGCAGTGGTGACTCCACTCGAATAGGCAATACAGGTTTTGAGAGTTCGAGTCTTCGAGATCTGAGACGAGACGAGACGAGACGAGAGTAACAGAGTTTGGGAAGATTCTTGTCACTTGAGATCTGAGATGAGATCTGGGTTTGGGATGATTCTTGTCACTTGAGAGTTGAGAGATTCAGATTGAGAGAATGAGAGTTTGAGACTTGAGATTCAGACGAGATTAACAGAGTTGTTCGACTTCAGAGTCGGTCAGTCGTCTAGGGCTAGTAAAGCAGTAACGCCTAACGCTGAGGACTTTATTTAATTTGAAGTTTTCACATCCGCGTCATTTATTTAAAGTTCCGTGTTTTTGATATAGATAAGGTTTTTTTTTTTTTAAACATTATCTATTTAAAATTAAAAAATACCCTTTTAAATAGATAACGTTTTTTATATATATTTATAACGTTTTGTTAAAAAATATCATGAAAAAAATATCACAATATTTTTATAAAAATATTGTAGTTTAAGTATTGTCTATTTACTACTTTATACTAATAATGACAAAAATACAAAAAATCAAAATATTATTAACTTAATAAAATCATCCACTACATAATCATTCATTATCTTTACAATTAATCATCTAAAGCTACCACAGTTCTTCAATCAAAGTATATATCTACATATGTAGAGAGTACACTTCATATTTTCGTCCCTTGTCTTCTGTAAACGTAGCACGAAAATTTGATACCCAGTATTGTAAGGCAGATCGTAGAAGCAGTCTTCCTGGACATTTAAAAATAATAGCAAGTCAAGAAAATGAAGCAAATAAGTCACCAGAGGCACTTAGTGCCAAAATCAATACACAAAGACAATAGAGTTGCTACGTGGTACAATGTCAAGGCTTGGCTCCTATTTCATAATACTTTAGAATACCACCAATTTCTTGTTCAATTTGAGTGACTAAACAATAAATATGGTTGGCACATCAATGCATAATCACTCTCCAACCTGGTTATATCACTATTTGATACTTCATAACAAAGAATCAAAGAGAATACTGAAAACATACTGAGAGCATTGTGTATGGCACAACCAAGCAAATTAGTTTTTCATATAATTATTTATTAGGCTATTTAGTTAGATTACAAAACAGCTTAGTTGAGTTGTTCAACAAGTTGACTCAAAGACATCTGAGTTTAATGCAAGAGAATATACTTACTTTTTTGATGTTGTTGAAGTAGCAAGTAAATCCCTGATTTGCTCATTGTAAACTTCAAGGACGATAACAGATATGTGGAACGTAAAAGTCTCTTTCCGTTCCTCGATCACTTTAAATAAATTCTCCAAAGTTCAAAACTTAGTTGTGATATTTTTGCTTCTTATGTTATATTTTTTGCGTATTAGATAAATTCTATTACCATCTATATATATAGATACCTATCTTAAATCTCCACATTAAACTAAATATATATAAAGTAACTATGAATATTTATATAACGTAACTATGAATATTTTATATATATATATATATATATATATAAATTTATCTCTAAATATTCATACAAATATTTATAAACAAATATTCATATAAATTTATCTTTAAAATTTATAAACAAATATTTATTTATAAATTTATAAATATTTCATCTAAACTTTAGATATGAATATTTTTATAAATATTTATATGAATATTTAGAGATAAATTTATAAATATTTATATGAATATTTGTTTACATATATATATATAAATATTTAATTTGATTTTTTAGTATTTTAGTATATTTTTTTTTTAATTAGTATTTTTTAATTAGTATTTTAGTATTTGATGTAAATATGTAATTAGTATTTTAGTAATGGGTAGATGACTTTTAGTATTTTGATATGTTATACAACTATGGTAAAATTTTAGTATTTTGATATGTTATACAACTATGGTAAAATTTTAGTATTTGAGTAAAATTTTAGAATTTTAGTATTTTGATTAAATGATGTAAATATGTATATGTGAATATAATGTAAATATGATAATATGTTATGTTATGATGTAAATGATGTAAATATGTTATGATTTTAGTATTTTAATGATGTAATTTGATTTTTTGTTCTTTTGATTAATTAACAAAATAATTTGAATTTTAGTAATTTTTTTTTTTGGATTTTAGTATTTTTTTAATTTGATTTTTTTAGTATTTTTTTAATTAGTATTGTAGACACTCGAAATTTTCTTCATCTTTATTAACATCATTGCGAGAGAGCAGATGCGTCTTTTAGAGGAACCCTAAAAGACAATTCAAATCCATATCGGATACTACCGGAAGTTCATCATCAAACCCCGGATCGCAATTTGGGAGTAACCAAATCCAACCTCGGAGATAACCCCGAGGCCTGCAGATACAATACCGGACCACACATAAAAGAAGACCGATTAATCTCAGAGATGACCCCGAGGTATCCAGTCTCAGTCCCAACCATGGGAATAGGTCAAGCCAACCTCAGAGATGACCCTAAGGATAGTCAAAGTCAACAGCAAGCCAACCTCAGAGATAACCCTGAGAAACGACTACTATAACTGTGCGAGAACCGAAGATAATCCCGGGAGGGGCAAAATGGTCATTTTTCCAACTCAACTTCACTTCAAATCAAATACACTCATTTCAACTCAAAATACTTCAAAGGAAGTCCCACAAGAGCGATATCTTAACTCCGGAGCGCAAACTACACAAAACGGCTCACCGGATTGCCTGACGAAAACCTGGGAATGCCATTTCGGTCATGGACCCATCTTCTTGGAGTCAAAAAAGGTCAAATCATATGTCATTGTGTAGCTCTCAGAAATAGCTTTCCGGAATGGTATGGCACGCTTCCATCGGACTCCCGGATTGAAATTTATATGATCGAGCAAAGCGAGTACAGACGTCGTCTTCGACACGGTGGGACTAACATCGCCGGGGTACCCGGCAACTAGCAGTACACACTCACATCTGCGGCTCCCCTCTATAAATAGAGGGCTTGGGGTGCTGATTTTCTAAGAGAAAAGACGGGGAAACCCTGCACAATTTGCTCTGCACTCGCCATACAAATGTATTTTCCCACTTTTAAACACCTGTGAGCTCATATATAGCCCCTTTTATACCCACAAATGTGACGCCCCCAAAATAGGTATACATCACCTATTCGAGTTGTCAATACATGATGCGAAACAACTACAACTTTATTATTACAACAAGAAAGCTGTGAGTTTGAATACAAATATTATCTTCTAGACAATATCTATACTCAAATAAATCCTCATCACATTTATTGATACATTATTTTACAAAATGGTGAGGACTACTAAACAATTCTTTCTAAAACCTTCATTCCATACCCAGGCACAGTACTTTCGCTATATTCTCGCCTCACGAGAAGAATGGAACAAAAAGGAAAAGGGTGAGCTCAACTAGCCCGAGAAAAAGAATATTATGACTAAGATAATATACAACAAATTACCGTTAGTCTTCAACAGAAAAAATCTAATAGAATCTGATAGACAACAAATTTTAAATCAATATTCGCAGTGTGAAATAATAATTCATTAGAAGAGTTAAGTAGAGAATGCAAACTACTATCTTCTATGTATGAATTTAAAAGTTCATTGTCTATCTTTTATCCCTGTAACATCAATCAATATACATACGGAATCAAATATTCATCTTTTTGCACTACTGAGCCAAAGATATTCATCGATTAGTCATGTTCATCTAAACACTGTTCATCTTTGCACTACTGACCAAAGATATTCTTTAGAAATCATTAATCTTTGCACTCTGGGCCAAAGATATTCAATAATATCATCATTTAAGACCGAGGATGATGAAAAATATTTTTTAAAAAGCGAATCCGATTGAAACAAAATGACAAGGATTAAGGATTAAGGATTCGTACTTTTGTTTTATCCATGTTCAAAAATACCTCAAAAATAATCATAGTGGTGTAAAATTCAAGAATGATCAAAACATGGATACAATCAAAGCTAGTATCCGAATAGATATTTTGGACAAAAAGAAGAAATTTTATTTTTAGGTGAATAAAGGCCGTATACGTGAATAGTAACTTTCACACCAAAAGATAGAAATTCCACAAAAATATCTTCACGCTTTAATGAATAGTACTCGTGAATAGTAATCGTGAATAGTAACTCATGAATAGTAACTTCGTGAATAGTAACTCATGAATAGTAACCCCGACATGAAAAAGTTCCAAATTTGATAAAAAGTTCCAACCAATATTTCAAAGATAATGATATTGAAGAAATAATATCTTTGAGAAGAAAATAACATCCCTTACCTCGAAAGATTAGTACTTCAAATTTGGAATAAGGATATAGTCTTTGAAGGAACTTGCACCGCTAACAATACTCAAAGTATACTCAAAATACTCACAAGAATACGCTCGATAATATAGAGAGAGAAAACTTCAGTTTCTGGTGTGATTTTCAATTCTAACCTAAGCACCTATTTATTAGGAAATTGTTTAAAAAACCAAAGCAGAAAATTTAATATAATATTAATATATTATATATAAATTCCTACGCACACAATCTATGATCTGAATTCAGCCATGCTTGACAACAAATAAGTCTACCAAACAAATCAAAAACGTTTTTATTATTTAAAATAATTAAAACTTCCAAAAATCAATTATTCAGGAATTTCAAAACATCAATAATTCATAATAAATAGCCCTTTTATCAGAAAATTCGAATCTCGCGAATTTTTATAGGAAATTCAATTCTCTACAACTTTGCAAAAGAAAATTTTTCCAAATTCAAAACGAAATTGGAGAAATCCACAAGCAAGCGATTTTACAGTTATAATCAAATTTCGATTCGATAAATGGGGTCCCCAGACATGTTTAACATGTTTTAAACATTTATTGCAACAAAAATACTCTTCCTCCTCGTATACTCATATATCCCACATTCGTTGTAAAAATATCATCATTATTATATTATTAAAATATAATAATACATTATCTTATCGAGAAAAAGATAAAATTTCAATTTTCAACAATTGTCATATTAAAATTTTTCTCCATCTATATCCACATAAAATCAATATTTTCCTCATCATATGAATCAATAATTAATTATTCATAAATAATATTACAGAATCACAATATTGACAAACAGGCGGGTTCAGGGAGAGGGGCTTTCAATAAGAATTTCTCCTTCTTGGCGGCGTAATTAGGTGACCAAACCTCTCCTTAAGCAGAACTTTCTAGACATTGCCAATAATGTTATCTAATAATATTATTTAGATAATATGAATTATTACTTCGATAATGAAAAATATTGTGTAATGACAATTATTGAAACAATGACAATATAAAATATCAACGCCTTGACAATTATTGAATCAATAAAATTTGAATAATAATTCTCGTAACCATTATTGAGTAGTGCCTTCTTACGTAAGAATCAATAATTGGTGCAATGGTGTGCTTCTTGTGTTTTAACCACATAGAGTATTTTAACAAGTATTAATGGTAATAACTACTACGCCGTTATTTTTAACCAACTTATATTTGTCGTTTTTTTTCATCCAATCGCTTTAGTTATGGGGCCCACACATGGTCTTGCCGTAAATACGAATATTCCCAAGCGATCACGAATATTCCATGACCAAACGAATATTCCCCGACAACAATGAATATTTTATAACCACTTGCTTATTTTGAAATATTTGCGTATTTTACCCCTAACTATCCACATTAATCACATCAACCCTTACTATTTCAAAATAATAAATAGAGAAAATTAAATTTCATTAATAATAAGTTGGGGTCTTACAACCTCCTCCTTATGAAATTTCGTCCTCGAAATTGGCGTCACGTACACAGTGTTTGAAAAGGTGAGGATACCTCGCTTTCATTTCCGTTTCCAATTCGTGTCATTTCCTCTATAGCATGATTCCTCCACAAAACTTTAACTTGTGGTATGACCTTTCTTGGCGTGGGACATGCTCCTTCCTATCCAAGATCTTGATAGGTACCTCCTCATACGTTAAGTCTTCTACTATTTCGGTGGGTTCTAATTCTATAACGTGGTTCGGGTCTTTCACATATTTCTGAATACGGATATGTGAAACACATTATGAACACGAGACATACTTGGAGGTAACGCAAGTCTATAGGCTACATTTCCTACTCGGTCAAGAATTTGAAATGGACCAATAAATCGTGGATTGAGCTTTCCTCTCTTCCCAAATCTTGTAACTCCCTTCCATGGAGCAACTTCATGACAATACATGATCCCCTACACTAAATTCCACGTCCTTTCGATGAAGATCCGCATAATTCTTTTGTCGATCTTGTGCCATTTGTATACGTTGTCGAATCATTTGAATCTTTTCGGTAGTCATACGTACTAACTCGGGTCCCAACAATGTTGCTTCACCCACCTCATCCCAACATATTGGAGAACGACATTTTCGTCAATATAATGCTTCGAATGGAGCCACACCTATACTTGCCTGATAACTGTTGTTGTAGGAGAATTCCACTGATGGTAAATACTTATCCCAAGCGCCCTTGAAGTCTAGGACACGAGTCTTAATAAATCTTCAAGAGTTTGAATAGTCCTCTCGATTGTCGTCTGGTTTGGGGATGGTATCTCAACTAAATCGCAAATCCGTGCCCATAGCTTTTTGCAAGCTAACCCAAAATCTTGAAGTGAATCTTGGGTCACGATCCGAAACTATGGATCTGGGCATGCCATGCAACCTCACAATTTCATTCACGTCACATACTAGCAAGGCGTTCAAGGAATAAGTCTCCGTGATCGGCAAGAAATGAAAGCAGACTTGGTTAATCTATCAACAATAACCCAAATAGCATTGATGCCTTGAGAAACCAGTAGGAAGACCCGTAACGAAATCCATGGTAATGTGTTCCCACTTCCATTTCGAGAATCTCAAGTGGTTGCAACGGACCCTTAGGTACTAGATGCTTCGCCTTTTACGTTAAGCAAGTTAAACACATCGAGATAAACTTTGCAATCTCTTTCTTCATATTGTTCCACCAAAATGTATGTCGAAGATCACGATACATTTTAGTACTTCCAGGATGGATTACAAATGGTGTATTGTGTGCCTCCATCATAATCTTGTACTTCAAAATCAGTGGTTAGGAACCACAAAGTCTAGAGTGGACTCAAGTATTCCTTCTTCATCAATTCTCGCTTAGGAATAGCTCCTTTTGTACTTTCTTCTTCATACGCGCGACGCTCAAATTCGGTGGCTTGAGCAACCTTAACTTTTCTATTAAAGTTGGCTCTGTCGTATACTTGACATCATCGCACTTTTCGTTCCGCATATGATCTTCTACTCAACGCAGCGTCGGCTACCACGCTCGCTTTTCGGGATGGTATTGAATAGTGTGGTCGTAGTCTTTCAATAGCTCGAGCCAGCGTCATTGCCGCATGTTGAGTTCTTTTTTGAGTGAATAAATATTTAAGGCTTTTATGGTGCGAATATATCTCCACTTTCTCCCCATATAGATAGTGCCTCCATATCTTTAAGCGCTGAAACGATTTGCGCTAACTTTAGATCATGAGTAGGATAATTTCTCTCATACTCTTTAAGTTGTCGCGAGGCATAGGCTATGACTTTCCACGTTGCATGAGAACACATCCTAACCCTTTGCCTAAAGCATCATTTGTAGATAACAAATCCATCCGAACCAAATGGTATTGTTAGAACAGTCTTAGAAATAAGTCTCATCTTAAGCTCTTGGAAACTCTTCTCGCATTCTTCACTCCAAACGAATTTTGTATCCTTCCGAGTTATTTGGGTTAATGGAGTAGCGATTCGAGAAAACCCTTCCACGAATCTTCGATAATAACCGATTAAGCCCAAAAACTACGTACTTGATCCACCGAGCCGGTTGCTCCAACTTTGTATTGCTTCAATCTTCGTCGGATCAATAGATACTCCATGTTTCGACACCACGTGCCCCAAGAATGCTACTTCCTCAAGCGAACTCGCATTTCTTCAATTTGGCATATAGTTTGTTTTCACGAAGCCTTTGGAGTACCAAACTTTAAATGGTGCTCATGATCTTCACGACTTTTGGAATATATAAGGATGTCATCAATAAAGACAACAACGAATTGATCCAAATATTCCTTGAATACTCGGTTCATCATATCCATGAAAGCCAGTGAGAGCATTAGTTAGTCCGAAAGACATGACTAAGAATTCATAATGCCCATCCGAGGAGTTCGAAGGCGGTCTTTGGAATATCCTCAATTTTCTAATCTTCATTTGATGATATCCGAGCGAAGATCAATTTTGAAAAGAATTGTGCCCTTGCAATTTGGTCAAACAAGTCATCAATACGAGGTAGAGGATACCTATTCTTGATGGTGACATGGTTCAATTCAGATAGTCAATACAAAAGTCGCATACTCCCGTCTTTCTTCTTTACTGAATAAAGCAGGAGCACCCCAAGGAGATGTACTAGGGCCGAATGAAGCCGATGTCCAACAATTCCGTAGTTGGACCTTTAACTCACGAAGTTCAATAGGAGCCATTCGATATGGGGTTTTAGAAATGGGCTTTGTACACGGTTCAAGATCAATAAAGAATTCAACTTCACGTTACGGGGTAGACAGGAAGTTCTTTGAAATCGTCGGAAAGTCAATAACAACGGGAATATTATTCAAATTTGGCGTGTCTTTATTCAAATCCATAACATGGGCTAAGAAAGCTTGACATCCGTTTTTCAATAAGCGAATAACTTTATGATTAGATATGATAGTGATTGATTTTAATGGTTTAGTTGCTTGAATTAAATACAACGGGTTGGTTAGGAATATGAAAACTAACAACCTTACGAAAACAATCAATTTTGGCATGATGAGTAGTTAACCAATCAATCCCTAAAAGCACATCAAAAGCAAGTATCTTTAAAGAGATAAGGTCAACGGGTAAGGTGATGGTGCCAACTTGAATCAAACAAGATTTATAAGCAGTGGATGTGATGAAAGTTTCTCCCTAGCGGAGTTTCCACAGATAGGTCAAAGTCTAATTTCTCGAGTCAAGTTTAAGCGTTGAGCACATGCGGGAGAGATAAATGAATGGGTAGCACCCGGTATCAAGTAAGGTATAAACTTCGCAAGAATTTATAAATAGCTTACCCGTGATCACCTCGTTTGGGTTTCTCGCATTTTGACCGATCACAACAAACGCTCTTCCGGAATCGTTGACTTTGACTTTTTTGGGACGGTCTTTTGAGTCACAAATCCCCCATTGAACTAGGTTTCTCTACCGTATAATCTCGAGCGATATGTCCTTCATTTCCACAATTATAGCATACCTTGAAGCTGTTGTGGGCGGTTTGATCGATATGTCCCTCTTTTTCGCATTTGTAACATATGACCGGTGGTCGTTCTCCTCCCTTAGAACCGATTCTTTTGCCAAGCCTTTATCGTCTTCACATGGTCGTTGTTAAATCTCCTCTTTTAAAATCTCCTCTAACTCGTTTCTTCTATTTTCATGGCCATGATTACCACCGAGTGGTTACCATTTTTGTCCGTCTGTTTCTTTCTCCATTGGTTATCATTATTACATTGACTCGCTATCTCAGTACGATCCTGGTTATGGTCCCTTGGTTGAATATACTCGTTATCTCGCTCTAACAATTGAGCCACATTAACAACAACATCCGAATAGAGAGAAAATTTATGAGAAATGAGATATTGTCGTATCTTAGGGTTTCAAACCTCTCGAAACATCCAGCGTCATCGTTCCTCATTCTCCACCAAATGAGGTGCAAACTGGATAACTCTGCAAACTTTGCCTCGTATTGAGACACCGTCGTGTTGTTTTGTTCAATCGATGAACTCCACTTCCTTCATATAGCCGAACACTTTCGGGAAAGTATTTGTCATTAAATAGCTTCAAACGTCTCCCAAGACATCTTGAGTGCGAAATTTGGATGGGTACGCTTCTGAGACTCCCACCGATGAATACGCCTCGCCACGAAACATAAAGGTGGCGAATGGAACCTTCATTCCTCCGTGCATCCCAAGACATCGAATATCTTGGTAATTTGCTTGACCCATGTTTCCGCCATGATCGGATCGGCTTTCCCTTAAATTCTGGTGGTCCCGACTCTTTGAAGCTTGCTTGTTTGTGACAACGTGAATAATGCTATCATTTCCTCCTGTATTTTGAACACGAGTCTCCTAAATGCGATTTTTGCATGGCGCAAAAACTTCTAAACATCCCTCGTTCATCATCGCTTTCAATGGTGTTGTTCACGGGAGGAACATTGCCCGACTGTTGCACGTTCTCCTCGTTGTGTGAGTACAGCATCTCCACGGTCTCATTTCCATTGTTAATATTCTCGATCGACATTTCTCAAATCATCGTCATAAAACAAGGGTTAATTAAGGAAATCAATATATCACATAATATCCTATATATCTTGACTAACTAACAAATAAGCTTAGGTAGGACACACTAGCAAAGGATTTACTCGTCTCTCCCTCCTAGTTCTATTCCCGATCTCCGAGAGATCATATCCTAAGCTCGATACCAACCTGTGGCGCCCCCAAAATAGGTATACATCACCATTACGAGTTGTCAATACATGGTACATAAACAACTACAACTTTATTATTACAACAAGAAAGCTGTGAGTTTGAATACAAATATTATCTTCTAGACAATATCTATACTCAAATAAATCCTCATCACATTTATTGATACATTATTTTACAAAATGGTGAGGACTACTAAACAATTCTTTCTAAAACCTTCATTCCATACCCCAGGCTAGTCTACTCGCTATATTCTCGCCTCCACGAGAAGAATGGAACAAAAAGGAAAAGGGTGAGCTCAACTAGCCCAAAGTAAAGAATATTATGACTAAGATAATATACAACAAATTACCGTTAGTCTTCAACAGGAAAAATCTAATAGAATCTGATAGACAACAAATTTTAAATCAATATTAGCAATGAAATAATAATTCATTAGAAGAGTTAAGTAGAGAATGCAAACTACTATCTTCTATGTATGAATTTAAAAGTTCATCATCTATCTTTTATCCTGTAACATCAATCGATATACATACGGAATCAAATATTCATCTTTGCACTACTGAGGCCAAAGATATTCATCGATTAGTTATGTTCATCTAAACACTGTTCATCTTTGCACTACTGACCAAAGATATTCTTTAGAAATCATTAATCTTTGCACTTCTGAGCCAAAGATATTCAATAATATCATCATTTAAGGCGAGGATGATGAAAATATTTTTTTAAAAAGCGAATCCAAAGTGAAACAAAATGACAAGGATTAAGGATTAAGGATTCGTACTTTGTTTTATCCATGTTCAAAAATACCTCAAAAATAATCATAGTGGTGTAAAATTCAAGAATGATCAAAACATGGATACAATCAAAGCTAGTATCCGAATAGATATTTTTGACAAAAAGAAGAAATTTTATTTTTTAGATTGAATAGTGCCAGATATCGTGAATAGTCTTAGTATCGTGAATAATAATTCGACACCAAAAGATAGAAATTCCACAAAAATATCTTCACGCTTCATGAATAGTACTCGTGAATAGTAACTCGTAAATAGTAACTCATGAATAGTAACTCGTGAATAGTAACTCATGAATAAGTAAACCCGACATGAAAAAGTTCCAAATTTGATAAAAAGTTCCAACCAATATTTCAAAGATAATAATATTGAAGAAATAATATCATTTGAGAAGAAAATAACATCCCTTACCTCGAAAGATTAGTACTTCTAAATTTGGAAATGGGTATAGTCTTTGAAGGAACTTGCACCGATCTAACAATACTCAAAGTATACTCAAAATACTCACAAGAATACGCTCGATAATATAGAGAGAAAACTTGATTTACGGTGTGATTTTCAATTCTAACCTAAGCACCCTATTTATAGGAAATTGCTTAGAACACTAAAGCAGAAAATTTAATATAATATTAATATATTATATATAAATTCCTACGCTTACACAATCTATGATCTGAATTCAGCCATGCTTGACAACAAATAAGTCTACCAAACAAATCAAAAACGTTTTATTATTTAAAATAATTAAAACTTCCAAAAATCAATTATTAGAATTTGAACATCAATAATTCATAATAAATAGCCCTTTTATCAGAAAATTGAATCTCGCGAATTTTAATAGAAAATTCAATTCTCTACAACTTTGCGGAAGAAAAGTTTTCCAAATTCCAAAGCGAAATTGGGTAGAAATCCACAAACCAGGCGATTTTATGTTATAATCAAATTTCGATCAATAAATGGGGTCCACAGACATGTTTAACATGTTTTAAACATTTATTGCAACAAAAATACTTTTCCTCCTCGTATACTCATATATCCCACATTCGTTGTAAAATATCACCATTATTATATTATTAAAATATAATAATACATTATCTTATCGAGAAAAAGATAAAATTTCAATTTTCAACAATTGTCACATTAAAATTTTTTCTCCATCTATATCCACATAAAATCAATATTTTCCTCATCATATGAATCAATAATTAATTATTCACAAATAATATTACTGAATCACAATATTGACAACCGTGCGGTTCCGGAAAGATGGGGCTTTCAATAAGAATTTCTCCTTCTTGGTAGCGCAATTAGGTGACCAAACCTCTCCTTAGATGCAGAACTTTCTAGACATTACCAATAATGTTATCTAATAATATTATTAGGATAATATGAATTATTACTTCGATAATGAAAATATTGTGTAATGACAATTATTGAAACAATGACAATATAAAATATCAACGCTATGACAATTATTGAATCAATAAAATCTTTGAGCGATTAATTATCGTAACCATTATTGAGTAGTGCCTTCTTACGTAAGAATCAATAATTGGTGCAATCACAGTGTCTTCTTGTGTTTTAACCACCAAAGTATTTTAACGGTATTAATGGTAACAACTACGTAGTTATTTTTAACCAACTTATATTTGTCGTTTTTTTCATCCAATCGCTTTAGTTATGGGCCCCACACATGTCTGCTTGGCCGTAAATACGAATATTCCCGACAGCAGTCTGAATATTCCACGACCAAACGAATATTCCCCGACAACAATGAATATTTTATAACCACTTGCTTATTTTGAAATATTTGCGTATTTTACCCCTAACTATCCACATTAATCACATCAACCCTTACTATTTCAAAATAATAAATAGAGAAAATTAAATTTCATTAATAATAAGTTGGGGTCTTACAACAAAAGCTAGTGTTTACCCACTCTAAAGATATAGAAGCCTTTTTTATCAGTCAGCTGTAAGCCTTCTCACACACACTTTAGAGTCTTTCTCTTCATCTTTGCACACACCCTTCTATACGTTGAGAGTCGTGTTGCTTGTTTTTTGGCGGGACTTGATTAGTGGTTTCATTCGAGTCTGTATATATATATATATATTATATATACATATATATATACTTATATATATATATATATATATATATATATATTGACTAACATTATCGAGTTATGCCTCGATTGAGCTGAACTTCCGGTTTGGGCGTTTACTTGCTTTTTATATATATATATATTATATATATGAACTGTGTGTCGAACTTTGTTTCGATGAGCCTAGACTTCAGTCTGGAGCGTTTATTACTTTAATATATATATATATATATGTACATTTATATATATTAACTGTGTGTCGAACTTTGTTCGATGAGCACAGATTTTATATCCTATGCGTTTATCGCTTTTTTTATATATATATATATATATATATATATATATATATTAAATCCGCTGGAGTTTTCTTCGTGGCGGTTGATCGCTTTTACTGACTTTATTTATGTTTTGTCCTGCCTGGAGTTTCCTTCGTGGTGGTTGATAGCTTTTAACAGCTTTATTTAAATTTCTGATCCCCCATGGAGGTGCTTCGTGGTTGGTGATCATGTCCGTATATATATATTTACCGCTTTTATATATATACCTGCTTATTGCTCTTATACAAATTGCAACATTATGTGCGCCTAGGAATCATGTGATCACAGATTCATCACATTGGATCTAGATTCGGTTCCCGTGATGGACATTTTTCAGCTATAAGCAGCTTGTAAATTATTCTGCGATGTCTGAATTTTCTCAGATGGTTTCCATACCCACGAGGAAGTCGGCATTATTTTTGTATATTATTTTCGTACGGATGCCTTGCATTCGTCAAAATAAAATCAATCCAGCCGATCACTTAATGAAAAAATGGGAGTGTAAAAGGTCTCAATTCCTATTGAGAATCAGGGTTTTAAAAACCTCTTTTATAAAACATCACTGCCATATCTTGTTAAAAACTTAATTTTTACATAAATTCAAACCCTGTGTATATAGGTTCGAACGAGGCCTCGCACAACTTCCATATAATAGCACATTGACCCACACACACATACACACACACACACACTCAGATAATAGTTTCTTGAAAATAGGCGGTCACCGTGATAACATGGATGTCGGGGTGTGCCTAATACCTTCCCCCCGCGTAACCCGGACCCTAAAAGAATCTCGGTTTTGCCGACCCGTATATCAGTGTCACCTCACTGGGTCAATGTGCAAACCTTTTATCGGTTGTGTTGGTACAACCATTTAAAAAACCAACTGGCGACTCTTAACAGTTCCATCGTCAACATTATACATGTCGGACCTTTTTCACTTGTTTTTTCAAACAAATCTCACCTAAAATGAGAACACCAAAGAACAAGTAACGGAAAGGGACACCCAAAAATCCCGGCGTCGACAAGTAGCGACTCTGCTTTGGGACTCAAAGAAGAGAACTTAAGCCATTATTATTAAAATCTTTTCAAAACTGTTATCTGCTTGTGTGTGGATGTTGCATTTACATTGGATGAATGTGTACGAATGCATTTCCTTACTTAGTGCTTCACACTATAAACTGCTTATGATATTAGTGCTTCACATGTCATCATTTCATACGGTGAGACGCGATGTATGTGAATGTATGTTGTGTGGTCCCTCCGCCAGGAGGCTATCCCGTCGGTGTTTGATTACTGGACTCGTGAGAAGCCTGATTCTCCGAGGCTCAGGAAAGGCACCACCCAAATTCGCTCCAGTTAAATGACCAGATTAACTTCCCGTCTAGTAGATTGCGATGATTTGGGAACCTTCATGCCAAAAAGCCACGAGAGTAACCTAAGATAGGTCAGCCTTTGATAAACCCAAAATGAAGGAAAGTCTTTTCATGCTCTCATTTCAAATTACTTGTAAACACAATTACTTGTAATTACATTCCATATCTATCTCCATGTAATGAGAAATATGAAGAAATGTGTACACATACATATTTAACATGCTACAAACGGTGACATCCGGTTTTGCAGGATAAAATTCCTAAAATGAACACGTCACATAGCATGTTATTATATACATTCCTTAAAGACTAAACTATGTAAGTCTTTCGCAGGGAAGCAATCGGTCCCGTTACTCGTTTAAAGTCCAAGAAGGCACTGATCCCACCGTTAGGCATGGCTACACCGGGCCAGCCTGATCCTACTCCTGTTTCCTGAGAGGAGTTTGAAGGATTAAGGAATCAGATAGCGTAATTGGTTGTCTTTCTAAAAGAACAAAGTAAAAATACGCGAGGCGCATAATGCCTACTCAACCGAGTCCTTCACACTAGGGGGCGATCAGGCATTGGTAAAAAGATGGAAACCCAGATACCTAAACCTCATTCCAATAAAGAAATCACAAATCTCAGGGATGATCGAGAAACTGGGGATATAAGAAAGAAAGTCCAACAAATGGAGGATACCATCTGATCAATTAAAGGGACTGGAAATTATGGGAGTGTCACCTATTCAGATCTCTGTATATTCCCAAGGGCTCAATATCCTACCAAATGCAAAGTCCTAGAGTTTGAAAGTACAATGGGGCAGGCGATCTCTATACACACCTAAAAGTGTATATTGGCGAACTGGGGTCTTATGCTGAAAATGAAAGCCTCAGAATGCAACTTTTTCAAAAGAGTCTCACTAGAGAAGCTAAAGTCTGGTATGCTCGACTTGACAATGCCAAAATCCACAACTGGGAAGAATTGGCCCACGCCTTTCTAAATCAGTACAGTTTTCAGTCACAAATGGCACCAGATCGATATCAAGTGACTAAAGTGAAAAAGCAAAGTACTGAATCTTTCCGAGAATATGCCCAAAGTTGGAGACATCTAGCAGCGCAAGTCATTTCATCAATGACAGAAACTGAGATGGTAATGACATTTATTGATATCCAAGAGGCTCCTTACTATGAGAGGATCCTAGCAGGCATAGGAAAGCCATTTGCGAAAATGATCAAACACGGCGAAATGGCGAGATGGGTCGAGAAGGCGTGCAAGATTAAAGACTTCACTACCTTGGAAGCGATGCCAAACATATCTGATGGCAAGTATGCGAGTGATCCTAAGGGGGTACCCGATAAAGGCAATAAAGATGTATCCCTTGTTGTACAGGGGCAAGCTAGGAGGCCAAACTACAGTCCCCCCATTTGGAAAATGCAAGATAATCTGCCATCTCAACAACAGACTGCATTCAACCAATACCCAGATAGGAAAAGAAAATTTGAAAGAACGGAAAATCGGGTATTCACTCCACTGGGCGATTCCTTTGAACATGTATTGGCGATATTAATGGATCATAAGAAAATTACAGAACTAGCTCCACCTCTGGAACCAGGGAGCAAAAGATACAATTCAAGCCAGAGATGTGCTTACCACTCAGGGTCTTCAGGACACGATACACATGATTGTTGGTCCTTAAAACATAAGATTCAAAATCTGATCGAAAGTGGCAGTATTGTGGTCGAACAACCTGACCAACAAAATATCAACACCAACCTTCCGTTACGACATGATACGGAAGAAGTAAACATGATCGGGTCAGGAAGCGTTGAAATGTATCCAATTCATAAGTACATACGAAGGATGAAGGAATACCCCCAAAAGCGCATAACAAATGTCCTAGAGTGGGAAAACTCGGAGGAGAGTATGCCAGTAATGCAAAAATTGGATGCGATCGAGAATCAAGTAAACCTGCTGGCTAAGCTGATAGTGCGCCAACATCAGGAAACAAGGCAATTTTTCACTCAACTATCAGAAAGCCAAGAGAAAAAGGACTCCACGATGAGCCCGCCTAAATGAAGAAGATCAAATGAAAAAGTGGAAATACAAGAAAATGGGGATGATAAAATTGCTAGAAGATCTCGCCAGGGGAAGAACCAATCGAGGGAATGCGAATTCTCAAAGATGAAAGATCAAACAACCTCCAAAAGAGTCCAAAAATTCACCCCTCTGAACAAATCCAAAGAAGAAATGCTACACTTTCTGATAAGCAAAGGAAGGATTACTGAGTTGCTGCCTCCTATAAAACCCAAGATAAAGAGTTATGATTCCACCAAGATATGTCTCTACCATTCTAACTCACTTGGGCATACGACTGAAGAATGCTGGTCTTTGTGACATAAAATCCAGGATCTCATTGAAAATGGAGAGCTGGATATAGAATTTCCCATGACCAAAAAAGGCGAAAAGGAAATAAAAAGCTTAAGATGTCCATTCGAGACATGCAGTTCAAATGAGGTGAAGGCTATGAGCGACAATTCTGCCAGAGCACAAGGTGGACTGATCCTGATGCAAGAAGTGACAGAAGAGATAAAGGCATCCCCAAAGGAGATTCCCCTGCCAACATTAAACGTCCTATGGTTCCAAGATATCAACCACGTTCCTGATCTTATCACCTTGGATGATGCGGAGGAAATACTAATCCTTTCCAAGGAAAAAAACCAAAAAGGAAAGTTCTTTACAAGAAATGCAACAACAGTTCAAGAGAGATTTCATGGTTGAATCCTTTGAAACCCATGAAGAAGGCGAAGGAATAGATGAAGAAAAAGGTGGTGAGATTGTCGGGGAATCCAACCCATTAAAGAATCCAGAGTTCATCCCTTTTTGCAATGCGTCCATATCAAGCGTCCCTGAGGAATGTACTGAATCAGGAAGCGATCAAGTTATGGCCACAAGCGAAGACATTCAGAATCAAGGGGTAACCTCTATCACGAGCTCTGAAGGTGACATAACCACTAACAACTGGACTATCAGGCCTCAACTAGCCGAGAAGATGTAGATCCAGGGGATGAAGTTGCGAGTTCCAGAAAATGTTGGAACGGTATCACTTTCTTCGTAGTATGCCTTTTATTTTCCATGCATGTAAATAAATAAAAAAGAAAAAAAAACATCTCTACACTCTTCTCACCACTTACCCCTTTGAACCTTTTCAAACCAAAGACTAAACTACGAAAGACCTGATCTCCTCTTCAATAGGAGTACGTAGGCAGCCATCAATGGTGTGGTCAAACCAAACAAAAACCCAAATAAACACTTCTCAAACACTTACACCCCAGACGATGATTGCCCAAATGTAATGGTCATCATTCGGGAGAAGGAGGTTGATGATAGCACCTCCATCACTGCAGTCCACCAAGACTTTGCCCTCGACAATTGAAGCAAAGACTCCTTACATTTGCTTGATGAGGGTAAAAGGAAGAAACTTTCTACCTTGTAGATAGCAATAATCGCTTATTTTTTTCTATACAAGATTAGCAGATTACTTTTTGTCATTACAGGCTAACACTTTGTGTGATTGAACAGTGTTATATACTAAGTGAAAGCATATTTTATTTCAGGACTCTGAATTTAGATGTGCATGTACTTGCTGATGAGGTGCCTATTCTCCACAAGGACTGTAACTTTGATGTAAAGTTGGACTCAGACTTGATGGAAATACAAGAGGATTATGAGATACCTCAGGAGATCAAAGAATGGGTCGAAGACAAACCCAAGCAAAATCTTGATCAAACCACCTCTTTTAAACCTCGGAACCTTAGAAAACCCCAAACAAATCCAAATTGGTACAGACCTCACTCAAAACCAAAGGAATGACATGGTTACTCTATTGACCCTATTCCAGGATGTGTTTGCATGGTCTCACGAAGACATGGTCGGTTTATACACGGACATTATCATTCATCGCCTTCCCATCAAAGGGGTATTCAAGCCACTCAGGCAGAAGCTCAGGCGATTAAAACTTGAGTGGAAGTTAAAAGTTAAAGAAGAAATTATGAAACAATTTCAAGCTGGTATCATCATGGTGTCAACATAACCTGAATGGCTATCCAACATAGTCCCCGTGCCGAAACCGGGAAGGGAGGTGGGAGTTATGAGGATTACAGAGATTTGAATAAAGCTTTCCTCAAAGATAGCTTTCACGTGTCGTTCATCCACATACTCATTGACAATACAGCTCGATACGACATGTACTCCTTTGCTGATTGCTCCGCGAGGTACCATCAAATCATGGTTGATGAAGATGATCATGAGAAAACTTCATTCATCACGCCTTGGGGAGCCCTTTGCTACAGACGATTGTCATTCGGCCTCATCAATGCCGGAGCTACCTATCAGTGAGCCATATGGCTCTTTTCCACGATCTAATAGATAAAAAAAAATAAAAAAAAGAAATAAGAAAATAAAAAAAAGAATAAAAAGAAAAAAGAAAATAAAGAGAGAGAAAAAAAGAAAAAATCTCTTCAAAAGGTTCTATAGTTGCTGCCTTACCATCGGCAGGTTCTACAGATGGCTTCGGAGTTTGATGAAAAATCCTTCCTCCACATTCCTCGGAATAGGAATGATTTTGCAGATGCTCTAGCAACTTGGGACTCCTTGATCAACATACATGTCAAGGAAGACATGCCAACCCTCACATTTGCGCAACAAAAAGCTCCAGCCTATGGGAATTTCATTGAAAAGTATTGGATGACCTACCTCTCACCCAACATCCTTGGTATCAACACATCAAAAAGTACTTACGAGATGGATCTACACTCGTTGAGGTGAGCCCGACTGAGAAAAGGCGGATCCATTAACTTGCTATAAAATTCTACCTGAACGGAGATTCACTATACGAAAAGAGATGCAGAACAAGGTCTCCTCAGATGTCTGGACGAGGACCAAGCTCAGAGGCTCATGGATAAAATCCATGGGAGAGTATGTGGCCCACACATGAGCATCCCTCTACTTGTAAAGAAGATCCTACAACAGAAAAGTCCGACTACGGTAGTTTAAACAACACGACTTGGTTTTGAAAAAGATCATTGATAACCAAGCTCAGTCTAAAGGAAAATTCTCCCCGAACTGGGAATGCCCGTTTGTTGTCAAGGAAGTATTGACAGGAGGCGTTTTCAGATTATAGGAAATGGACGATGATGAATTTCCACAGCTTATCAAATCGAACACCGTGAAACGGTACTATGTCTGAGATTACCATCAAGCGAACATCCTGGTTTTGGATCATCAGATTACCAGTCATTCCGGTTCTTTAACCCTTTACCACATACAACTCTTTCACACTTTGCCCCTCAGGGAAACATCCTTTCAAGCCAGCAGCCTGGCTTCACTACGATCATACCACTTAGGTCATCTCACCGCGAATTGAACCTCTTACGTTTGCAGTTTGGCTGCCCATACATGGGATCAAACTTTTCACACTTTCAGTTTATCCTCAACCTAGGATAAAATTTTTTCTTCCCCGCAGTCTGACCTGCTCATGGGATCACGTTTTTCAACTCGCCTTGAAGGGCGAACTACGTCGACCTGATCTTCCTAATACACGGGAGTACGTAGGCAACCATGTTATATGGTTCGGTCTCACCACAGAAAAAACAAAAACAAACTAACTCCTATCCATAGCCACATACAGAAACAAGTCCCAAGACACCAAAGATGGTAGGGAATACACACAAATCGACGATCCATTCTGAAAATCTTAAGACATCTCACTGTCCATCCATCAAGGAAGAGTTCAGAATACATCCGGATCACAAAGTCCTGGAGAAATAAGCGAATATCAAGCAAGTAGCAAGGCACAACTAAAAGGGAAGTGAATCAACATATATTTCCCTGCCATATATAATGTTGTTTGATATATACAATGTGTACTGTACATGACAAAATGGCTAAGCTAGTCTGTGCAGGAAAATACAAGCCCATCTACAAATCAGTGTATATGCGGGCTATCAAGTCCAACATGGATTCCCTCTCAAAAGAAGGAGGTAACACTCTGATCTCCTACACAAGGGTTTCTACACAAGCCAACAGATCCACTGCTAGCTACATGCGATATCTCGGGTGGATATAACGTCATCCCGCTCAGCAACAACGATATCCCTATGAGTTAGAGCATCATCTCTCTAACAAAGAGACATCCCTACCAGAAAGAGCTGTCAACATCAAAGCCCACATCCACTACCTGTTCACCAGATGGTACAGAAGTAAAAGCCTCTTGCGATCTCGGCGTCTTATCAGCTTATCTGTCAAAGTAACTATCCCAGACAACAAGCGAGGATGGGGCAATTTCAAAATTAGCGACAACCGGATAGTGGATCCCTTACAACAAGATTGGGGGCAATCTCGGAAGCAGTAACAACTCAACACTGGGGCATTTATCAATTATCCTAAAATGGAAAATGCACTAGTTAACGCCATCAGCACGGTCCATCATTATTCCAATGGCGATTAAGATATTATTCACTCACGACTTCATCAACAAAGAGAGTTTCTCATATGTACCCTCAGTATCAACATGCGAAAGGACTGGGGCATTTTTCCAATTCCAAGAAATGGAAGGAGTTTAAGGTGAGATTAAGCTTCTCATCAAAAAGAAAGGGGTGAACTCTTGAAATAAATCATAGCGACATAAGCGTGCCCCTACGAAAGAAGGGGAAACTTCTCAAGAAAGTTCTTAACTCAGAAGCAGAAGGTCAACAACGAAAGGCCTAGCAAATGAAATCTACACCATCAACATGCGTTAAGTCCTCACAAATCGAGACCTCTACACCGACGTTCAAATATGGGCAGCGAAAGAATGAATTACACCCTCCATGGATTTCAGAGACATTCAAGTCATCGGTTCATCCGGTTTACGAATCAAACGCTTAAGGAAATGGGGCACAAGCACCCAACAGCGAAAGGAAACTCCAAATCACCTTAAGAAGGGTGAGACATCTGGTGGTTGTCAATTAATCTAACGTAACATCAGGCGAAGTCTAGTGAAGTAATTCGTGGAATATTACTTCAGCGAAGGTATCGAAAGATCTGGTATTCTAAACCATTTCCATCAACACATCGCGACATCAACACAGTTCAGCGATGAAAGCTTCGTATACCACCGTTCGATAGGAATTGAGACCTTTTACACTCCCATTTTTTCATTAAGTGATCGACTGGATTGATTTTATTTTGATGAATGCGAGGCATCCGTACGAAAATAATATACAAAAATAATGCCGACTTCCTTGTGGGTATGGAAACCATCTAAGGAAATTCAGACATTGCAGAATAATTTACAAGCTGCTTACAGCTGAAAAATGTCCATTACGGGAACCGAATCTAGATCCAATGTGATGAATCTGTGATCACATGATTCCTAGACGCGCAGAATGTTGCAATTTATATAAGAGCAATAAGCAGGTATATATATAAAAGCGGTAAGTATATATATACGGACATGATCACCAACCACGAAGCACCTCCATGGGGGATCAGAAATGTAAATAAAGCTGTTAAAAGCTATCAACCGCCATAGAGGAAACTCCAGGCGGGACAAAACATAAATAAAGCTGTAAAGTGATCAACTTCCACGAAGAAAACTCCAGGCAGGACGAATATATATATATATATATATATATATATATATATATATATATAAGCAGTAAATGCACCGAATGTAAAATCCAGGCTCATCGAATAGAGTTCGACCACAGTTCATATATATAAGTATATATATATATATATAAGCGAGTAAACGCACCGGATATAAAATCCAGGCTCATCGAACAGAGTCCGACACACAGTTAATATATATAAGTATATATATATATATATATATATAGAAGCGAGTAAACGCACCGGATATAAAATCCAGGCTCATCGAACAGAGTCCGACATATAGTTAATATATATAAATGTACATATATATATTAAAGCAATAAATGCTCCAGACCGAAGTCTAGGCTCATCGAAACAAAGTTCGACACACAGTTTATATATATAAATATATATATAGAAAAGCAAGTAAACGCTCCAAATCGATGTCTAGGCTCAATCGAGGCATAACTAGATAATGTTAGTCAATATATATATAAGTATATGTATATAAATAATATATATATACAGACTGGAATGAAACCACGGACCGAAGTCCGGGCCAAAGCAAGCAACACGACTCTCAACGTATAGAAGGGTGTGTGCAAAGATGAAGAGAAAGACTCTAAAGTGTGTGTGAGAAGGCTTACAGCTGACTGATAAAAAAGGCTTCTATATCTTTAGAGTGGGTAAATACTAGCTTTTGTGGGTATAAAAGGGGCTATATATGAGCTCACAGGTGTTTAAAAGTGGGAAAATACACTATATGAATGAGTGCGAGAACAAATTGTGCAGGTTTCCCGTCTTTTTCTCTTAAAATCAGCACCCAAGCCCTCTATTTATAGGCAATATGAGCGCATGTGTGCAGGGCGGGTCGAGTCGGCTCCGGAGTTTGTCGGGTGTCGTCGTCTCAATCACGTGCACTCGAGCACCTTTGTAATGACCACTCGGATTTTGTGAAGTGCAATTCGGGCATCCGTTTTGAGGTATCTGGGACCTATTTCAGCACCGTCGTTGTCGAGAGTTGTACGAAGGCATGGGATTAGAGTTTGTACGAAGTCATTGAAGATGGGGACGATGCCCTCCGGTCTTCAAGCTTCAACTTTCATCCGTTACCACTTTAATAGTCACTCGGGATTGGTTAATCTTGTGGGACATCATTGCAAAAAGAGCGTGGCGTGGCATTGTGTTGGGACGAGATGAGCGATGTTGTCCTCACCGGTGTTATCGCCGGATTGGGCCGATCATGACGTTGCTCATACTTATTTGAGATTGACTGCTACTGTAATTGTTGAAGGTCCTCATTATCATCTTTGAGGTGTGTACTGTCTTCCCGATGTTATTAGGGTTGGTAAAGTGTATCTCGTTGTGGTGGCCTTGAGATTGAAGGCGATGGCATTTGAAACAAGCATTTAGGGGTTATCTCTCAAGCTCGCATTCCTTGGGGTTATCACCGAGGTTGGTGGCTATTCCATTGGTTGGGATCGAGGCCGGATACCTCGGGGTTATCTCAGAGATTAATCGGTCTTCTTGATTGTGTGTTAGATATTGTGTCTGCAGTGTCTGGGGTTTATATCAAGGTTGGGCTATTACTCCCAAAGTGTGATCTGGGGTTGATCTTTGAACTCCGGTAGTATCCGATATGGATTTGGATTGTCTTTCGGGGTTCTCTCTTAAAAGAGCGAATCTGTCCTCCCGCAATGTTAATAATGATGAGTATAGAAAATTTTGAGTGTCTCTGAGATGCCCTCTTTATCATACTCGGGCATGGCGATGCATGGGTAGGATAAAGAATCTAGACACTTGAAACACAACAAGATAAACATGGTACTATGGATAGAAACATGATGCAAATGTATGATGCATGTGTATGCGGGGTTGTGGCCCAACATCTTTGGGGATGATTGTTGGCTCCTCGTTGCTTCAACCGGGATTGGCAATCTTGACGGATCGATTTGCAAGCCCGAATCTGTTAGGATGTTGATGTTGGAGTTATCACCAAATTCTTGTGTTCTTGATAACGACTTGATCACGAAGGGTACCTCTTATGTGTAAGAGATGCGTGGGGATAAAGCTTGATCGATGTGTATAACATATTCCATCATCTATCCTCTTTGATAATGTTGACCTTTTCTGGTTTGTATCGCGAGAATATGTCAAGATTCATTGGATTCTTATCGACAACAAATCTTTGTCGAGGATGCGACCTTCGTTGACGATGTGAATCAACGATGAAACATCATGTGGGATATCTTTGTCATGGTTGCTTGACCTTCACCGACGTGTGAATCAACGGTGAAACTTTGTGAGGAGATCGTCGAGGTTGCTTGACCTTCGTTGAAGTGTAGATCAACGAAGCATTGCGTTATGACCACCTGCTGGGGATCCATTTGGGGAATATGAAGCGGTGGGTATGAGAACCTCAAATAGCTCTATAGCTCTGATAGGTTTAAATGCTATCGGCTGAAATGACGTCAAGGTTGCTTGACCTTCATTAATATGTGTGTCAACGGCTGAGCATGCATTGCTACTCCCGTAGGAGATATATGTTGTAACCCCCGTCGGGGATCTACTGGGGACGCATGAGTACGTACGCAGCTACCGAACGGTTCTCAACCCTTCAATGGGTTTACCTGCCATCGGCTGAAATAATGTCAAGGCTGTTTGACCTTCGTTGATAGAATTATCAACGGATGAACGTGTTGTAACCCCCACCGGGG
Source organism: Panax quinquefolius (assembly GCA_020205615.1). NCBI lineage: Eukaryota > Viridiplantae > Streptophyta > Magnoliopsida > Apiales > Araliaceae > Panax > Panax quinquefolius. The sequence continues at coordinate 55,736,316 of CM035167.1, read as the reverse complement.
ATCTACATTGTAACCCCCGTCGGGGACTCACGTTGTAACCCCCGTCGGGGATCTACGTGGTAACCCCCATCGGGGATCTATGTGGTAACCCCCATCGGGGATCTACGTGGTAACCCAGGTCGGGGATTCACTTAGGGTAATGACCCGGAGTTGGCGGCATCGGACCTGTACGAGGTATTTTCGGATGTGATTTATGACAAATGGGATCATTGGCAGGGTATACCTCGTGTTCGGGTGACTACCAAATGAGTGATGTACAGGTTCAAAGTCTCATCTGAGAAGACTAGGATTGTATGCTGTTTTGCTCTATCGCGTGACATTTTTATTCCCGATTTGACCCTTCTAGCCCTTAAGAACTCCGTTTCAACTCGAACTGGACTAAGCCAGAGGGGTGGGACCCACATAGAGGAGCCGCAGGTGCACCTGCTGTAGCCGTAGGTGGGCATGCGGCCAGGCGTGGATGATAGAGCATTGGCTACCAGATAGGCAGGTATTCCGTTTTGGCACCCATGAGTTGACTCCTACTCTGGAGGAGTATGCACGTTTGACGATGCTGCCCTTAGACAGACCCTGCGTGCACATGGCTTTGGGAGACATGAGTAGACGATTCATGACTCTCACAGGATTGAGGCGCAGAGATGTGCAAGATGAGCTGACATCTGGCCACGTGATCTCTCAGCGTTTTTTGTATGACAGATTTGACGCGGAGGATAGCTACTCATGACATTTCGGGGATTTCACCACGTCGGAGGATCATTAGCGTTTGGCCAAAGTTGATGTACTGATGCTATGTGTACTGTCATACGTGTATGTGCCGCGGTATATGGATGAGATAGATATAGGAGTTATCATGGCCGTGAGAGCTCTCAAGGAGGGTCGTAGCATTATACCTATGATCATGGCAGAGACCCTGTGATCGACATCTTCTTGTAGTAGTACTTACCGTCGAGCGTGTTCTTTGGGAGTTGGTCATCTTGTATGTGTGGTTTATGTCACACTTGCGACCGATTGGTACCCTTAGACGGCATGGGTATTGTTTCTCCCATGATGTGGCTATGTCATACTCCTTTCAGCCATCGGAGTGTACAGATGCTCAGTCTTGGTCCGCATTTTTGGCAGATATCAGAGATCCATTTAGCATATTGCTGTGCTCGGGGCTTTGCTCACCATACAACTTCATTACTCATGCTCTGGGCATGGATTTCCTCCCTTTGGCTGGCTTGAGGGGCGTGACTACTTATCACCCATTGGCCGTGATGTCGCAGTTTGACGGTTCAGGATTTTCATCCTTTCGAGAGGCGGCGGTCGGCGTTCGACCTCTCGATACCTCTCGGTGAGGACCGATCTCGTGTATCGCTTCTTTGGGATCAGCGTGAGCTATTGCTTTCACCGCCAAATCATATCGGCTATTTCGCAGAGTACTCGCATGGATGGAGACAGAGGTTTTATCTCAATTGCGGCGATATTCTGATCTGGGAGGCGAGTTATATGATGTAGAGCCTATGGAGGACATTGGTACCTACATCGAGGAGGATCTGCATTCTTTGGGTTTGAAGATTTCTTCCGGATTTTCCTAGTACCAGTACTTTTGTGATTCGATGCTACAAGACGAGACTTAGAGCGAGTCTTCATCGATGACCTTTGAGATAGATCGATTCGATCTATGATGTCGATTGCTCTTGATGTGAGGGATCGCATTATATTAGAGAGGCGAAGCATTGGCTCGTAGAGATGCCGCCGTCATTTGGCGTGATGAGGCCAGTCACCATAGAAGCTTGATGGTAGTTGAAAGCGGGATATCGCCATATCTCTGCCGGGATGTGGGCATCACAGATAATCTTTGCGCAATGAGGTCCTTACCACTAGTATGATCGCAGAGATGAGCGCTTATATTGATAAGCATATGGTCATCATGCAGATGGCTACAGATCTGTTGGGTCGTGTGGATATTCTCATCCAGGAGAGTACAACTTTACCTCCTTCATCTGAAAGGGATGCCATGTTGGTCTTGCTAGCTCACATGTACCCTGATCCGTAGATGAGCTTGTATTTACCTGCACAGACTAGCTTGCCCATTTTGTCATGTACAGTTTACATTGTATATATATCAAACAACATTATATATGACAGGGAAATATATTTTTGGATCACTTCCCCTTTAGATATGCCTTGCTATTTGCTTGATATTTTGCCTGCTGCTTCAGGGCTTGTGATCTTGATGTATTCTGAATTCCTCCTTGGTGGATGGACATTGAGTTGTCTCTGGATAGTTCAGAATGGATCATCGATATATGTATCCCTACCATCTTTGGTGTCTTGGGACTTGTTTTTGAATGGAGAATGTAGAGGAGTGTGGCTTTCCTCTTTAAGATTGACCGTACCACAGATGGTCGCCATACTTCAATTTAGGAGAAGCCTAGTTAATTCCACCTCTTATGGTTTGGTGTTGCTCTTCTAGGTATGACCGCAGCTTAGATGGTCGCCGAATCTCCTATTTGGGAGGAGTTCAGGTAATTCCATCCCTTTTGTCTGAAGCCAAATAAAATGTAGTGGTTTGAAAGAGAATCCCAATACCCGCTGACAATGGTTTATGTTTTGGTAGGGGGTGAGACCGCTTTCATGAATGGTCGCCACGTACTCTATGAAGAGGAGATCAGTCTGCGTAGTTGAAACTGGTGTAAGAGGTTCAATGTCAGATATCTGTTGACATGGTGTAGGAATGTTTTTGGTTTTTTTTTTGTTTTATGTAAGGGCAGAAATGACCGGGCCATATGAAATGGTTGCCTACGTACTCTTATTAAAGAGGGGATCAGGTCGACATAGTTCGCCCCTCAGAGCGAGAAGAAAAGCGTATGTGCAGGTTAGAGTGCGGGGAAAAGAAAGTTTAATCCTAGGTTGAGGATAAACTGCAGGTGAAAAGTTTGATCCCAGGAATGGGTAGCCAAACTGCAAACGGAAGAGGTTCAATCCGCGGTGGGATGACCTAAGTTGTAGGAGGAACGAGAGAGAAAGCCAGACTCTTGGCTTGGCGAATCATTTCCATGAGGGGCAAAGTGTAGATAAGTTGTATGTGGTAAATGGTTAAAGAACCGGAATGACTGGTGACCTGATGATGATGCACCAGGGTGTTTGGTGGTTACTTCAGACATAATACCGTTTCACGGTGTATGAGTTGATGAGTTGTGGAAATTCATCACCTTCCATTTCTTGCAATCTGAGAGCGCCTCCTGTCAATACTTCTTTGAGAATAAACGGGCCTTCCCAGTTAGGAACAAATTTTCCTTTAGCCTGATCTTGGTTGTCAAGAATCTTCTTCAAAACCAAGTCATGTTGTTTAAACTGCCGTAGCCGGACTTTTTTGTTGTAGGATCTGGCGATCCTTTGCTGATATAACTGACCATGGAAGATAGCTGCAGTTTGCCTTTCGTCTATTAGAGACAATTAGTGATACCTATCCTGTACCCATTGGTCTTCATCTAGCTGAGCGTCGATCAATACTCTGAGAGATTCCATCTCAACTTCTATGGGGAGCACTACCTCCATCCCATAGGTTAAAGCGTAGGGGGTTGCCCCAGTTGAAGTGTGCATGGAGGTTCTGTAGGCTAACAGAGTAAGAGGCAATAGGTCAGGCCAATCTTTGTGGTTGGCGGACATCTTTTGCATAATCTTCTTGATATTTTTGTTAGCCGCTTCAATAAAGACCGTTCATCTTCGGACGATAGATGACAGAGTTAAGATGTTTGATGTGGAATTTACTGCATAATTCCTCCATCATTTTGTTGTTGAGGTTTTTGGCATTGTCTGACACAATCACCTCTGGTTGTCCATATCGACAAACGACATTGTTTCTGATGAAAGCAATGATGACTTCTTTAGTGACCTTGGGGAAGGAGGATGCTTCTACCCACTTGGTGAAGTAGTCGATCATGGTGAAGATAAATTGGTGACCATTACTGGCTTTAGGCTCGATGGGCCCGATAACGTCCATTCCCCACATTGAGAAGGGCCAAGGCGAACTCATATTGTGGAGTTCCTGTGGAGGGGCGTGTATAGCATTCTCGTGAATTTGGCACTGATAGCATGTTTTGACGTGGTTATTGCAATCAGCTTTGAGAGATAGCCAGTAGTGTCCTGTCCTGAGGACTTTCTTGACAAGGAGGGGGCCACTCATATGGGGGCCACAGACTCTGCCATGGATTTCATCCATAAGCCTTTGGGCTTGATCTTTGTCTAGACACCTGAGGAGACCTAGTCCTGCATCTCTTTTGTAGAGCGCATCTCCACTCAGGTAGAACTTCATAGCAAGTCGATGGATCCGCCTTTTCGCAGTCAGGCTCGCCTCATCGGGTGTAGATCCATCTCACAGATATTCCTTGATATGCTGATACCAAGGAGGTTGGATGAGAGGTAGTTCATCCGATACTTTTCCAACGTAATTTCTATAGGTTGGGGCCTTATTCAGGGAAATTGTGACGCTTGGAAATTGTTCCTTGTCTGATATGCGAATCAAGGAGGCCAAAGTGGCTAATGCGTCCGCAAAGTCATTCCTATTAGGAGGAATGTGTAGAAAGGAGATTTCTTCGAACTCCAAAGCCATCTTCATAACCTGCCGATGGTAAGGCAGTAAATGTAGTTCCTTGGTTTGATAGATTCCAGTGGATTGTCTGATTATCAACTCCGAATCTCCAAGGACAGTTAACCGCCTGATGCCCATTGAACGGGCAAGTTTTAGCCCCATGAGACAGCCTTCGTATTCAGCCGTATTGTTGGTGCTGACAAACTATAATTTAACGGCGATGGGATACTGTTCCCTCGTACCAGATACTAGAACTGCTCCCGCTCCAGAACCTTCTATATTAACATCTCCATCAAAATACATCCTCCATGATTGGCGCGTATCATACTGATGGTGTTGTTGTACTGTCATTACTCCTTCATCAAGGAAATATGTTTCCAAGGGTTTGAAATCCCCTGAAGGTGCGGCGGCTAGTTGATCCGCGATTCCTTGACCTTTGATGGACTTTTGAGTCACATATACGATGTCCACTTGTTGTAGGATCAACTGCCATTTGGACAGTCGACAATTTAATATGGGTTTGTTGAATACGTACTTGAGAGGATCCACGCGGGATATGAGATGGGTTGTGTGACCATGGAGGTAATGCTGTAACCTCATGGAAGCCCATGCTAAAGCACAACACGTCTTTTCGATCAGTGTGTACTTGTGTTCACTGCTGCTGAACCTTTTACTGAGGTAATAGATAGTTCGTTCTTGGCCTCTATCGTCTTTCTGTCCCAGCATGCAGCCCATGGCATTGTCACTTACGGACATATACATGAACATGGGAATATCGTCCCTGGGTGGTACCAAGACAGGAGCTTTGACTAGCTATTTTTTGATTGTAAGGAAGGCATTCTGGCACTCATCATTCCATTTCAAGGAGGAGTTCTTCCTTAATAGCTTGAAGATTGGCTCACAGGTTGCTGTGAGTTGAGAGATAAACTTGCTGATGAAGTTGATTCTTCCCAAAAATCCCCGTATTTCCTTCTCTATTTGAGGAATGGACATTTTAGTGATGGCTTGGATTTTGGCAGGATCCAGCTCTATCCCTTTGTGGCTGACTAGAAATCCTAGCAATTTACCTGATCTAACGCCAAAGGCGCATTTAGCTGGATTCAACTTCAAGTTGTACTTACGCAACTTGTTGAACAACTTTTTAAGATGGTCTATATGTTCATCCTCTTTCTGGGACTTGACAATGATGTCATCCACGTAGATCTCAATCTCTTTATGCATTAAGTCGTGGAAAAGAGCCATCATAGCTCGTTGATAGGTAGCTCCGGCATTGATGAGGCCGAATGACAACCGTCTATAGCAAAAAGTTCCCCAAGGAGTGATGAAAGCAGTCTTCTCACGATCTTCCTCGGCAACCATGATCTGATGGTACCCCGCAAAGCAATCGGCAAAGGAGTACATGTCGATTGCAGCGAAGATTGTCAATGAGAATGTGGATAAATGGCACGGAAAGTCTGTCTTTTTAAGCAAGCTTTATTCAAGTCCCGATAATCCACGCAACTCGCACCTTCCCTCCGTGTTTAGGTACAGCATCACGATGTTGGATATCCACTCGGGATATGTAGACACCATGATGATGCCGACTGAAATTGTTTCATAATTTCTTCTTTAACCTTTAAACTCCACTCGTGTTTCAATCGCTTCGAGTTTACGCTTGGATGGCTTAAATCCTCTTTAATGGGAAGGCGATGAAGGACAATGTCGTTGGACAAATCCACCATGTCTTCATGAGACCATGCAAACACGTCCCGGAATTGGGTTAATAAGCGTAACCATATTATTCCGTTGGTTTGGGTTAAGGTCCGAACAAACTGGATTAACTTAGGGCTTTCTAAGGTTCCTAGATTGAAAGAAGTGGTTTGATCAAGGTTGGGTTTGGGTTTGTCTTTGACCCATTCTTGAATTCTCGGTGGCACCTCAATGTCATCCCAAGTATATCCATCAATTTGAATTCATCTCTACATCAAAGGTACAATGTGGCGCCCCAAATAGGTATACATCACCCATTACGAGTTGTCAATACATACATGGTATGTAAACAACTACAACTTTATTATTACAATAGTAAAAGCGTGAGTTTGAATACAAATATTATCTTCTAGACAATATCTATACTCAAATAAATCCTCATCACATTTATTGATACATTATTTTACAAAAATGGTGAGGACTACTAAACAACTCTTTCTAAAACCTTCATTCCATACCCGAGGCTGCATTTCATTTATATTCTTGCCTCCGAGAAGAAAAATGGAACAAAAAGGAAAAAGGGTGAGCTCAACTAGCCCGGTAAAGAATATTATGACTAAGATAATATACAACAAATTATCGTTAGTCTTCATATAGGAAAAATCTAATAGAATACAATAGACAACAAATTTTAAATCAATATTCGCAATGAAATAATAATTCATTAGAAGAGTTAAGTAGAGAATGCAAACTACTATCTTCTATGTATGAATTTAAAAGTTCATTGTCTATCTTTTATCCTCAGTAACATCAATCAATATACATCCGGAATCAAATATTCATCTTTGCACTCTGTGCCAAAGATATTCATCGATTAGTCATGTTCATCTAAACACTGTTCATCTTTGCACACTGGGCCAAAGATATTCTTCAGAAATCATTCATCTTTGCACTCTAAGGCCAAAGATATTCCATAATATCATCATTTAAGAATGAAGATTATGAAAAAATATTTTAAAGAAAGCGAATCCGATTGAAAGAAAATGACAAGGATTAAGGATTCGTACTTTGTTTTATCCATGTCCAACAATACCTCAAAAATAATCACGGTGGTGTAAAATTCAAGAATGATCAAAACATGGATACAATCAAAGCTAGTATCCATAGTAGATATTTTGGACAAAAGAAGAAATTTTCATTTTTAGATGAATAGTGCCGTATTCGTGAATAGTATCAGTATCGTGAATAGTCTTGAGTATCACGTGAATAGTAACTCAGACACAAAAGTTCCAAATTTGATAAAAACTTCAGATCAATATTTCAACATAATGATATTGAAGAAATAATATCATTACTGGAAAAAAAAAATAATATCCCTTACCTCGAAAGATCAAGACCTCTAAATTGAAACACCTGGGATATAGGCTATGACTTGGACTTGCACCGTATAACAATACTCAAAGTATACTCAAAATACTCACAAGAATATACTCGATAATATAGAGAGAAAACTTGATTTACGGTGTGATTTTCAATTCTAACCTAAGCACCCTATTTATAGGAAAATGCTTAGAACACCAAAGCAGGAAAATTTAATAAAATATTAATATATATATTAAAATTTCTACGCCAACCTTCTTAGATCTGATCTCAGCTCATTTTGCACATGTTGTAGCCCACAAAACAAACAAAAAACGTTTTTATTATTTAAAATATTTTAAACTTCCAAAAATCAATTATTTCGGAGCTTCGGAACTTCAATAATTCATAATAAATAGCCCTTCTATCAGAAAATTCGAATCTCGCGAGTTTTTATAGAAAATTCAATTCTCTACAACTTTGCAGAAGAAAGTTTTTCCAAATTCCAAACAGAAATTGACCGAAATCCACAAACGGTGATTTTACAAGCTATAATCAAATTTCAGTCAATAAATGGGGTCCACCGACATGTTTAACATGTTTTAAACATTTATTGCAACAAAAATACTCATCCTCCTCGTATACTCATATATCCCACATTCGTTGTAAAAATATCACCATTATTATATTATTAAAATATAATAATATATTTATTTTATCAGAAAAAGATAAAATTTCAATTTTTCAACAATTGTCACAATAAAAATTTTCTCCATCTATATCCACATAAAATCAATATTTTTCTCATCATATGAATCAATAATTAATTATTCACAAATAATATTACGTAATCAATGATATTAACAACTGTGCGGTTCAGGAAGAGGGCTTTCAATAAGAATTTCTCTTCTTGGCGCCAATTAGGTGACCAAACCTCTCCTTAGATGTAACTTTCTAGACATTGCCAATAATGTTATCTAATAATATTATTCAGGATAATATGAATTATTGCTTCGATAATGAAAAATACCGTAATGACAATTATTGAAACAACAACAATATAAAATATCAACGCAACAATTATTAATAAAATCTTTGAGCAATAATTATCTGTAACCATTATTGAGTAGTGCCTTCTTACGTAAGAATCAATAATTGGTGCAATACCTGGTAATCTTCTTGTGTTTTAACCAATTTAGAGTATTTTAACAAAGATAGCAGTAATAACTACGCAGTTATTTTTAACCAACTTATATTTGTCGTTTTCTTCATCCAATCGCTTTCAGTTATGGGGCCCACACATGGTCGCTGGCTGGCCGCATACGAATATTCCCAAACGAGACGAATATTCCCACGACCAAACGAATATTCCCCGACAACAATGAATATTTTATAACCACTTGCTTATTTTGGAATATTTGCGTATTTTACCCATAACTATCCACATTAATCAAATCAACCCTTACTATTTCAAAATAATAAATAGAAAATTAAATTTCATTAATAATAAGTTGGGGTCTTACAACCTCCCTCCTTATGAAATTTCGTCCTCGAAATTGACGTCACATTACTGTGTGTTTGAAAAGGTGAGGATACCTCGCTTTCATTTCCGTTTCCAATTCTCAGGTCATTTCCTCTATAGCATGATTCCTCCACAAAACTTTAACTTGTGGTATGACTTTTGCGCGTAGGACATGCTCCTTCCTATCCAAGATCTTGACAGGTACCTCCTCATACGTTAAGTCTTCGGCTATTTTGTCCGGTTCTAACTCTATAACGTGGTTCGGGTCTTTCACATATTTCTGAAATACGGATATGTGAAACACATTATGAACACGAGACATACTTGAGGTAACGCAAGTCTATAGGCTACATTTCCTACTCGGTCAAGAATTTGAAATGGACCAATAAATCGTGGATTGAGCTTTCCTCTCTTCCCAAATCTTGTAACTCCCTTCCATGGTGCAACACGAAATAATACATGATCCCCTACACTAAATTCCACGTCCTTTCGATGAAGATCCGCATAACTGTTTTGTCGATCTTGTGCCGTTTGTATATGTTGTCGAATCATTTGGATCTTTTCGGTAGTCATACGTACTAACTCGGGTCCCAACAATGTTGCTTCACCCACCTCATCCCAACATATTGAGAAGCGACACTTTCGTCCATATAATGCTTTAAATGGAGCCATACCTATACTTGCTCGATAAGCTGTTGTTGTAGGAGAATTCTACCAATGGTAAATACTTATCCCAACCGCCCTTGAAGTCTAGGACACGAGTCTTAATAGATCTTCAAGAGTTTGAATAGTCCTCTCACGATTGTCCGTCAGGTTTGGGGATGGTATGCCGAACTAAATCGCAAATCCGTGCCCATAGCTTTTTGCAAGCTAACCCAAAATCTTGAAGTGAATCTTGGGTCACGATCCAAAACTATGGATACTGGCATGCCATGCAACCTTACAATCTCATTCACGTACATACTAGCAAGACGTTCAAGGGAATAAGTCTCCCGTATCGGCAAGAAATGAGCAGACTTAGTTAATCTATCAACAATAACCCAAATAACATTGATGCCTTGAGAAACCATAGGAAGACCCGTAACGAAATCCATGGTAATGTGTTCCCACTTCCATTTCGGAATCTCAAGTGGTTGCAACGGACCCTTAGGTACTAGATGCTCCGCCTTTACACGTTGGCAAGTTAAACACATCGAGATAAACTTTGCAATCTCTCTCTTCATATTGTTCCACCAAAATGTATGTCGAAGATCACGGTACATTTTAGTACTTCCAGGATGGATTGCAAATGGTGTATTGTGTGCCTCCATCATAATCTTGTACTTCAAATCAGAGTCGTTAGGAACACAAAGTCTAGAGTGGACTCAAGTATCCCTTCTTCATCAATTCGCGCCGGAATAGCTCCTTCTTGTACTTTCTTCTTCATACGCATCATTTCCGGATTCGGTGGCTTGAGCAACCTTAACTTTTTCTATTAAAGTTGGCTCTGTCGTATACTTGACATCATCGCACTCTTTTCGTTCAAGATATGATCTTCTACTCAACGCGTCGCCTACCACGTTCGCTTTTCCGGGACGGTATTGAATAGTGTGGTCGTAGTCTTTCAATAGCTCGAGCCAACGTCCGCCGCATGTTGAGTTCTTTTGAGTGAAGAAATATTTAAGGCTTTTATGGTCCGAATATATCTCCACTTTCTCCCCATATAGATAGTGCCTCCATATCTTTAAGCAAAACGATTGCCGCTAACTCTAGATCATGAGTAGGATAATTCCTCTCATACTCTTTAAGTTGTCGAGGCATAGGCTATGACTTTCCCACGTTGCATGAGAACACATCCTAACCCTTTGCACGAAGCATCGGCGTAGATAACAAATCCATCCGAACCGGATGGTATTGTTAGAACAGTCTTAGAAATAAGTCTCCTCTTAAGCTCTTGGAAACTTTTCTCGCATTCTTCGCTCCAAACGAATTTTGTATCTTTTCGAGTCAATTTGAGTTAATGGAGTAGCGATTCGAGAAAATCCTTCCACGAATCTCCGATAATAACAATTTAAGCCCAAAAGCTACGTACTTGGTCACCAACTTCGGTTGCTCCCAACTTTGTATTGCTTCAATCTTCACGGATCCACGGATACTCCATGTTTTGACACTGCGTGCCAAGAAATGCTACTTCCTCGCCGCGAACTCGCATTTCTTCAATTTGGCATATAGTTGGTTTTCACGAAGCCTTTGGAGTACCGACTTCAAATGGTGCTCTTGATCTTCACGGCTTTTGGAATATATGAGGATGTCATCAATAAAGACAACAACGAATTGATCCAAATATTCCTTGAATACTCGGTTCATCATATCCATGAAAGCAGCAGAGCATTAGTTAGTCCGAAAGACATGACTAAGAATTCATAATGCCCATACCAGGAGTTTCAAGGCGGTCTTTGGAATATCCTCGATTCTAATCTTCAAATTTGATGATATCCGAGCGAAGATCGATTTTGAAAAGAATTGTGCCCTTTCTTGCAATTTGGTCAAACAAGTCATCAATACGAGGTAGATGATACCTATTCTTGATGGTGACATGGTTCAATTCCGATAGTCAATACAAAGTCGCATACTCCCATCTTTCTTCTCACTTGAATAAAACAGAGCACCCCAAGGAGATGTACTAGGATGAATGAAACCGATGTCCAACAATTCACTGTAGTTGGACCTTTAACTCTGAAGTTCAATAGGAGCCATTCGATATGGGGTTTTAGAAATGGGCTTTGTACCGGGTTCAAGATCAATAAAGAATTCAACTTCACGTTACGGGGTGCAAGGGAAGTTCTTTGAAATATCGTCGGAAAGTCAATAACAACAGAATATTATTCAAATTTGGCGTGTCTTTATTCAAATCCATAACATGGGCTAAGAAAGCTTGACATCCGTTTTCAATAAACAAATAACTTTATGATTAGATATGATAGTGATTGATTTTAATGGTTTAGTTGCTTGAATTGCATACAACGGGTTGGTTAGGAATATGAAAACTAACAACCTTACGAAAATAATCAATTTTGGCATGATGAGTAGTTAACCAATCAATCCCTAAAATCACATCAAAAGCAAGTATCTTTAAAGAGATAAGGTCAATAGGTAAGGTGATGGTGCCAACTTGAATCAAACAAGATTTATAAACAGTGGATGTGATGAAAGTTTCTCCTAACGGAGTTTCCACAGATAGGTAAAAGTCTAATTTCTCCCGAGTCAAGTTTAAAGCGTTGAGCACAAGGGGAGAGATAAATGAATGGGTAGCACCGGTATCAAGTAAGGTATAAACTTCGTAAGAATTTATAAATAGCTTACCCGTGATCACCTCGTTTGGGTTCCTCGCATTTTGACCAGCCACAACAAACGCTCTTCCCGGAATCGTTGACTTTGACTTTTTCGGGACGATCTTTTGAGTCATGAATCCCCATTGAACTAGGTTTCGCTGCTCTACAATCTCGGCGATATGTCCTTCCTTTCCACAATTATAGCATACCTTGAACTGTTGTGGGCGGTTTGGACTTATATGTCCCTCTTTCCGCATTTATAGCATATGGCGATGGGTGGTCGTTCTCCTCCCTTAGAACCGATTCTTTCAGACCTTTGTCGTCTTCACATGGTCGTTGTTAAATCTCCTCTTTTAAAATCTCCTCCGACTCGCTTCTTCTATTTTCATGGCCATGATTACCACCAGAGTGGTTACCATTTTGTCCGTCTGTTTCTTTCTCCATTTGGTTATCATTATTCATTGATTGTTATCTCCGTACGATCCTCGGTTATGGTCCCTCGGTTGAACATACTCGTTATCTCGCTTCTAACAATTGAGCCTCGTTAACAACATCCGAATAGAGAGAAAATTTATGAGAAATGAGATATTGGCGTATGTCGGGTTTCAAACCTCTAAGAAACATTCGCGTTATCGCTCCTCATTCTCCACCAAATGAGGTGCAAACACGGATAACTCTGCAAACTTTGCCTCGTCTTTGAGACACCGTCATGTTGTTCTACTCAAACCTAATAAACTCCACTTCCTTCATATATGCCGAACACTTTTCGGAAAGTATTTGTCATTAAATAGTTTCGAAATGTCTCCCAAGACATCTTGAAAAATTTGGATGGGTACGCTTCATGAGACTCCCACCAGTGATCCGCCTTTCGCCATGGAATATAAAGGTGGCAAATGGAACCTTACATCTCTCCGTGCATCCCAAGACATCGAATATCTTGGTAATTTGCTTGACCCATGTTTCCGCCCATGATCGGATCGCTTTCCCTTAAATTCGTGGTCCCAACTCTTTGAAGCGCTTGGTTGTGACAACCCGTGAATTGCTATCATTTCCTCCTCGTATTTTGAACACGAGTCTCCCTAAATCGATTTTGCATGAAGCGCAAAAAGCTTCTAAACATCCCGCTCATCATCATCGCTTTCGATTGGTTGTTGTTCACGGGAGGAACATTGCCGACTGTTGCACGTTCTCCTCGTTGGGAGTACATGCGTCTCCACGGTCTCATTTCCATTGTTAATATTCTCGATCGACATTCTCAAAATCGTCATAAAACAAGGGTTAATTAAGGAAATCAATATATCACAAAATATCCCTATATCTTGATTAACTAACAAATAAGCTTAGGTAGGACACACTAGCGAAGGATTTACTCATCTTTCCCTCCTAGTTCTATTCCCCGATCTCATGGAGATCATATCCCTAAGCTCGATACCAACCGTGATGCCCCCAAAATAGGTATACATCACCCATTACGAGTTGTCAATACATGGTACGTAAACAACTACAACTTTATTATTACAATAGTAAAGCTGTGAGTTTGAATACAAATATTATCTTCTAGACAATATCTATACTCAAATAAATCCTCATCACATTTATTGATACATTATTTTACAAAAATGGTGAGGACTACTAAACAACTCTTTCTAAAACCTTCATTCCATACCCCCCACTGTACTCGCTATATTCTCGCCTCCTCGGAAGAAAAATGGAACAAAAAGGAAAAAGGGTGAGCTCAACTAGTCCGGTAGAAGAATATTATGACTAAGATAATATACAACAAATTATCGTTAGTCTTCAACGAGGAAAAATCTAATAGAATACAATAGACAACAAATTTTAAATCAATATTCGCAATGAAAATAATAATTCATTAGAAGAGTTAAGTAGAGAATGCAAACTACTATCTTCTATGTATGAATTTAAAAGTTCATCGCTCTATCTTTTATTCTGTAACATCAATAAATATACATCCGAATCAAATATTCATCTTTGCACTACAGGCCAAAGATATTCATCAGTTGGTCATGTTCATCTAAACACCTGTTCATCTTTGCACTACGGGCCAAAGATATTCTTCAGAAATCATTCATCTTTGCACTACAGGCCAAAGATATTCCATAATATCATCATTTAAGACTGAAGATTATGAAAAATATTTTTAAAGAAACGAATCCAGTGAAAGAAAATGACAAGGATTAAGGATTCGTACTTTGTTTTATCCATGTCCAACAATACCTCAAAAATAATCACAGTGGTGTAAAATTCAAGAATGATCAAAACATGGATACAATCAAAGCTAGTATCCATAGTAGATATTTTGGACAAAAAGAAGAAATTTTCATTTTTCGATGAATAGTGCCGTATTCGTGAATAGTACCGTATACGTGAATAGTGCCGTATACGTGAATAGTAACTCCGACACCAAAAGTTCCAAATTTGATAAAAACTTCAGATCAATATTTCAACATAATGATATTGAAGAAATAATATCATTACGAAAAAAAATAATATCCCTTACCTCGAAAGATCAGTACCTCTAGCTGAAACACCGGATATAGGCTATGACTTGGACTTGCACCGTATAACAATACTCAAAGTATACTCAAAATACTCACAAGAATACGCTCGATAATATAGAGAGAGAAAACTTCAGTTTCTGGTGTGATTTTCAATTCTAACCTAAGCACCCTATTTATAGGAAAATGCTTAGAACACCAAAGCAGAAAATTTAATAAAATATTAATATATATATTAAAATTTCTACGCCAACCTTCTTAGATCTGATCTCAGCTCATTTTGCACATGTTGTAGCCCACAAAACAAACAAAAAACGTTTTTATTATTTAAAATATTTTAAACTTCCAAAAATCAATTATTTCGGAGCTTCGGAACTTCAATAATTCATAATAAATAGCCCTTCTATCAGAAAATTCGAATCTCATGAGTTTTTATAGAAAATTCAATTCTCTACAACTTTGCAGAAGAAAGTTTTTCCAAATTCCAAACAGAAATTGACCGAAATCCACAAACGGTGATTTTATAGGCTATAATCAAATTTCAGTCAATAAATGGGGTCCACCGACATGTTTAACATGTTTTAAACATTTATTGCAACAAAAATACTCATCCTCCTCGTATACTCATATATCCCACATTCGTTGTAAAAATATCACCATTATTATATTATTAAAATATAATAATATATTTATTTTATCGAGAAAAAGATAAAATTTTAATTTTCAACAATTGTCACAATAAAAATTTTCTCCATCTATATCCACATAAAATCAATATTTTTCTCATCATATGAATCAATAATTAATTATTCACAAATAATATTACGTAATCACAATATTAACAACTGTGCGTTCAGGAAAGAGGGGCTTTCAATAAGAATTTCTCCTATTTGGCCGCAATTAGGTGACCAAACCTCTCCTTGAGCGAGAACTTTCTAGACATTGCCAATAATGTTATCTAATAATATTATTCAGATAATATGAATTATTGCTTCGATAATGAAAAATCTTGTGTAATGACAATTATTGAAACAACAACAAGAATATAAAATATCAACGCAACAATTATTAATAAAATCTTTGAGCGAGTAATTTATCGTAACCATTATTGAGTAGTGCCTTCTTACGTAAGAATCAATAATTGGTGTAATCTGAGTGTCTTCTTGTGTTTTAACCAATAGAGTATTTTAACAAGATTAATACTTGATAATAACTACGCTAGTTATTTTTAACCAACTTATATTTGTCGTTTTCTTCATCCAATCGCTCGTTATGGGGCCCACACATGGTTGCAGGTAAGCCGCATTTAATATTCCCGACAAAGATTTGAATATTCCACGACCAAACGAATATTCCCCGACAACAATGAATATTTTATAACCACTTGCTTATTTTAAAATATTTGCGTATTTTACCCATAACTATCCACATTAATCAAATCAACCCTTACTATTTCAAAATAATAAATAGAGAAAATTAAATTTCATTAATAATAAGTTGGGGTCTTACAACCTCCCCTCCTTATGAAATTTCGTCCTCGAAATTGACGTACGTACCTGGTGTTTCGAAAAGGTGAGGATACCTCGCTTTCATTTCCGTTTCCAATTCCCAGGTCATTTTCTCTATAGCATGATTCCTCCACAAAACTTTAACTTGTGGTATGACCTTTGCGCGTAGGACATGCTCCTTCCTATCCAAGATCTTGACAGGTACCTCCTCATACGTTAAGTCTTGGCTATTTTTTTTAGGTTCTAACTCTATAAGCGTGGTTCGGTCTTTCACATATTTCTGAAGTACAAATATGTGAAACACATTATGAACACGAGACATACTTGGAGGTGCGCAAGTCTATAGGCTACATTTCCTACTCGGTCAAGAATTTGAAATGGACCAATAAATCATGGATTGAGCTTTCCTCTCTTCCCAAATCTTGTAACTCCCTTCCATGGAGCAACACGCATAATATCATGATCCCCTACACTAAATTCCACGTCCTTTCGATGAAGATCCGCATAAATCTTTTTGTCGATCTTGTGCCGTTTGTATATGTTGTCGAATCATTTGGATCTTTTCGGTGAGTCATATCGTATTTAACTCGGGTCCCAACAATGTTGCTTCACCCACCTCATCCCAACATATTGAGAAGCGACACTTTCGTCCATATAATGCTTCAAATGGAGCCATACCTATACTTGCACGATAAGCTGTTGTTGTAGGAGAATTCTACCAATGGTAAATACTTATCCCAAGCGCCCTTGAAGTCTAGGACACACGAGTCTTAATAGATCTTCAAGAGTTTGAATAGTCCTCTCGATTGTCCGTCCGTTTGGGGATGGTATGCCGAACTAAATCGCAAATCCGTGCCCATAGCTTTTTGCAAAGCTAACCTAAAATCTTGAAGTGAATCTTGGGTCACGATCCAAAACTATGGATCTTGGCATGCCATGCAACCTTACAATCTCATTCACGTACATACTAGCAAGACGTTCAAGGAATAAGTCTCTCCGTATCGGCAAGAAATGAAGCGGACTTGGTTAATCTATCAACAATAACCCAAATAACATTGATGCCTTGAGAAACCGTAGGAAGACCCAGTAACGAAATCCATGGTAATGTGTTCCCACTTCCATTTCGGAATCTCAAGTGGTTGCAACGGACCCTTAGGTACTAGATGCTCGCCTTTACGCGTTAGCAAGTTAAACACATCGAGATAAACTTTGCAATCTCTCTCTTCATATTGTTCCACCAAAATGTATGTCGAAGATCACGGTACATTTTAGTACTTCCAGGATGGATTGCAAATGGTGTATTGTGTGCCTCCATCATAATCTTGTACTTCAAATCAGAGTCGTTAGGGACACAAAGTCTAGAGTGGACTCAAGTATCCCTTCTTTATCAATTCTCGCCCGGAATAGCTCCTTCTTGTACTTTCTTCTTCATACGCATCACCGGCCCATTCGGTGGCTTGAGCAACCTTAACTTTTTCTATTAAAGTTGGCTCTACATCGTATACTTGACATCATCACTTTTCGTTCAAGATATGATCTTCTACTCAACGCGTCACTACCACGTTCGCTTTTCGGGGATCGGTATTGAATAGTGTGGTCGTAGTCTTTCAATAGCTCGAGCCAACGTCGTTCAAGCATGTTGAGTTCTTTTTAGTGAAGAAATATTTAAGGCTTTTATGGTCTAAATATATCTCCACTTTTTCCCCATATAGATAGTGCCTCCATATCTTTAGCGCGAAAACGACTGCTACCAACTCTAGATCATGAGGAGGATAATTCCTCTCATACTCTTTAAGTTGTCGCGAGGCATAGGCTATGACTTTCCCATGTTGCATGAGAACACATCCTAACCCTTTGCCTGAAGCATCGCTGTAGATAACAAATTCATCCGAACCAGATGGTATTGTTAGAACAGGTGCCGAAATAAGTCTCCTCTTAAGCTCTTGGAAACTTTTCTTGCATTCTTCGCTCCAAACGAATTTTGTATCTTTTCGAGTCAGCTGAGTTAATGGAGTAGCGATTCGAGAAAATCCTTCCACGAATCTCCGATAATAACCAAGCTAAGCCCAAAAAGCTACGTGCTTGATCCACCGACTTGGTTGCTCTCAACTTTGTATTGCTTCAATCTTCACGGATCCACGGATACTCCATGTTTTGACACTGACGTGCCCAAGAAATGCTACTTCCTCGCCGAACTCGCATTTCTTCAATTAGGCATATAGTTGGTTTTACGAAGCCTTTGGAGTACCAAACTTCAAATGGTGCTCTTGATCTTCACGGCTTTTGGAATATATGAGGATGTCATCAATAAAGACAACAACGAATTGATCCAAATATTCCTTGAATACTCGGTTCATCATATCCATGAAAGCCTACTCTCTGAAAGACTCATTAGACTGTTTCTTGATCTTGGTAATTTGATACCGATCAGGAGCCATCTGAGTTTGAAAACTGTATTTCGTGAGGAAGGCATGTGCTAGCTCTTCCCAGCTATGGATTTTGGAGTTTTCTAATCTTGTGTACCACGAACGGGCTTCTCCAGTTAGACTCTTTTGGAAAAATTGCATTCTGAGCTTTTCATCCTACGCATAGGATCCAAGTTCTCCAATAAATACTTTTAGATGTGTGTAAGGATCCCCTAACCCGTCATATTTTTCAAAGTCAGGAGTTTTAAATTTTTCTGGATAGTGAACAGCAGGAAAAATACATAGATCAGCATATGAAACACTCCCGTGTGTTCCAATTCCTTTGATAGAGCGAAGGTTCTCTTCCATTTGGAGGACTTTCTTTTTGATGTCACCATTGTCTGGATCTCTAGTGGGATGGGCAGCATCATGAGTTTTGTTGGTCGTATCCAACTGTGGTTCCGACATGGTAATGACCGGGTCTCCCCCTTGTGTGGAGGATTCAGTATATACGGGTATTTTCTGACCCTGTGTAGACTGGTGTAATTCTTTTAATAGCACAGCCAAATCTGTGATTTGTTTACTTAATCCGTCGAATTCTTTGCGAGAAACTGGATTAAGATCAGTCTGGTCGGATGACGACATGATTGACTATGGGCCTGTTGCCTTTTTGGACTTTGACCGGGTAGTAGGTCCGATTGATTCCCTGTGAAAGACTTGCATAGTTTAGTCTTTAGGGAATGTATATAATAACATGCTATGTGATGTGTCCATTTTAGGAATTTTATCCTGCAAAACGGGTGTCAGCTGTTTATAGCATGTTAATATGTATGTGTACACATTTCTTCATATTTCTCATTACATGGAGATAGATATGGAATGAAATTACAAGTAATTGTGTTTACAAGTAATTGAAATGAGAGAGCATGAAGAGACTTTCCTCCGTTTTGGGTTTATCAGAGGCTGACCTATCTTAGGTTACTCTCGCGGCTTTTTGGCATGAAGGTTCCCAAATCATCGCAATCTACTAGACGGGAAGTTAATCCGGTCTTTCAACTAGAGCGAATTTGGGTGGTGCCTTTCTTGAGCCTAGGAGAATCAAGCTTCTCACGAGTCCAGTAATTAAACACCGACGGGATAGCCCCCTGGTGGAGGGACCACACAACATACATTCACATACATCGCGTCTCACCGTATGAAATGATGACATGTGCGAAGCACTAATATAATAAGCAGTTTATAGTGCGAAGCACTAACAACACATGCAGATATGATGCGAAGCACTAAGTTCAATCAAGACATGCATTCGTACACATTCATCCAATGTAAATGCAACATCCACACAAAGCAGATAACAACTTTGAAAAGATTGTAGTAGCGGCTTAAGTCCTCTTACTGGAGTCCCCAGCGGAGTCGCCACCTATCGACGTCGGGATTTTTGGGTGTCCCTTTCCGTTACTTGTTCTTTGGTGTTCTCATTTTAGGTGAGATTTGTTTGAAAAAACAAGTGAAAAAGGTCCGACATGTATAATGTCGACGATGGGACTGTTAAGAGTCGCCAGTTGGTTTTTTAAATGGTTGTACCAACACAACCGATAAAAGGTTTGCACATTGACCCAGTGAGGTGACACTGATATATGGGTTGGCGAAACCAAGATTCGTTTAGGATCCGGGGACTTGGTTATGCGGGGGGAAGGTGTTAGGCACCCCCCGACATCCATGTTACCACGGTGACCGCCTCTTTTTAAGAAACTATTATCTGAGTATGTGTGTGTGTGTGTGTGGGTCAATGTGCTGTTATATGGAAGTTGTGCGAGGCCTCGTTCGAACCTATATACACAGGGTTTGAATTTATGTAAAAATTTAGTTTTTAACAAGATATGGCAGTGATGTTTTATAAAAGAGGTTTTTTCAAACCTTGATGCTCAATAGGAATTGAGACCTTTTACACTCCCATTTTTTATTAAGTGATCGGCTGGATTGATTTTATTTTGACGAATGCGAGACATCCGTACGAAAATAATATACAAAAATAATGCCGACTTCCTCATGGGTATGGAAACCATCTGAGAAAATTCAGACATCGTAGAATAATTTACAAGCTGCTTTTAGCTGAAAAATGTCCATCACGGGAACCGAATCTAGATCCAATGGGATGAATCTGTGATCACATGATTCCTAGGCGCACAGAATGTTGCAATTTATATAAGAGCAATAAGCAGGTATATATATAAAAGCGGTAAATATATATATACGGACATGATCAACAACCACGAAGCACCTCCATGGGGGATCAGAAATGTAAATAAAGCTGTTAAAAGCTATCAACTGCCACGGAGGAAACTCCAAGCGGGACAAAACATAAATAAAGTCAGAAGTTTATCAATCGCCACGAAGAAAACTCAGTAGGATTTATATATATATATATATATATATATATATATATATATATATATATATATATATATATATATATATATATATATATATATATATATATATATATATATATATATATATAAAAAAATAAAAAGGATGTAAAATCCATGCTCATCGTAATGTAGTTCGACCCAGCCATATATATATATATATATATATATATATATATATATATATATATATATATATATAGTAAAGCTATGGGATATAAAATCCGGGCTCATCGAGCGAGTTAGACACACAGTTATATATATATATATATATATATATATATATAAAGTTTAGTAAACCTTAGGATATAAAATCCAGGCTCATCGAATAGAGTCCGACATATATTTAATATATATAAATGTACATATATATATATATTAAAGCAATAAACGCTCCAGACTGAAGTCTAGGCTCATCGAAACAAAGTTCGACACACAGTTCATATATATAAATATATATATAGAAAAACAAGTAAACGCTCCAAATCGATGTCTAGGCTCAATCGAGGCATAACTCGATAATGTTAGTCAATATATATATAAGTATATGTATATAAATAATATATATATACAGACTGGAATGAAACCACGGACCGAAGTCCGGGCCAAAGCAAGCAACACGACTCTCAACGTATAGAAGGGTGTGTGCAAAGATGAAGAGAAAGACTCTAAAGTGTGTGTGAGAAGGCTTACAATTGACTGATAAAAAAGGCTTCTATATCTTTAGAGTGGGTAAACATTAGCTTTTGTGGGTACAAAAGGGGCTATATATGAGCTCACAAGTGTTTAAAAGTGGGAAAATACACTGTATGGCGAGTGCAGAGCAAATTGTGCAGGGTTTCCCCGTCTTTTTTCTCTTAAAAATCAGCACCCCAAGCCCTCTATTTATAGGCAATATGAGCCGCAGGTGTACCTGAGGCTGAGCTGCAGGTGTACCAGAGGCGGGTCGGGTCGGCCCGGGTTTGTCAGGTCGGGTTGTCTCGAAGTACGTGCACTCAGGCACTATAATGTCCACTCGGATTTTGAGAAGTGCAATCCGGGCATCTATTTTGAGGTATACAGGACCTATTTCGGACCGCCATTGTCGAGAGTTGTGCGATGGAATGGGATTTGAGTTTGTACGAAGTCATTGAAGATGGGACGATGCCCTCCGGTCTTCAAGCTTCAACTTTCATCCGTTACCCAGCACAATAGTCACTCGAGATTGGTTAATCTTGCGGGACATCGTTGCGTAGAGACGTGACGTGACATTGTGTTAGACGAGATGACGATGTTGTCCCTCACCGTTGTTATCGCTGGATTGGGCCGATAAAGCAGATGTTGCTCATACTTCGCTGAGATTGGACTGCTGCAATTGTTGAAGGTCCTCATTGTCATCTTTGAGGTGTGCCTGTCTTCCCAATGTTATTATCGGTTTGGTACAGTGTATCTCGTTGTGAGCGCCGAGATTGAAGCTGATGGCATTTGAAACAAGCATTTTTGGGGTTATCTCCGAAACTGCATTCCTTGGGGTTATCACCAAGGTTGGTGGCTATTCCCATTGGTTGGGACTGAGACTGGATACCTCGGGGTTATCTCCAAGAGATTAATCGGTCTTCTCCGATGTGTGTGTGTTCCAGATTGTATCTGCAGTCTCGGGGTTATATCCGAGGTTGAAACCATTGTTCCTGGAGAGTGTGATCTAGGGTTGATCTTTGAACTCCGGTAGTATCTGGGTATGGATTTGGATTGTCTTTCACGGGTTCTCTCTTAAAAGACGAATCTGTCCTCCTGCAATGTCAATAACAATAGGACAAAAATTTCGAGTGTCTACACTATCACCATAGATTAAATTAAATATACTTAACATATTATTACAATTATGCCATTAACTTCTTAAAAAATTATTCTTCCTTTTATGGTGTGACCCTTTAGGTTCTCCATATTAAACCGGTTGTGAATAAATCAATTAGAATAATTCTAATCTTATTTAAATAAATAAATTAAACAATTAATTTATTTAAATAAATAATATTTATTCTACAATAGGGATAAGCCTCCCTAGCGATCAACGACTTTCCAGATAATATAGATTTCAACATTAATCATAAAAGAACCTTTGAGTAAATAGTTACCGTACAATTCAATCCTTCTACCATACAATGTCCCAATTAAATATAAGACATGGAATTACTATCAAGTTTAATTTTATTTAATTATATGTATTTCGACTCTTAAATGAACAACTCCAAATAATGCAAATTAGAAACTCCTTTCTAATTTCATTCTGCCTTGACCAAGGACTACTGGGTTGTCATTTATCGAATCAAATAGGACATTTCTCTTCTTTTACTAGAAGCGGTAGATTCTTTATTGATCATACATTATCTCCATGTATAACTTATTATACCCAAGCATACCCTTTGATATACCCTAAGGGTCTTAAGTAATAAGTCAAAGTATAACTCATCATACACAAGATACTATGATGATATCAAGTCCAAGGATCACTTGTACTACTATCACTACAGGAATTCCTATTGACAGGTAAGTAAAACTCCATTAGATATTCTTTAGCGAGCCATGTTCAGTGAACTTATTCTTTAAAAGCACCTACATACTTGCTTTAGTGTCTCCACACAAATGATTATGAGATCAATCAGCCTCATCCAATGAGCAAGCAACGTATGTACCAATCTATTCGGATTCACTAATCCCCAATTTAGTAATCCAACGATTGGGAACTATTTTAGTTTTAAGCTTTCTAAGAATTTAGATCTCATTAGAATGATCATCATCATTATTCTAAAAGCATTGCTTAAAACTATGGGTTTATCACATATTATAAAACAGCATCATGTAGATAATTAAAAGCCTTTAATTAATAAATACTTTTTATTAATAAATGAATAAGATTGTTACAAAGTATATGCTTTATCATCAAACATGATTGGCTTGTGTGCATACTACTTTCAATTTATGGCCATCAGCTGAGGAGACACGTACAAGAGAAGATCTTGAGCATTTGGGACAAGGTTTTCCACATTGCGGAACAGGTATGCATCTATCATTTTAAATGCTATTATGTTCTCGACGGGGAAAAGTGAAACCTAGTCTTGCTTGCTTTTGGTGATCTCTTATCCGAATCACTCTCATCTAAATCCCAATCAATAAAAGCTAATTAACTGATTTGTAGTTTGAGGCATAATATGGCAAAATCGTTATCTAATTTTCTACTGAAAGGAATTTTGGCCTTTCCGACAGCTCGTTCAACTCCACGTGTAAGAGATAAGGCCTTATCTCATCTTTATTTTGTTTTTAGATCAGTTAATTTTATTAATCAGACATGTTTGGAATAGGTTTTAGCATATCCCAATACGAAAGGATCGCTTGTTCTTGGTTTTCCTACTTTTAACATTTATAACCTCATATGAGATTGCGAATAAATCGATAGAACAGAAAGGTAGGAGATCATCGTTAAGCTGATCATCGTTCTATGCTCTCTCTTTCTCTCCACATATATTCATACAATATACTTTTTGATTTCACAAGACCTAAAGCAAAAAAACAGAAGTCACAAATTCGTTACTTAACAGACAGGTGATCAAATCTTCTCTTATTTGGCCTTCAATTTTAATTTCATTGGTGGTACGTGCTTCTAGGGTTCATTTACAAACACACCCAGATGTATATTTATATGTAATCATAACCCTTTTATGGGGTTCTTAATTGTTCTCTTTTTATCCGATTTTTTCTTTTATTTTCTTTTTTTAAAACGCCCATTTTTAATTCTGTTTTTTGTGATTTTGTTTCTGAGACATAATTTAGGTGATTTTGTTAGTCTTCCACTTCTTTTGTATTACATGATTGAATTGCCTGAAAAGATGTGTAATTTTTTTTATGCTATAATTGAACATAATATTACTGCAAAATGGTCAAGGGAGTATGTTGAAATAAGTGTGGGCTGAAATGAGCACATATATTGATGACTAAAATGTGTTGTTGAATTGCTATTGATGGGCATCGATTGATTTATTAAATTGATCGTTAATTTTGACATTTATTTTTTCATTTGAAATTGTAGATTCTTTTCGTTGATGACTTTGTTCCATCCTATCAGTTTTTGCATCTTAACCAACTACCTCACTATCACCTTATAGTTCAACAGAAGATCTTAATCACAAATCCCAGAAGCAAAGGAAATGGATTGGATTTGTGAAGAGTTGGATGAAGTTAGAGCATAGTTGGAAGAGTTCAAGGAGGAATGTCGAGCTAAAAAAGAGATGTCGATAGTTTGAGAAAGGCTCATAATGAACAAGTAATCAAGTTTCAAGAAGGTGCAAATTGAGAAAGCAGCCCAAGAACCGAATGTGAAGTCGAGGAGATATCCGAATCAAGCAACTCTATGAGGACCTCAAATCCAGTTTCAATGAGAAAGACTCATTGCTCGAGCATCTCAATTTTGCAAGTGAAAAACTTCGAAATGATTATGGCGGAAATTTCGAGAAATTGAAGGCGAAAACAAAGAGTTGGCAATGGCTTTAGATGAAGCAACAATTGGAATCAATGATCTGTTCTGGAAATGAGGAAGTAGAAGGTCTAAAGAGACTTTTATCAAATAAACAGAAAAAGTGCTTTGAAGCAGATCAGAAAGCCATGGTGTCTAAAGAATTGAAATAGATGTTGGATACAATACTTAAACAAGAGGAGGAAAATAGGCATATTCAAGAACAACTGAAATGGAAGAATGAACAGTTTGTAAATCTTGCGGAAGCTCACAGAAGGCTTCAAGTCCAATTTTGATCATGTAAGGCAGATTGGGAGAGGGAGAGATCAACACTTGTTGAAGAAATTTCTTCGCTGCAAACAAGTTTGGATTCTCAAACTAGAACTTCAGAAATGCTTCAGACCCGGTTGAAGATGTGCAACAAAGCCTTAGCTCATGAAGAAAGCCGAAGAAAAATTTTAAAAGTTGAGGTGTCTGAGCTCAAATTACATTTTGAAAATGTTTTTGAAAATTCTCATGAAACAAACTCAAAGATTGAGCACTTGACCTTGACAAGGGATGAAGAATTTGGAAATCTAAGAAATTTGTTGGGAATAAGAGAGACCATCTCCTACGAAATGGAACACATAATTGCACATCTTGAGCAAGAGAAACAAGGACTGAATGTATCTCTCAAGGAGTCTCAAATCACTAATGTTGGAATGACCTCTTCATTGAAGAAACTCGAAAATAAGATTCAGGATTTACAGCAGTTACATAAGAACTATTTGTTAGATCTCAGAAGAAGAAAGTTGAATGGAGTTCTGAGACAGAAAAACTGACAGCATTTGTAGATGGCTACATATTGAAATTGAAGGGTAAAAATGAACAAATATAGGAACTCCGCAAGGATTTGTAAGTTTACAATTATTTGTTGGAGGTTCAGAATGAAGATACTTCTATAGTAATGATGATCTTGAAGTAAATTTTGTCGCTGACTTACTCAAAGTCATTTAGTACAAAATCCGAAATGGAGTTGTGCAACAAAGAGAGGGAAGAGATGATATTACTTTTAACAGAGGAACTGGAGATAAAGGACAATGCTTTAAATAGAGTTCAAGGTAATTTTGAGCAAAAATATGAGGAAGTAGCATCACTTATGGAGATAGTTGAGTCTTTTGATTGCATACTTGTTTAGCCATTTTATAGTTTTTGCAAATTGATGTAACGCCCCGAAATCCGGTCTATCTTCACACCCGGATTCCGTACGTCACGAGTACATCATTCATCCAACATACATCATTATATACTGAAATATAATAACCTACATTCTGAATTCCCAGGTTCTAAAACCTTATAACCTTTCTCATTACGAATAATGATATATACATTATTCTTTACATCTTACAAGAGTGACTTTTATCCGCCACCAAAGATACATAACAGTTCATTAAACTAGTCTATAGTTTAATTTTTCATCTTTCTACATCACAAGTCTTCACTTGATCTTCTCGCTCATTCACATTCTGAATGGCACTTCATCTGGATACCGTCAGCTTGATCCTTACGGGATCCTTAAGTTCTTCTAACATCGTTCCCTGAAAATGTTTTTTCATTTAACGCAAGTGTGAGCATTTAATTGCCCAGCAAGTCATAATAGTTGAACATATAACTTCAAGAGTTTAACATTCCTTTGGAACTTCGATAACCGAACAAAGGTTATGAAGCAGCTTGAACAATAGGAAAAATCTCGATTCCTATCATTTTAAAACATTAGTCACATTCACTTTGAAATACTTTAATTCTCTACTCTTTTCATACATATTTCATCTCGGCTAGAATCAATAGCACACAGACTTAACAACAACAGTTCATGTATAAACAGAACATTCTTTTATTGAATAGTTCAATCATAGAACAGTTCATTTCATAAAAACACCGAAGTGTTCAAATTATGGCACAAGGCCTCATACATTCTACCACCGTGTACAAATATCGTACATTCGCACACAGAACTTCTCAAGTTCAACATCTGAGAAGTTAAAGAAACTAGCATTCATTTAAAATATGAATGAAGTTAGGAAACTTGCTTTACGCGATACAATACATGACTTACCATTTGAATCGCTTCATTCCAATCCTTAAAACACATAAGGAAATAACAAATACACCAATTATTCATATACTTGACTTACGCATTGGTTTACTTAACTTTACTTCTTAAGGTTCGCGTTCTTATAATATAATTTTATGCGACTAACTTTCATTACCGGTTTACGGTTTCATGACATACGGAGATATCTTACTCAAAACATTCATCATCTTTGATGATTTACATTCTTATCTTCTTCTTATACTTCTCTGGGACTCAGCACACATCGCTTCTCTGCTAGTAGTCCATATGGTACTACGAGTGGTTTCCCACAAACAACCAACAAACAAGTTCTCGTCTCATCTACCTCGCGCCACACAAATGAGTTAGATCGGTTGCCAGTTTTGTATATACCTTCGCTCTCTGAAGGAATTATTTAACCCAGCTTCCATATGTCAACCATCAAAGGTTACGATTGCCCCACAACCTAACTTTCTCTTAACTTATACGAACTATTAAATTATAATGTTCGTTAAGTCAAAGTCTTATTCCTTATGGCTTTCTGGCAAATAAATGCCATACCTCAGGATTCATTCATCATCGTCCAAGTCATACAATCTTTTGTATACTCAGAACGATCATTCCGCAATCATTCTATTCATTAATAGCGTTAAGTATTTTATATTACCTTATCATTATCTTACAACCTCCGGTTCATTCGACTCGGAGCGTCATCCAAGTTATAAACATTAACTCGGCTTCTTTTACGTTATACGTACTTATCTTTGATTCAACTTCTTCAACCATCACAGGTTTAATCATTGGTCTTTGTTATCCTACGGTCAAACCATACACGGAGTGTAGGTTCTACCCGTTTAATATTCGCGTACACCTAACCTTCACGTTGGTTAAAGTGTTCTACGCTTACATTTCATTCTAGCATTCTCATCCGACTCACAATCGGTTTTCATTAATCTCCTTACCGTTCGCTACGGCTTTCTTGATAATTCTTATCTTTCTTACTACCTTTTCAACGCCTAAGTTATACAACTGTGGTATACTTAGAACGTTCGTCCGACGCAAATACAATTCACGAGAATCGTTTACGCATTCAACGCTCACGTTGCTTTCGCCTCTCTTAATCTTTCATTCAACCTTTACTCAAGGTTTTAAATCGCTTTTGATCGTTATCCATCCCATGAACCCCATGTTCATTATAATTCCTTAATGTCAAAGTTTATACGGTTCATCAGATGCTAAGACCGATCGCTCATCGCAACAAAGTTTCGCGTTCAAAAGCGCCTAAATGCTTTATATTCATCTCTCAATGGTATGTCATAACATCAAAATGTTATACATTAACATCTTCAACCAACGCCTAAGGAATCACAATCATAGTAATCCTCACGTTCGTTTCATTACGACTACGGTCCCACGAATATCGATTCGTAATCTTGCTCTTACATTCTCTATCTTTTAATCTAGCTAAATCTTTCCGCTCAACCTTCATTAAAGGTTTAAAACACTTGATTAAGTGTTACATTAGTTGAACATTATGTTCATATTTCTTTCTTGCACATCCCCAAAGAATCGAGAACTAAAATCTCATTTCGGGCATTGCTCGCTCGCGTCATGCATGCGCTGTGTTCTTCCTTTCTCTCTCTTGTGCATGCGTACGACCTTCTTCTCTCTCTCTCTTCTTCGGGTCAAGCATTGCGACGCAAGTCCTTTGTTATCTCTCTCATGCATGTGCCACTCTCCAGAAGATTATGGTCGAGCTCGCATGCTGCATGCACACCTCCAAAGCACAACTTCATCACTGCATGGCCTGAGCATGAAACCTAGAAAAATTTTCTTAAGTCTTTTACAAGCTTGAGACGCTGATTTCGAAATCTCACAACTTTTTCGTTATTACCCGGAACGAGTTCGTTCCAAAGCCATCCTCTTCCTTATCTTACGTACTTCAATTACCCATGGACAGAACTTCGTTTTGAATCTGTTAACATGCCATTCAATTGGCTTAATCTTCATTCTTTGTTTATTTTTACGTTATTAACGTTCTTCATTCGTTCGTCCGCAATTCGGTCATCCGAACTCAAAATTCATTTGTTCTTGCGTCCACGAGTCACTTTTTATACGTTCTCTTACATTCTTATGAAACCCTACACATTCGGGTTCATTTACTAACTTTCAAATTTTCATTCTTCTTTTACAAATTTTTTGCCATAACTTCGTTATAGCTTAGTCTAATCTGTTCTTCATGAACGTTTCTAACGTTCCTAACCAAGCAGTAAGAAACTAACTTATACGCCATGGTTTTAAACTTGTCCATCAACAACAAGTAAACTACGATGGTTTTAAATTTGTCCATCAACAACATTCTTCGTGTTCTTCGCGTTCTTCGTTTGTTCTTCATTTAAATAAATATTTTGGATTACGATTTCACTTTTTCTTGGAATTTGATGTTATAGAACACCATTTCTTACTTATTTGACCTACTCATTCATAGGATTCATTCGGATCGCTCAAAATCCTTACGAATCTTATACTTCCTTAAGAAATTTATAAACTAAATTTCTTATTTCTTCTTTTCTCATGATTTCAACCATATGAAATCATTTTTTAACTTCATCTACTTCTTATTTTCATTAAGTTATGTTTTGAACATATAAAACTTAAAGAAAAATTAGAAGAAACTAGGTCTTGATTACCGCTCTTCTTTAATCTCTCTTCCATTATACAAAGTTCATGATTCGAGCTAGCTTTTTTTCATTCTCTTCTCTCCTCTCCCATCCCAAGTCTCTCTCTCTCTTTCTCTCAAGTGTTGGTTGAAATTTTGAATCAAACAAATGAGCTTAAGCTTTCTTTATATAAAAAAAAGGTTAGGCATTTTAGTCATTTTGCCACCTAACCTCCTTATTATTCATAACTTAGCCACCAAGTTTACTTGTGGCCAAGTGGTCAGCCCCACCTCTCTTACCTAGCTTCCTTGAAGTTTCGCTCTTTTCATAATTCAAATTGAAATTCATCCAGCTAAAAAACTACAATTTCTAATCCAAATATTTTTGGATATTTCGCCTTTCCTTTACCGATTAACTTTTACGTAATCTTCAGATCTCGAAAAACTCGAAAAACACTTTTCCACGTTAAGCGTTTTCCTTCACGTTTTTCCCTAACGTAGTTAAACGAATGAAAAGTACACAACAAGATTTTTTTCGTCTTTTTATTTTATCCGATTTTACGCACGCTTTTTTGAGAAAAACTTTTATCGGCTTACTTAACTTTTCACGATATATTATCATCAAATCTTTCGATTTGAATGTCATTTTGACATACCGAACTCTCTGAAAGGCTTAGGTTATTCAAACCCTAACCCTTAGGTTTCATTTGAAGTGAATAGTGCTTTATTCCGCCTTTTTTCCCTAAAATATTTTATGTTCTCGGAAAATTTTTTATTTTTTCATGAAAATTCTTACTGCTCAATCTAGCTCAGAGCCGTAATCCTCCGATTAATAATCATTCTAGGTTATAAAACGATTAATAAACACATAGCACAGAATAATATTAATAAAAATTCATTTTATTAATAACTAATTCTTTAAATCTTAATTTCTGGACAATCCAAATTTCCGGGTTGTCACATCCTTCCCCCCTTATAAAAATTCCATCCTCGGAATTTCTTCAAACCATACCCATACCCGCGTCATCACATTCACCCCTTCTTCATGTAATTTCATCCTCAAATTTTAACTTACTTCTTCTTCTCAACTTCTCTTCAAAGAAGTTATTATCTTTCAAGCAATCCCTACCCTTCATAACTTATCAAGAATCATGAAGTGAAAGGAATAACGAGGAATATAAAGATTCCTTTAAAACATTTCATACTTTGCTGAGGGGTCAAATTGACCATGAACTCTTACTAGTTAAACAAAGATTACACCGTAACCTTTCTTTTCACACCACAAGTTTAAAATCACAAAGAAGGTAAACTACCTCTTCCATACGTAGGTGATCAGCCTATCGTATAACCCCATTTCAGGGTATGTTCACCTCAGACTTAATCATTAGAATCCGCACCAAAACAATTTGGTTCGGCATAGCTCTTCAAAGAAAGCTCAATTTTCTTTTAATCATGACATACCATTTGTCTTAGCCAAATCAAATAGCCTCGACCATACCAATAAATTGGACATCAACGTGCAACATTCGTCTAGTCAACTTGCTTGACATCGACTACTTCTTTAAATTCTTTTACAATATATCAAAACGTTTCATGACGTTATGATACCGCACTTTTCACCGTACGTTGATGACTTCGTCATTATACATCATACCATAGCAGGTTGTTGATCCTCTGATCAAATTCCACACCAGGTTTAATTGCATTAATAACTCCATCCTTTTACCATCCTTGCATCAAATGCACTATTGATATAAAATTCATTTTGATATTTCAAATCAATTCCTATCTAGCCGAAACAATTAGCATAGACATACCAAGAATAGTTCTTTTAAAATCCATTGGTTTCAAAAGTCGAACCAATTCTTTCATTTTCAAAACGCGCACATTAGCATGATTTCAAGAAATTTCGAAATCTAGCATAGCTAGATGACTTAGAATATCCTATTCTCCA
This sequence comes from Panax quinquefolius, assembly GCA_020205615.1. NCBI lineage: Eukaryota > Viridiplantae > Streptophyta > Magnoliopsida > Apiales > Araliaceae > Panax > Panax quinquefolius. The sequence goes on along the minus strand of CM035167.1, from coordinate 55,703,807 downwards.
TCTTCCTTCATTGTCTTACTTGCGACAATACTTAATCTTCTCTAGCACCTTCAATGCTAAGTCTACTGAAAATACTTATTTTCAGCCTAAACATTCCTATACCTTAGTATAGTTCATCAACTTACCGCACTTTATGTGTTTAGAAACTTTCCACAACCATATGTGTTGAAGAACTTATCTTCGCAATATATAATCCAAGAACAAATCAAGGACTATCCATATGCTTAGGGCTCAGAAACATAACATATAACTATGAGTCACAAACTTTTCATAAGTATGAGTTTCAAGAACCCGCACCTATCTTATCATTCTCTACCTATCAAGTATATACATGAGAAAAGATTCACCTTCTCTTTATATACATCTTAATAGCGCGACCAATTTCAATGATTATCACTGTAATAAACTGAGTGGTTGTTACACCAAGCACAAACCTCTGCCCATACAAAGATTCATACAAAACAGCTATCACATGAGTCCTCAATTAAAATCGTACAACTTTCTCTTTCCTTAAAACGAATTTTCTTTAATTCGTATGCTATCCTTTACAACTCAATTTGAGTTCTTCTTCCCGTACTACTTTGTAGTACCATTCATTCATAGCATTAGCTATAAATCATTCATCGTTTAACAACTCATCTGTTACTACGATTTACTACGATCACGTGGTGATCTTCTTATCCTTCTCTTTATGATTATAGTCTTAGGTACTCATACCTAAGGTTTATAACCTATCAGCTCTGATATCAACCTGTAACACCCCGAAATCCGGTCTATCTTCACACTCGGATTCCGTACGTCATGAGTATATCATTCATCCAACATACATCATTATATACTGAAATATAATAACATACATTCTGAATTCGCAGGTTCTAAAACCTTATAACCTTTCTCATTACGAATAATGATAATTACATTATTCTTTACATCTTACAAGAGTGACTTTTATCCGCCACCAAGGATACATAACAGTTCATTAAACTAGTTTATAGTTTAATTTTTCATCTTTCTATATCACAAGTCTTCATTTGATCTTCTCGCTCATTCACATTCTGAATGGCACTTCATCTGGATACCGTCAGCTTGATCCTTATGGGATCCTTAACTTCTTCTAACATCGTTCGTTGAAAATGTTTTTTATTTAACGCAAGTGTGAGCATTCAATTGCCCATCAAGTCATAACAGTTGAACATACAACTTCAAGAGTTTAACATTCCTTTGGAACTTCGATAACTGAACAAAGGTTATGAAGCAACTTGAATATTAGGAATAATCTCGATTCCTATCATTTTAAAACATTAGTCACATTCACTTTGAAATACTTTAATTCTCTACTCTTTTTCATACACTTTCTGTCTGGCTAGAATCAATAGCACAGACTTAACAACAACAGTTCATGTATAAACAGAACATTCTTTTATTGAACAGTTCAATCATAGAATAGTTCATCTCACAGAAACACCGAAGTGTTCAAATTGTGGCACAAGGCCTCGTACATTCTACTACCTTGTACAAATATCGCACATTCACACATAGACAGAATTTCTCAAGTTCAACATCTGAGAAGTTTAAGAAACTAGCATTCATTTAAAATATGAATGAAGTTAGAAACTTGCCTTTACAAGCATGCCTACTTATAGTTTACTTACTTTTCGCCTGCGCTTTCATTCCAATCCCTATAACACATAAGGAAATAACAAATACACCAATTAGTCATATACTTGACTTATACTTACATTGGTTTACTTAACTTTACTTCTTAAGGTTCGCGTTCTTACAATATAAGTTTACGCGACTAACTTTCATTACGGCCGGTTTACGGTTTCATGACATACGGAGATGTCTTACTCAAAATGTTCATCATCTTTGATGATTTACATTCTTATCTTCTTCTTATACTTCTCTAGGACTCAGCACACATCGCTTCTCTTCTAGTAGTCCATATGGTACTCTGAGTGGTTTCCCACAAACAATCAACAAACAAGTTCCCATCTCGTCTACACTGCCCATACAGTGAGTTAGATCGGTTGCCAGTTTTGTATATACCTTCGCTCTCTAAAGGAATTGGTTAGCCTAGCTCTCATATGTCAACCATCAATGGTTACAATTGCCCCACAACCTAACTTTCTCTTAACTTATACGAACTATTAAATTATAATGTCCATTAAGTCAAAGTTTTATTCCTTATGGCTTTCTGGCAAATAAATGCCATACCTCAGGATTCATTCAGCATCGTCCAAGTCATACAGTCTTTTGTATACTCAGAACGATCATTCCGCATTCATTCTATGCATTAATAGCGTTAAGTATTTTACATTACCTTATCATTATCTTACAACATCCGGTTCATTCGACTCGGAGCGTCATCCAAGTTATAAACATTAACTCGGCTTCTTTTACGTTATACGTACTTATCTTTGATTCAACTTCTTCACCCATCACAGGTTTAATCATTGGTCTTTGTTATCCTACGGTCAAACCATACACGGAGTGTAGGTTCTACCCGTTTAATATTCGTGTACACCTAACCTTCACGTTGGTTAAAGTGTTCTACGCTTACATTTCATTCTAGCATTCTCATCCGACTCACAATCGGTTTTCATTAATCTCCTTACCGTTCGCTACGGCTTTCTTGATAATTCATATCTTACTTACTACCTTCGTCAACGTCTAAGTTATACAACCATGGTATACTTAGAACGTTCATCCGACGCAAATACAATTCACGAGAATCGTTTATGCATTAAAGGTTCACATTGCTCGTCTCTTAATCTTTCATTCAACCTTTACTCAAGGTTTTTAAATCGCTTTTGATCGTTATCCATCCCATGAACCCCATGTTCATTATAATTCCTTAATGTCAAAGTTTATATGGTTCATCAGATGCTAAGACCGATCGCTTATCGCAACAACGTTGCGTTCACGTACGCGTCTAAACGCTTTACATTCATCTCTCAATGGCATGTCATAACATCAAAATGTTATACATTAACATCATCAACCAACGCTCTAAGGAATCACAATCACAGTAATCCTCACGTTCGTTTCATTACGACTACGGTCCCCGGACATCTGCCACGTAATCTTGCTCTTACATTCTCTATCTTTTAATCTCGCTAAATCTTTCCGCTCAACCTTCATTAAAGGTTTAAAACACTTGATTAAGTGTTACATTAGTTGAACATTATGTTCATATTTCTTTTCTTGCACATCCCCAAAGAATCGAGAACTAAAAATCTCATTTCGGGCATTGCTCTCACACCCGTGGCCATGCAAGCCGCGTTCTTCCTTTTCTCTCGTGCTGCACTAACCTACCTTCTTCTCTCTCTTCCGGCCGAAGGCTGCAAAGGCAAGTCCTTTGTTATCTCTCATACGCATGCACCACTCTCCAGAAGATTATAATTAAGCTCTCACGCACGCCGCTACGCTTATCAATGCCAAGCAAGCATGATAAAACCTTGAAAAATTTTCCTAAGTCTTTTACAAGCTTGAGACGCTGATTTCGAAATCTCATAACTTTTTCGTTATTACTCGGAACGAGGTCGTTCCAAAGCCATCCTCTTCCTTATATTACGTACTTCGATTACCCACAGATAGAACTTCGTTCTGAATCCATTAACATGCCATTCAATTGGCTTAATCTTCACTCTTCATTCATTTTTACGTTATTAACGTTCTTCATTCGTTTGTCCGTAATTCGGTCATCCGAACTTGGAATTCGTTCGTTCTTAAGTCCACGACTCACTTTTTATACGTTCTCTTATATTCTTATGAAACCCTACACATTCGGGTTCAGTTACTAACTTTGAAATTTTAGTTCTTCTTTTACGAAATTTTCGCCATAACTACGTTATAGCTTAATTTAATCTGTTCTTCATGAACGTTTCTAACGTTCCTAACCAAGCAATAAGCAACTAACTTATACGCGATGGTCTTAAACTTGTCCATCAACAACAAGTATACTATGATGGTTTTAAATTTGTCAATTAACAACGTTCTTCGTGTTCTTCGCGTTCTTCGTTCGCTTCTTCATTTTAAATCGATATTTTGGATTACGATTACTTTTTCTTGGAATTTGATGTTATAGAACACCATTCCTTACTTACTTGACCTACTCATTCATAGCATTCATTCGAATCGCTCAAAATCCTTACGAATCTTATACTTCCTTAAGAAATTTATAAACTAAATTTCTTATTTCTTATTTCTTCTTTTCTCATGATTTCAACCATATGAAATCATTTTTAACTTCATTTACTTCTTATCTTCATTAAGTTATGTTTTTTGAACATAAAAACTTAAAGAAAAATTAGAGAAACTAGGGGTTTGATTACTGCTGTTCTTCTTTAATCTCTTCCGTTATACAAAGTGGCGATTCGCTAGCTTTTCTTCATTCTCTTTCTCTTCCTCTCCCATCCGAAGTCTCTCTCTCTTTCTCTCTCAAGTGTTGGTTGAAATTTTGAATCAAACAAATGAGCTTAAGCTTGTTTATGTAGAAAACCAAGGCTAGGGGCATTTTAGTCAGTTCGCTAAACTAACCTCCTTACTATTCATAACTTAGCCACCAAGTATACTTGGTGGCCAAGTGGCCGCCCCACCTTCTTACCTAGCTTCCCTTGGAAGCTTCGTGCTTCCGTAATTCAGAATTTGTCCGACAGTTCAAAAATTGCGATTCTCGGAATCCAAATATTTTTGGATATTTCGTCTTTCCTTTACCGATTAACTTTTACGTAATCTTCGGATCTCCGAAAAACTGAAAAACACTTTTTCACGTTAAGCTTTTTCCTTCATGGTTTCCCCTAACGTAGCTAAACGAATATAAAGTACACAGCAGTACTTTTCGTCATTTTTATTTCGTCCAATTTTTGCACGTTTTTCGAGAAAAACTTTTATCGGCTTACTTAACTTTTCACGATATATTATCATCAAATCTTTCGACGGAATTTTATTTTGACATACCGAACTATCGAAAAGGCTTAGGTTATTCAAACCCTAACCCTTAGGTTTCGTCGGGTGAATAGTGCCTATTCCGTCTTTTTCCCCAAAAATATTTTGTCTCCGGAAAAATTTTATTTTTGTTATGAAAATTCTTACTCGTTCAATCTAGCTCGTAGCCAGAATCCTCCCGATTAATAATCATTCTAGGTTATAGTACGATTAATAAACACATAACACATAATAGTATTAATAAAAATTCATTTTATTAATAACTAATTCTTTAAATTTTAATTTCTGGACAATCCGGATTTCTGGGTTGTCACAATTGAACTCTCTTTTGTTATATTATTTTTTTACCACATAAAAGAATGTACTGCAATTTCTTATTTATCTGCATCAAAGATTATAAAACCGAAAATCGTGACCAAATGCTTTTTGATTTTACTAAACTAAAAGGGTGCTATTTTTGAATATTTCAGAGCCACACATGGTATTTTAGTGACTAAAGCAATGGTTCGGTTAATGTTTGTCTTACATTTTCCTAGGCATCTCAATCTTTCCTCTATCATGGAATGCAATTTTCAACTTCAGTGCCTAGTGATACTCACATGTATGATGATTTCAAACCCACTAATAAGCTCGAGAATTATGACCTATCTTTGAAGGACATCGTTGAGCAGGTAGGTAGTTATAATTGAAACTACTATATTATTTATATATAGTATGCTGCTTGTTTTACCTGCAGCTCATTCTTAGATAATATCTAATTTTGTTAATCTCTTCCTTTGTCGAACAGGGAAGGTTTGCAGCCACCTTAAAAGGATCAAGGATTTCTAATTAACATTAAAATTTATTAAATTAACAATTAGGTTTTCCCTAATTATAGATTAGGGTTTTTAATCCAAAAATTAGGGGTTTCTAACTAATCAATTAGAGTTATCCCTAATTAGGTTTGTAGTTAATACACTTAAGCCTTTAAGCCCCTAAATTAGGGTTTTCATATTTCAAATTAGGGTTTCAAATCCCCGAAATTGAAATTAGGGTTTCTAGGTACGTAGCTTTGGAATTAGATTCATATATAGCTTTTGTTAATTTCTCTCTAAATCAAACTAGCACCGATGTAAGAATTGGTGATGTGACAACCCGAGAATTTGAATATTTATAAAATTTTAAAATAATAAATTTAGGTTAAATAATAAACCTAGACAGAAAATAAGTGAGTGGATTTGAGATTTCCGAGAAGGAATTCTATGGATTAAAATATCTTTTGGTGAATTATTCAGGATTAAGGGTATACGTGAATATGTTCTGTGTATATGGTATTTTATGTGTCCAGTATATGGTTAAGGGTCAAGGGTTGACCAGATAAGCTATATCAGTGGCCAACCCTAATATTATATTAAGAACGTCAACGTTTAGTTAGAAAATTCATACGATTTATAAGAAACCCTAAAATCGGTTTTGGAAACCCTAATTTCAATTCCAAGAATCCGAAACCCTAATTCGGAAGTTGAATACCTAGTTTGGGAATGCAAATGCTAGTATAAGGTTTAAACGTTATTAATAATAGCCTAATTAGGGATAACCCTAATTGATTTAGAAAACCCTAATTTCTGAATTAGGAACCCTAATTTATAATTAGGAAAAAACCTAATTAATAATTAAATAGTTTTAATGTTAATTAGAAAATATTAATCCTAATTTTCAAGTTATAAGTAATTAGAAAACCCTAATCTAATTAGGAAAACTAATTTCTAAATTAGAAATGCTACTTTTCTATTTAAAACCCTAATTTGGGTTATAAACCGTAATGTACAATTATGACCCTAATTGCTAAATTAGCAATTTTAATTAGGAAATGTTAATTCTAATGAGCAAGTTTGGATTATGATATAGGAAATTTTAATATAATTATAGAATCCTAATTATAATTTAGAAATATTAATTTTCTATTTTGAAAACTTAATTTGGAAATTGTAGGATTTATTTTTAAAACCTAAAGGGTTAAACGCTAAACCCTAAGGGTTAAAACCTAAAACCTCTATGGGTTGTAGAAAAAGACAAGTATGCCATTAAATTAAAAATCAAAATGACTAATGTAAAATGCACCGAATGTAAAATCCGAGGCTCATCGAATAGAGTTCGAATTATAGTATATATATATATATATATATATATATATATATATATATATATATATATATATATATATATATATATATATATAAAAGTAGTAAACGCATAGGATATAAAATCAGTGCTCATCGTAATGCAGTCCCACACACGTTAATATATATATATATATATATATATATATATATATATATATATATAAGTTGAGTAACGCAGCATGGGATATAAAATCTGTGCTCATCGAATGCAGTCCGACATATAGTTAATATATATAAATGTACATATATATATATTAAAGCAATAAACGCTCCAGACCGAAGTCTAGGCTCATCGAAACAAAGTTCGACACACAGTTTATATATATAAATATATATATAGAAAAGCAAGTAAACGCTCCAAATCGATGTTTAGGCTCAATCGAGGCATAACTCGATAATGTTAGTCAATATATATATAAGTATATGTATATAAATAATATATATATACAGACTGGAATGAAATTACGGACCGAAGTCCGGGCCAAAGCAAGCAACACGACTCTCAACGTATAGAAGGGTGTGTGCGAAGATGAAGAGAAAGACTCTAAAGTGTGTGTGAGAAGGCTTACAGCTGACTGATAAAAAAGGCTTCTATATCTTTAGAGTGGGTAAATACTAGCTTTTGTGGGTACAAAATGGGCTATATATGAGCTCACAGGTGTTTAAAAGTGGGAAAATACAATATATGACGAGTGCAGAGCAAATTGTGCAGGGTTTCCCCGTCTTTTTTCTCTTAAAAATCAGCACCCAAGCCCTCTATTTATAGGCAATATGAGCCGCATGTGTACCAGAGGCGGGTCGAGTCAGCTCGGGTTTGTCAGGTCGGGTCGTCTCAAAGTACGTGCACTCAGGCACTGTAATGACCACTCGGATTTTGAGAAGTGCAATTCGGGCATCCGTTTTGAGGTATCAGGACCTATTTCAAACCGTCGTTGTCGAGAGTTGTACGAAGGCATGGGATTAGAGTTTGTACGAAGTCATTGAAGATGGGACGATGCCCTCCGGTCTTCAAGCTTCAACTTTCATCCGTTACCCCGCACAATAGTCACTCGGGATTGGTTAATCTTGTGGGACATCGTTGCAGAGAGACGTGACGTGGCATTGTGTTGGACAAGATGACGATGTTGTCCCTCACCAGTGTTATCGCCGGATTGGGCCGATAAAGCAGACGTTGCTCATACTTCGCTGAGATTGGACTGCTGCAATTGTTGAAGGTCCTCATTATCATCTTTGAGGAGTGCCTGTCTTCCCAATGTTATTGCCGGGTTGGTACAGTGTATCTCGTTGTGAGCGCCGAGATTGAAGCTGATGGCATTTGAAATAAGCATTTCTGGGGTTATCTCTGAAACTGCATTCCTTGGGGTTATCACCAAGGTTGGTGGCTATTCCCATTGGTTGGGACTGAGACTGGATACCTCAGGGTTATCTCCGAGATTAATCGGTCTTCTTCGGTGTGTGTTCCGATATTGTGTCTGCAGGTCTTGGGGTTATATTCGAGGTTGGAACTGTTGCTCCCAAAGTGTGATCTGGGGTTGATGCTGAACTCCCGGTAGTATCCGATATGGATTTGGATTGTCTTTTAGGGTTCTCTCTTAAAAGACGAATCTGTCCTCCTGCAATGTTAATGTGAATGAGTACAAAAATTTTGAGTGTGTCACAGATGCCCTCTTTATCATACTCGTGCATGGCGATGCATGGGTAGGATAAAGAATCCTAGACACTTGAAACACAACAAGATAAATATGGTACTATGGATAGAAACATGATCCAAATGTATGATGTATGTGTATGGGGTTGTGGCCCAACATCTTTGGGGATGATTCTTGGCTCCTCGTTGCTTCAACCGGGATTGCAATCTTGACGGATCGATGTGTGTGGCCGAATCATTAGGATGTTGATGTTGGAGTTATCACCAAATTCCTGTGTTCTTGATAACAACTTGATCCTGAAGGGGTACCTCTTATGTGTAAGAGATCTGTGGGGATAAAGCTTGATCTGATGTGTATAACATATTCCATCATCTATCCTCTTTGATAATGTTGACCTTTCCTGGTTAGTATCGCCAGAATATGTCAAGATTCTGTTGGATTTACTGCCAACAACAAATGCTGTCAGGGATGCCTGACCTTCGTTGACGTGTGAATCAACGACTGAAACATCATGTGGGATATACTGTCATGGTTGCTTGACCTTCGCTGACGTGTGAATCAACAACTGAAACTTTGTGAGGAGATCGTCAAGGTTGCTTGACCTTCGTTGAAGTGTAGATCAACGAAGCATTGCGTTGTGACCACCACTGGGGATCCGCTGGGGAATATGAGCAGCTGGGTATGAGAACCTCAAATAGCTCTATAGTTCTGATAGGTTTAAATGCTATCGGCTGAAATGACGTCAAGGTTGCTTGACCATTATTAATATGTGTGTCAACGGCTGAGCATGCGTTGCTACTCCCGTAGGAGATATATGTTGTAACCCCCGTCGGGGATCTACTGGGGACGCATGAGTACGTACGCAGCTACCGAACGGTTCTCAACGCTTCGATGGGGTTTACGCCATCAATTTGAAATAATGTCAAGGTCGTTTTGACCTTCGTTGATAGAATTGTCAAGCGGATGAACGTGTTGTCAGACCCCCACCGGGATCTACGTTGTAACCCGTCGGGACTCACGTTATAACCCCGTCGGGGATCTACGTGGTAAACCCCATCTGGGGATCTATGTGGTAACCCCCATCGGGATCTACGTGGTAACCCCGCTGGGGATTCACTTAGGGTAATGACCGGAGTGGCGGCATCGGACGCATGAGGTATTGCGGATGTGATTTATGATAAATGGGATCATTGGCGTGGTATACCTCGTGTTCGGGTGACTACCAAATGAGTGATGTACAGGTTCAAAGTCTCATATGAGAAGACTAGGATTGTATGCTGTTTTGCTCAATCGCGTGACATTTTTATTCCTGATTCGACCCTTCTAGCCCTTAAAAACCCTGTTTCAACTCGAACTGGACCGAGCCGGAGGGGTGGGACCCACATAGAGGAGCCGCAGTGCAGCACCCGTTAGGCGTGTGAGCATGCGCATGCACGACGTGGATGATAGAGCATTGGCTACAGAGATAGGGTATTCCATTTTGGCACCCATGAGTTGACTCCTTACTCCGGAGGAGTATGACGTTTGACGATCTTTGCTCGCTTTTGGCAGCACCTGCATATGGCTTTGAATACACGAGTAGATTTATTCACGACTCTCACAGGATTGAGGCGCAGAGATGTGCAAGATGAGCTGACATCTCGCCACGTGATCTCTCAGCGTTTTTTGTATGACTGATTTGACGCGGAGGATAGCTACTCATGACATTTCGGGGATTTCACCACGTCGGAGGATCATTGGCGTTTGGCCAAAGTTGATGTACTGATGCTATGTGTACTATCATACGTGTATGTGTGCAGATATATGGATGAGATAGATATAGGAGTTATCATGGCCGTGAGAGCTCTCAGGGAGGGTCGTAGCATTGCATCTATGATCGTGGTAGAGACCGATGATCAAGATCCCATTGTAGTACTTGCACCGTCAGCGTGTTTCTTGGGAGTTCTGGCCATGTCTTTGTATGTGGTTTATGTCACACTTGACGACCAAGTTAGTACCCTTAGACGGCATGGGTATTGTTTCTCCCATGATGTGGCTATGTCATACTCCTTTCAGCCATTAGAGTGTACAGATGCTCAGTCTTGGTCCACATTTTTGGCAGATATCAGAGATCCATTTAGCATATTGCTGTGCTCGGGGCTTTGCTCACCATACAGCTTCATTACTCATGCTCCGGGCATGGATTTCCTCCCTTTGGCTGGCTTGAGGGGCATGACTACTTATCACCCATTGGCCGTGATGTCGCAGTTTGACCAGTTCCAGGATTTTCATCCTTTCGAGGGGGCGGCAGGTCAGCGTTTAGCTTCTCGATACCTCTCAGCCGAGGACCGATCTCGTGTATATACTTTGTCTTGGGATCAAGCGTGAGCTAGCCGCTTTTTCCCGCGGTCATCCGGTTATTCCGCAGAGTACTCCGCATGGATGGAGACAAAGGTTTTATCGCCTGCAGCAGTATTTGCAGTACTGGAGAGTGAGTTATACGATGTAGAGCCTATGGAGGACATTGATACCTACATCGAGGAGGATACCGCTGTTGGGTTGCCAACATTTCTTCTGGATTCTCCTAGTACTAGTACTTTTGTGATTCAGCACTCGGCACAGTATTTAGAGCAGAGTCTTCATCTGATGACCTTTGAGAGAGATCAGATTCGATCTATGATGTCGACTGCTCTTGATGTGAGGGACGCCGCCCTATTAGAGAGAGACGAAGCATTGGCTCGTAGAGATGCCGCCGTCGTTGAGCGTGATGAGGCCAGGTCAGCCATAGACGCAGTGGTAGTTGAGCGGGATATCGCCATATCTGCCCGGGATGTGGCTATCACAGATAGTACTGCAGCGAGGTCCCTTACCACTGGTATGATCGCAGAGATGAGCGCTTATATTGATGAGCATATGGTCATCATGCAGATGGCTACAGATCTGTTGGGTCGTGTGGATATTCTCATCCAGGAGACTACAACTTTACCTCCTTCATCTGAGAGGGATGCCATGTTGGTCTGCTTAGCTCGCATATACCCCGATCCGTAGATGAGCTTGTATTTACCCCGCACAAACTAGCTTAGCCATTTTGTCACGTATACGCTTTACATTGTATATATATCAAACAACATATATATATACAGGAAATATATTTTGGATCACTTCCCTTTTAGATATGCCTTGCTATTCATTTTGATATTTTGCATCGCCGCTTTGTGGCTTGTGATCTTGATGTATTCTGAATTCCTCCTTGGTGGATGGACATTGAGTTGTCTCTGGATAGTTCAGAATGGATCATCGATCTATGTATCCCTACCATCTTTGGTGTCTTGGGACTTGTTTTTGAATGGAGAATGTGGAGAGGAGTGTGGCTTTCTCTCTGAGATTGACCGCACCACAGATGGTCGCCAATATTTCTATTTAGAGAAGTTTAGTTAATTCCATCTCTTATGGTTTGGTGTTGCTCTTCAAGGTATGACCGCAACTTAGATGGTCGCCGAATCTCCTATTTGGGAGGAGTTCAGGTAATTCCATCCCTTTGGTCTGAAGCCAAATGAAATGTAGTGGATTGAAAGAGAATCCCAATACCACTGACAATGGTTTGTGTTTTGGTAGGGGGTGAGACCGCACCATGAATGGCTGCCTACGTACTCCTATTGAAGAGGAGATCAGGTCTGCGTAGTTCAAACCTGGTGTAAGAGGTTCAACGTCAGATATATGGTCGATATGGTGTAGGAATGTTTTTTGTTGTTTTTTTTTTTATGTAAAGGGGTAGAAATGTTTTTGTTGTTTTTGTTTTATCGCGAACGGGCCATATGAAATGGTTGCCCACGCACTCTCTATTGAAGAGGAGATCAGTCGATGTAGTTCGCCCCTCGTGGTGAGAAGAAAAGCGTAATCCCATGTGCAGTCGAAAAGGGGAAAGAAAGTTTAATCCTAGGTTGAGGATAAACTGCAGGTGAAAAGTTTGATCCCAGGAATGGGTAGCCAAACTGCAAACGGAAGAGGTTCAATCCGCGGTGGGATGACCTAAGTTGTAGGAACGCAGAGGAGAAAGCCAGGCTGCTGGCTTGAACTGTATGTTTCCCTGAGGGGCAAAGTGTAGATAAGTTGTATGTGGTAAAGGGTTAAAGAACCGGAATGACTGGTGACCGATGATGATGCACTGTGTGGTGTTTGGTGGTTACTTCGATATATATACTATTTTTTCACGGTGTTTGAGTTGATGAGTTGTGGAAATTCATCGCCGCCCATTTCTTGCAATCGAGAGCGCCTCCTCGTCAATACTTCTTTGACAATAAATGGGCCTTCCCCGCTTAGGAGCAAATTTTCCTTTAATCGATCTTGGTTGTCAAGAATCTTCTTCAAAACCAAGTCATGTTGTTTAAACCGCCAGAATGGATTTTTTTGTTGTAGGATCTGGCGATCCTTTTTGATATAATCGACCATGGAAGATAGTCGCGGTTCGCTTTTCGCCTATTAGAGACAATTGGTGATACCTCCTGTACCCATTGGTCTTCATCCAACCGAAGCGCCGATCAATACTCGAGAGATTCCATCTCAACTTCTATGGGGAGCACCGCTCCATCCCATAGGTTAAAGCGTAGGGGGTTGCCCAGTTGAAGTGCGCATGGAGGTTTCAGAGGCTAACAGAGTAAGAGGCAATAGGTCGTGCCAATCTTTGTGGTTGGCGGACATCTTTTGCATAATCTTCTTGATATTTTTGTTAGCCGCTTCAACAAAGACCGCTCATCTTCTGGACGATAGATGACAGAGTTAAGATGTTTGATGTGGAATTTATCGCATAATTCCTCCATCATTTTGTTGTTGAGGTTTTTGGCATTGTCTCGACACAATCACCTCTCGGTTGTCCATATCGACAAACGACATTGTTTTCGATGAAAGCAATGATGACTTCTTTAGTGACCCCGGGAAGGAGGTCGCTTCTACCCACTTGGTGAAGTAGTCGATCATGGTGAAGATAAATCGGTGACCACATCGGCTTTAGGCTCGATGGGCCCGATAACGCCCATTCCCCACATTGAGAAGGGCCAAGGCGAACTCATATTGTGGAGTTCCCGTGGAGGGGGGCGGTATAGCATTCCCATGAATTTGCATCGATAGCATCTTTTGACGTGGTCATTGCAATCAACTTTTGAGAGATAGCCAATAATGTCCCGCCCCGAGGACTTTCGACAAGGAGGGGGCCACTCATGGGGGCCACAGACTCCGCCATGGATTTCATCCATAAGCCTTTGGGCTTGATCTTTGTCTAAACACCGAGGAGACCTAGTCCTCGCATCTCTTTTGTAGAGCGATCTCCACTCGTGTAGAACTTCATAATAAGTCGATGGATCTGCCTTTTCTCAGTCAGGCTCGCCTCATCGAGTGTAGATCCATCTCATAGATATTCCTTGATATGCTGATACCAAGGAGGTTGGATGGGAGGTAGTTCATCCGATACTTCTCCAACGTAATTTCCATAGGCTGGGGCCTTGTTCAGGGAAATTGTGACGCTTGGCAAGTGTTCCTTGTCTGATATGCCAATCAAGGAGGCCAAAGTGGCTAATGTGTCCGCAAAGTAATTCCTATTATGAGGAATGTGTAGAAAAGAGATTTCTTCGAACTCCAAAGCCATCTTCATAACCTGCCGATGGTAAGGCAGCAAATGTAGTTCCTTGGTTTGATAGATTCCGTGGATTGTTCGATTATCAACTCAATCTCCAAGGACGCTTAATCACTCGATGCCCATTGAACGGGCAAGTTTTAGCCCCATGAGATGTACCTTCATATTCACCATTATTGTTGGTGCCGATAAACTATAATTTAACGGCGACGGATACCGCTTCCGCATCGATATACTAGAATCGCGCTCCCGCCCGTAACTTCCATATATTAACAACTCCATCAAAATACATCCTCCATGATCGGCGCAGATCATCGATGATGGTGTTGCCAGATCATCATTACTCCTTCATCAGGAAATATGTTTCAAGGTTTGAAAATCCTCAAGGTGCTGTGGCCGGCTAGTTGATCCGCGATTCCTCGACCTTTGATGGACTTTTGAGTCACATATACGATGTCAAATTGTTGTAGGATCAATCGCCATTTGGATGAACCGAGCAATTTAACATGGGTTTGTTGAACACGATTGAGAGGATCCACGCGGATATGAGATGGGTTGTGTGACCATGGAGGTAATGTCAGTAACCTCATGGAAGCCCATGCTAAAGCACAACACGCCTTTCGATCAGAGTGTACTTGTGTTCACTTCGTCCGAACCTTTTATCGAGGTAATAGATAGCTCGTTCTTCGCCTCTATCATCTTTTTTGTCCCAAAGATGCATATCCCATGGCATTGTCACTTATGGACGGATACATGAACAGGGAATATCATCCCTCGGGTGGTACCAAGACGGGAGCTTTGACTAGCTTTTTTTTTGATTGTAAGGAAGGCATTCTCGCACTCATCATTCCATTTCATGGAGGAGTTCTTCCTTAATAGCTTGAAGATTCGCTCACAAAGTTGTCGTGAGTCGAGAGATAAACCCGTCGATGAAGTTGATTCTTCCCAAAAATCCCCGTATTTCCTTCTCTATTCGAGGAATGGGCATTTCAAGTGATGGCTTGGATTTGGGCAGATCCACTCTATCCCTTTGTGGGTCGACTAGAAATCCTAGCAATTTTGCTCGATCTAACGCCAAAAAGGCGCATTTAATGGATTCAACTTCAAGTCAGATTTTTACGCAACTTGTTGAACAACTTTTTAAGATGGTCTATATGGTCATCCTCCTTCCCGGACTTGACAATGATGTCATCCACGTAGATCTCAATCTCTTTATGCATTAAGTCGTGGAAAAGAGCCATCATAGCTCGTTGATAGGTAGCTCCTAAGATTGATGAGGCCGAATGACAACCGCCTATATAAAAAAAGTTCCCCAAGGAGTGATGAAAGCAGCTTTTCACGATCTTCCTCAAGAACCATGATCCGATGGTACCCCAGCAAAGCAATCAAAGAAAGGAGTACATGTCAGATCACGCGCAAAGATTGTCAATGAGAATGTGGATAAATGGCACGGAAAGTCATCTTTTTAAGCAAGCTTTATTCAAGTCCCATAATCCACGCAAACTCGCACCTTCCCTCCGTGTTTTAGGTATTGTGCACGATGTGGATATCCACTCGTGATATGTAGACACCATGATGATGCAAACTTGAAATTGTTTCACAATTTCTTCTTTCACCTTTAAACTCCACTCGTGTTTCAATCACCGAGTTTTCGCTTGACCGCTTAAATCCCTCTTTAATGGGAAGGCGATGAAGGACAATGTCAATGGACAAACCCACCATGTCTTCATGAGACCATGCAAACACATCCCGAATTGGGTTAATAGCGTAACCATATTCATTCCATTGGTTGGGGGGGTAAGGTCCGAACCAACTGGATTAACTTAGGGCTTTCTAAGGTTCCGAGATTGAAAGAAGTGGTTTGATCAAGGTTGGGTTTGGGTTTGTCTTTGACCCATTCTTGAATTTTCTCGAGGCACCTCAATGTCATCCTCAGATATCCATCAAGGTCAATTCATCTCTACATCAAAGGTACAATCCTCGTGTGTAGAGAGGCATCGTGATCCGCAAGTACACAGCACATCTAAATCAGAGTCCTCAAACAAAATATGCTTTCACTTAGTATATATGAAATGTGTTGATCATACACAAGTGTTAGCATATATCGGCAAAATAAACCGCTAATCTGTATGTAAAAGTAAGCAGTTATTATATCTACAGGGCAGAAAGAGTTTCTGCCCACTTTACCCTCGTCGACCAAAGTAAGGAATGCTGTCCCAATTGGAAAGGGTAAAGTCCGGGTGGACCGCAGTGATGGAGGGATTGTCATCATCCTCCCTGTCCCGAATGATGGCCACTACGTCAGGGTAATCATCGTCTGGGTGTATCTGTTAGTATGTTCATCATGAACGATGACGCGTATACCGAACATCATCCGTATGACGTCTTGTTTGATTCTTCGTTCCTCTTCTTCCATCATCGGGATTTGGAACAACGATTTTTTTTTCCTTCACCTTGACATCGCTTGGGAAATAACATAGCCATTACATCGGGCCGGCACCTTTACTGGAGGTTGTGCGGACTCAGAGTTTGAAGGCGAAGCCAAACGCCACATGGTTGAAGTCAAGGAATGCCGATGCTTATGAGGATTCCTCGTGACTAGAGTCGGCGTAATAGCCTAGTCCAAATTGCTCCAACTTGCTTGGTTAATCGAATGGGGTACTTGATACCCCGCCATCTTTACCCAACCCTTGTCCCGATTTATGACCTAACGACATCATTTTCTGAGTGGCTGACATCACCTCGGCAGAGATCTTAGGTTCGGGCAATGGTGCTCCAATAGCGTGGTATTGGGTGTTGCTTATTTCTAAAGCATGAAAACTGACTGGTTCTATGTCTGTATTGGCATTGATGAACGGCATGTCCCCGTGCTGAGGAATCTCTGGTTCAGCGTTGACTGTGACCAGGCTATTATTGATGATGTATTTCAATTGTTGGTGAAGAGTGGAGGGATCGCCCCACCATATGAATCCATGGTCGCCCCAAGAGCAGGTTGTATCCCGAATCTATTTTGACCACATGGAAAGATACGCAGAATGTGTGAGGACCAATTTCGATTGGCAGCTCAATTACTCCGACCTAGTTACGGCGGGCTCCATCAAAAGCTTTGATGATAGTATGGCTACTCCGAATTCTGTTGAGATTGATATTCATCTTGACCAAGGTAGCATATGGGTATATATTCGAGAGGAACCTCCATCTATTAAGACTCCCGCTACCATATATCCAGGAGGATAAGACCTGAATGTGTAATGGTTTGTAATGACCGTCCCTTCGGATGGTATGTCATCATCAAGATGAAGGATATCACATTGTTGTTGAAAATGTGATCAACCATATGTTGAAACTTTTTCGTATCCATCGATGTCTGGAGATAGCTTCTTCTAAAACCTTAACAAGACCTTCCGGTGATTCTCTGAGGTTAGGACCAAGTCCAAAATTGATATTTGTTGTGGAGCTTTTTCAAGCTTAAAACCACCGTAGCTTCATTATGACCCATGCCATGCGGAGGAATTTTTTCCTTCTCCATGGGTATTTTCCCTTTGATTTGTGGGGGCTTCATCACCCGATGGGGGAGATATAGTGGATTTTCTTCTTCGACAATCGCATCAATTGTATGTGAGGTGGATCCTTCACCTTCTCCATAATTCCACGGAACCTTGCGCAAGCTAACAATAGGATATTGTGCTCTGCACGGCAAGTTGATCGCTGGGAGCGCCACTTTCAAAGGATCGTTTCCTCCTTTCGAGTGAATTATTGGTGTTGTGAGTAAAGTATTAATCCCTCATCGCTTCAAAGTGGATATAATCGCTACCACACTTTTCCACTTAGTAGTAGGCCTCGATGATTCACTTTGCAGACGTAAACACGTTGTCGTTATCTCGTCAAGCGCAGCAGACACCACCGTCGATTAGATTTTGAATAATAAGGTATGAGTGCCCAACATTCTTCTCGTGTATGATCGCGAGATCGGGAGTGGTATTGACATACTCCATCGTAGAGTTGTACCATCCCCGAATGGGGGTTGATTGGAGGTAGAAGGAACCGATCCTTCCTTCATTGATTAACATGTGAAGGATTTCTCCATAGGTTGGCCCAAATAGGTGAATTCCCTTTTGTTGGCGAAATCCCGACTCAAGCTTTGGCATTTGCTCTCTTCGTCACTTTGTCTTCCAAAGATTTCATTTTCTCGAAAGTGACGAGGAATATTCATGATAATAGGTAGGAGACCGGCATGCTCCTCGGTCGATTAATCGACGAGTCACTTGATGTCGATAAGTCACCGCCCGCCTAATTGCTCAATTTGTTTGCCGAGAGCTTTGATCTTTCGTTCCATTGTGAATTGGAACTGGCATAATCCCATTTGTCATCATCACCGTCTTTGAGGGTCCGGGAAGATTCACAATTTGAAGTTGGAATTTTGTCCATTGCTCCAATTGATCATGTTGACCTCTTCTTCTTTGTGTTGAGGAAGAGGGTTGTCTTGTACACGAGGTCGATCGGGTTTGGTGACTACGATCTCCCCGTTGTCTATTAGGTCCCGGATCTTGTGTTTCAAGGCCCAACAATCCTCGAGTATCATGTCCAGTGCCCCAAGCATGATAAGCACATTTCTAAAGCAAAGATTGAAACCCCGCCCATTAGGGTCGGCTGGTGGAAGAAGATGCGTAATTTTCTTCTGTGTTGTCAGAAGATTAAGAATGTTCTCGAGGGTATCCCCTAAGGGTGTAAACACTCGAGGGCGTTTGACTTTCTCCACCTTTTGGTATCGGAGGGTTTGCAGATCGTCTTTGGAAAGGAGTGTAGTTTCTCCTTTGAATAGGCATGTTTTGATTGCCTTTTTGCCCTCGTAGTAGTATCGTGGAAACATCTTCCTCTTTCTTTTTATGGACCTCCGGGTTGTTCCCATAATTTCAGATTGATGTGATCAAGAATGACTTTGAGTGCAAGCTAGGTCTTGAATCTTTCCCGACTTCAATCCCATCTCACCCATCTCCCCATGTTTGACCATTTCAGAAAATGGTTTGCCGATGCTTGGCTAAAACTCTCTCATAGAAGGGAGCTTCAGATGTCTATGAAAGTCATGACCATTTCGATTCTCGCCATGGAAGGACTAACTTGGGCGTACCAGCGTCTCCACCTTTGAGCATACTCTCGAAAAGACTCATTAGATCTTTCTTGATCTTGGTAATTTGATACCGATCAGAGCCATCCGAGTTTTGAAAATCAGATTGAGTGAGGAAAGCATGTGCTAGCTCTTCCCAACTATGGATTTTGAGTTGTCTAATCTTGTGTACCACTTAACCAGGCTTCTCCAGTTAGACTCTTTTGGAACAATTGCATTCTCGAAGTTTTTCATCCTCCAGATAGGATCCAAGTTCTCCAATAAATACTTTTAAATGTGTGTAAGGATCCCCTAACCCGTCATATTTTTCAAAGTCAGAGTTTTAAATTTTTCCGGGTAATGAACACCAAGAAAAATACATAGATCAGCATATGAAACACTCCCGTGTGTTCCAATTCCTTTGATAGAGCGAAGGGTCTCTTCCATTTGGAGGACTTTCTTTTTGATGTCACCATTGTCTGGATCTCCAGTGGGATGGGCAGCATCATGAGTTTTGTTGGTCGTATCCAACTGTGGTTCCGGTATGGTAATGACCGGGTCTCCCCCTTGTGTGGAGGATTCAAAGATGTACGGGTATTTTTTCGACCCTCGTAGATCGGTGTAATTTTTTAATAGTAACAACCAAATCATGATTTGTTTACTTAATCCGTCAAATTTTTGCGAGAAATCGGATTAAGTTCACCGGGTCTGGATGACTATACATGATCGATCGTAGGCTGCCGCCTTTTTGGACTTTGACCGGGTAGTAGGTCCGATTGATTCCCTGCGAAAGACTTGCATAGTTTAGTCTTTAGGGAATGTATATAATAACATGCTATGTGATGTGTCCATTTTAGGAATTTTATCCTGCAAAACGGATGTCAGCTGTTTGTAGCATGTTAATATGTATGTGTACACATTTCTTCATATTTCTCATTACAAGGAGATATATATGGAATGAAATTACAAGTAATTGTGTTTACAAGTAATTAAAATGAGAGCATGAAGAGACTTTCTCCATTTTGGGTTTATCAGAGGTCGACCTATCTTAGGTTACTCTCATGCTTTTTTGGCATGAAGGTTCCCAAATCATCGCAATCTACTAGATGGGAAGTTAATCCCGGTCTTTCAACTGGAGCGAATTTGGGTGGTGTTTTTCCGAGCCTCGAGAATTAGTCTTCTCACGAGTCCAAAGAATCAAACACCGACGGATAGCCTCCCGGTGGAGGGACCACACAACATACATTCACATACATCGCGTCTCACCGTATGAAATGATGACATATGCGAAGCACTAATATCATAAGCAGTTTATAGTGCGAAGCACTAACATCACACGCAGATATGATGCGAAGCACTAAGTTCAATCAAGACATGCATTCGTACACATTCATCCAATGTAAATGCAACATCCACACACAAGCAGATAATAGCTTTGAAAAGATTGTAGTAGCGGCTTAAGTCCTCTTACTGGAGTCCCCAGCAGAGTCTCCACCGTCGACGCTGGATTTTTGGGTGTCCTTTCACTATTACTTGTTTTTTGGTGTTCTCATTTTAGGTGAGATTTGTTTGAAAAACAAGTGAAAAAGGTCCGACATGTATAATGTCGACGATGGACCGTTAAGAGTCGCCATTGGTTTTTTAAATGGTTGTACCAACACAACCGATAAAAAGGTTTGCACATTGACCCAAGTGATGTGACATCGATATACGGCCATGTGAAACCGAGATTCGTTTAGGGTCCGGGGACTTGGTTATGCGGGGGAAAGGTGTTAGGCACCCCCTGACATCCGTGTTACCATGGTGACCGCCTCCTTTCAAGAAACTATTATCTGATCATGTGTGTGTGTGTGTGTGGGTCAATGTGCTGTTATATGGAAGTTGTGCGAGGCCTCGTTCGAACCTATATACACAGGGTTTGAATTTATGTAAAAATTCAGTTTTTAACAAGATATGGCAATGATGTTTTATAAAAGAGGTTTTTCAAACCTCGATGCTCAATAGAATTGAGACCTTTTACTCCCATTTTTATTAAGTGATCGGGTTGATTGATTTTATTTTTGATTGAATGCGAGGCATCCATATGAAAATAATATACAAAAATAATGTCGACTTCCTCGTGGGTATGGAAACCATCTGAGGAAATTCAGACATCGCAGAATAATTTACAAGTCGCCATAAATTGAAAAATGTCCATCACGGAACCGAATCTAGATCCAATGGGATGAATCTGTGATCACATGATTCCTAGGCGCATGTAATGTTGCAATTTATAAAAGCAATAAGTAGGTATATATATAAAAGTCATAAAATATATATATATATATATATGATCACCAACCACGAAGCACCTCCATGGGGATCGAAATGTAAATAAAGTTGTTAAAAGTTATCAACCGCCACGGAGGAAACTCCAAAGTGGGAAAAAAAATAAATAAATAAAGTCATAAAAGCGATCAACCGCCACTTAAGAAAAAATATAATATAAGGCAGATATATATATATATATATATATATATATATATATATATATAAAAATGCACCGGATGTAAAATTCAGCTCATCGAAATGTAGTTCGACCACGCTTCATATATATATATATATATATATATATATATATATATATATATATATAGGATATAAAAGCATCATCATCGAAAAATAGTGCTCAAATATAATATAAAGTACACATATATATATATATATATATATATATATATATATATATATATATATATATATTAAAGCAATAAACGCCTGCATCAAAAGTTCAGGCTCATCGAACAAAGTTCGATACATATATATTATATATATATATATATATATATAGAAAAGCAAGTAAACGCTCCAAATCAAGTTCAGGCTCAATCGAGGCATAACTCGATAATGTTAGTCAATATATATATATATATATATATATATATATATATATATATATATACAGATCGAATGAAACCACTGAATCAAGTCCGCAAAAGCAAGCAACACGACTCTCAACGTATAGAAGGGTGTGTAAAAAGATGAAGAGAAAGACTAAAAAGTGTGTGAGAAGGCTTACAAATTGATCGATAAAAAAGGCTTCTATATCTTTAGAGTGGGTAAACACTAGCTTTTTGTGGGTACAAAAGAGGCTATATATGAGCTCACTGTGTGTTTAAAAGTGGGAAAATACATCGTATGGCGAAAAGCAAGAGCAAATTGTGTGGGTTTCCCATCTTTTTCTCTTAAAATCAGCACCCCAAGCCCTCTATTTATAGGCAATATGATGAGTGTAGTGTACCGAGCCGCAGTGTACCAGCAGAGGCGGCCTGCCTGGCCCCGGTTTGTTTGTCGGGTCGTATCTCAAGCACGTGCACTCAGCAATCATAATGTCCACTGGATTTTGAGAAGTGCAATCCGCATCCGTTTTGAGGTATACAGACCTATTTTGACCGCCATTGTCGAGAGAGTCATACGATGGCATGGGATTAGAGTTTGTACGAAGTCATTGAAGATGGGACGATGCCCTCCGATCTTCAAGCTTCAACTTTCATCCGTTACCCCGCATAATAGTCACTCGGATTGGTTAATCTTGTGGGACATCGTTACGTAGAGAGACGTGACATGGCATTGTGTTGGGACGAGATGACGATGTTTCCCTCACCGGTGTTATCACGGATTGGGCCGATAAAGCAGACGTTGCTCATACTTCACGAGATTGGATCGCCGCAATTGTTGAAGGTCCTCATTGTCATCTTTGAGGTGCCTGCGCTTCCCGATGTTATTATTGTCGGGTTGGTGCAAATGTATCTCGTTCATGAGCGCCGAGATTGAAGTCGATGGCATTTGAAACAAGCATTTTCGGGTTATCTCCAAATCGCATTCCTCGGGGTTATCACCAAGGTTGGTGGCTATTCCCATGGTTGGGATCGAGACCGGATACCTGGGGTTATCTCCGAGATTAATCGGTCTTCTCGTGTGTGTTCCAGTATTGTATCTCGCAGGTCTCGGGGTTATATCCGAGGTTTGAATCTATTGTTCCCAGTGTGATCTCGGGGTTGATCTTTGAACTCCGGTAGTATCTGGTATGGATTTGGATTGTCTTTCGTGGTTCTCTCTTAAAAGATAAATCATGTCCTCCCGCAATGTCGATGTGATGTACATAAAATTTGAGTGTCACACTGGTTTTCAATTATAATATTCAAAGAAGCAAGGATATCGTTCCCATGAGAAAATAGATTAACTTTTATCAATTACTAATTTTAATTCAATTAATCTTATTTTAAACTACGAAATATGGGTTGTGATATGAAAATCTAAATTAACAAAATTAATAACTAAGATCAAAGTTCATAAGAAAAATGTAGATTTAACAGATTAAGATTACAACTTCCCTTGGTATTTCATTTAAATCAATCAATTAATATGAATTATTATCCAAGAATGCTTTATAGAATTCATACACTTTTTCCAAAGACACGTGAACAAATCCTCCTAAATCCGATCCTTAAGACACATAATTACAAGGAACACCCTAATTAATTCACTACATTCCTATGTGAATCAAGGTAATTATAGGGTTTTACACACAAATTCTTTTTACACACAAATTCTTTCAATGGATACAAAAGACACATAGGTATATTCTTATCCTACATGCTAATCATATTAATCTTATTCAGATTATATGAACAGATGTTATTATATCCAGATCTAAATCTATATTCCTTATTCCAATTATATATAGATCATCACAGTAATTGCTGGCCAAATAATTAATCAATAAGCATAAGATATAATAAATAATTTAATAAAAACTAACTTTCATATAATGGGAATGTTTAATTTAAACTACATACCAAGTTCTGTTGCAATCTTAATGAAAATTTAGTTAATGATAATATAATAATAAAGAAAAACATCATCCAGATTAATAATCCAAACATCCTAGATAATTACAAAAGATAAAAGTACTAGAGAAGAGATGAAGAAACCTCTAAATTTGCTCCAATACTCTCTCTTTGATCTTCAGCCCTTGCAATCCTCCTTCGTGTTTTTCTTCGTTGTTCTCTCTGCAATTGTCTTGATAAATTGAGTGATATAGCCGGTTCGCTCTTAGTTCGCTCCCTCCAGTTCACTGTAGAGAGTTGGCTTTATATATATATATATATATATATATATATATATATATATATAGAGAGAGAGAGAGAAAGAAAGAAAGGATCAAGGGCATACCCTTTTATCCTACATACATTGCATACCCCCTTTAGCGACGGACCGAGTGACGATCCGGTCCGTCGCTATATCAGAGATCTGTTGTTATATGTTGTCCGTCGATATATGTTATCCGTCGCGAAAAGCTAAGACGACGGTTCTCTTATATAGCGATGGACCGAACCGTCACCCGGTCCGTCGCTAAAGGGGATATGCAAGGTATGTTGGATAAATGTGCATGTTCTTGAAATGGATGGACTATATATATATATATACACACACACACACACACACACACACATTTATTAACTATAAATACTTCCACCCCAATTTGTAATCAAGATTTTACTTCACTTTTTATTACCAAACTTCCATAAAGCTAAGAACTAAAATAGAAAGAAAAAAAAGAGAACCAAGAGGGATTCGGCAGCCATAAGAGGAAGGGGAATAGATTTTTCTCATGCCATCTAGCTTTGTAAAATATTGTGGAATGAGGAGAAGAAGAGCAATAGGATCAAGGTATAAAAAAATCAAACCCTAAACACTTAGTTTATGTATTTTATTTTGATGATTTTGATGAAATAGAGAGTTATGCTCATGAACCCTAAAGCCTTAGATCTACATGTTTTATGTATAGATCTAACCATTTTGGGTGTTCAAAAGTTTGATCAAAAGAAAGAAATGAAAGCTATTTTTCTAAGGTTAGAAAACCCTAGTTTGATCATTCACTTCGAAGAGTTACTTTTTGAAATCTACACATCCTTTTTGTGATATGTCAAAGAGGGATGTTAGATATACGAGTTAGCTTTCAAACCCAAGTGGTAGCACTCAAATATGTTAATTGTGCATGAAATGGTAACTCTTTTAACCAAAATTGTCCTGCCGAAAAAAAAAATAAAAATAAAAACTGAGCACGTAAAACTGTTTCTGACTAGTTTGATCTAGGGGCAGTTTCGTCCATTTTAGTTGCTCTAAAAATTCTGATTTTTTTTGGAATGATAGTATGCTATGTTAGCTAACTCCAGTCCAAAGATGGTAATTTTTGGATGTGTAGAATGAGAGTTATGATTTTAACAAGAAAATACTATTTTAAAAATGAATAGAACTAACTCTTTATGTGTAACTCCAAAAATTGTAAAATTTTTACTGTAGCTAGATGTTCATAATAGAAGCTCACCATGAAAATTTCATAATTTTTTGGACATCAGAATTGTTTTTGATAAATGATGCAAGTTCTGACAGTTCTGGACCATTTAAAAATAGTAAACGAAAATGAAAAAATGCAAGAAAAATATATGATCATTATAATATCATGTTTTGATATTTCCCATTAAAGAAAAAAATAAAAAGTTGTTTTGGTATTTTTCATGTAAATGTTTGAGTTATGAATAAATGGATAAAATAAGTTATGTGATGTTGAAAATCGTGAAAATGTGATTTTATGACTTAAAGACCCTTAATATGTTATGATCAGATTTTTGGAGGGTATTTTGGTCATTTTAATAAAATTTTATATTTATGGTGTTTTAGGTTTGTTAAATAAATGTTATAGTTAAAGAAAAAATAATTAATTAAATTATTTATAAGTTTAATAAATGATAAAAATATTATTAAAAGATTAATAATATTATATTAAAATATTATAAAGAAATTAATACTATTTAGATTAAAATATTATTAAATGATTGATAATATTAGATTAAAGTTAAGTTAAAATATAATTAAATGATATATTAATAATATTAAATTAGAATATTATTAACCAATTAATAATATTAGATTAAAATTAAATTAAAATATTATTAAGTGATTAGTAATATTAGATAATGATTAAAATATTATTAAATTATTAATAGTATTAGATGATTAAAACATTATTAAATGATTAATAATACTAGATAAAATATTATTAAGGGATTAATAATATTAGTTAATGATTAAAATATTATTAAAATGTTAATAATATTAATAAAGGATTAAAATATTATTAAATAATTAATAGTATTAGATGATTAAAATATTATTAAATGATTAATAATGTAAGACCCAAACTTTTATAAATAAAGATGAATTTTCTATAAATATTATTTTGAATATTATGGAATAAATTTGATATAATGTTATAGTTGTGGGTAATATTTATAAATTTTGCAAAGTAAGCAAGTTGTTATAAAATATTCGTTTTGGTGGGGAATATTCTTTTTATTGGGGAATATTCGTATGTTATGGCTCAATCATTAGTGGACCCCCTAACGGAAGTATTATCGTAGTTAGAAATCGACAAAATTATCTTTCTATAAAAATAACTTACGGAGGTATTACCGTTAAAACTGTTGAACTACCCGGTGGTAAAAATGCGATGTCTGGCGTGGTTTCGTAGTAGTAACACGGTATTGATTATTGATGTTTACGTGAGAAGTCACTTAGCTATACTCAATTATTACTACTGATAATTCACGCATCATATCTCTTATATTATTGATTCAATTATTGCCACAGTATCATATCGTATAATATGTTATATTATTAATTGAGACGACAAGTTATAAATGATTAATAATTGTTGAAAGATTAAATATGTGTTGATTAAAAATAAAATGATTTGTGGTAATATTTATTCAATCCTTGATGTATATAAAGAGTCATTATGAGATGTTTGTGGTAAGTTTGATTATTTTTGGGGGCCCATATGTCATCATCTAATGGTCTCTTCGTCAATAGTATTTACCTTAAATCGATAGTAATTACCTTTGTGAATAGTAATTACCTTCGTCAATAGTATTTACCTTCGTCGATAGTAATTACCTTCTTGATAGTAATTACCTTCGTCGATAGTAATTACCTTCACCGTCAATAGTAATTACCCCTTCGCAAATAGTAGTTGTCCCTTCAATATTACCAAGAGTTAAGCGCCTCTTGATTGTTCGAGGGTTAATTACCCCTTCACAAATAGTAGTTGTCTCTTGATATTACCAAAGAGTCATTTGACCCTTCGTTAAGACCAAGAGCCACCCTCGGTTTTTCTATAAATAGAAAGCTCATTCCTTCATTATTTCTTACTTAATTCTTTGAAACTCTAGAGAGAGAAACTATAGAGAAAGAAGAAAAGTATTCGCTACTTCACTTTTCCAATATTCAGTTCTTCTAAGGTAAGGGATATTATTTGTTGTACCTCGTAAGGGGTGTTATTCTTTCTTATTCACGAAGAGAACTTACGTTATTCCATTCTTTATTATTCGGTTGGAATAACTTTTGTATATCTGGCATACCCTATACTTGGTGAAATCCTTATGTTATTCCATTCTTATTTATTACATTGGAATAACTTTTCATATCACTTGGACTCCCTATACTTGGTGATTTCCTTACATTGTTCCATTCTTTATTATTACATTGGAATAACTTTGTATCGTGGTTTACCCTATACTTGGTGACATTCTTCTATTATTCTGTCTTTATTATTCATTTGGAACATCACATGCGTGTTTTTACAGGACTGGTTCCGATTTTATCATTACATTGGAATATCCTATCATGTGTTTTACAAGAATCAGTTCCATCTTTATTATTACATTGGAACATCACATTGTCGGTGAATTTCACCGACTTTGGTTCCGTTATTTATTATTACTCGTTGGAATAACTTTTGCTGTCTATCCAATGCATGGTGATTTATTTTGTTATTCCATTCTTTATTATACATAGTTGGTTAAAACTTTGACTTCTATACTCCATGAAATTAGTAGAATATCCTTTATATTTGCGTTTCATCCAGTATCTTTTCATGGAAATATTATTCGATCATTTTTGAATTTTAATTTAACAAAACAGTATCTTGTTGACAATTTGGACGTTAATAATTCCTGGATAAAGTAATTCTTGAACTTGTTTTATTGAATTCTTATATCATTGTCATCATCCTCATGTTTATATTATGTTGAAAGTCATCTGTGGCCTGTAGTGCATGGATGGACTTGGTATGATTATTACCAGGGATTATTCGGTGTAATCATGATCGTAATGTTACAAATGATGTGGTAAAAGTCCTCATTGGCCCGTAGTGCATTGATGGGATGATTGTTGGCATGATCATTACCATTGATGAATACACGAATATCCTTGGCCCGTAGTGCATGGATAATTTGTGGTTGTGACCCGTAGTGCATTGATGAGCAGGTTGTTGGCATGATCATGACCATTAATGAATACACAACTATTCTTGTCCGTAGTGCATGAATAATTGTGGTCGTGATACTAAAGAATATCCTTGGTCAGAAAAGTGTGGGTGATTCGATGATGTGAAATATTTATTAAAGTGAGTCTAAACTATATGATGATGAAAAACCTTTTAAATCATAAAATATAGTAGATTTTATTTTCTACTTGACTCTTTTAATGGATTGCTTGTTCATTGCAGATTAAACTTGATGTCTATTGTATTTTATCAGTTTAACATTGTTGAAGGCTAATGATAATTTATTCTGCATTATCTTAGTCATAATATTTCTTTCTGAGCTTGTTGAGCTCACCCTTTCTTTCACCGTTCTCTTCGTGAAATGAGAATATATTTGGGACGAGTCGAGAGCGGAGTAATGGTCCAGAGGATAGCATTAGTAGTCCTCACTATTCTGTGAAATAGTGTGATAATAATTGTAATGAGGACTTCTTTTGAGTTTGTATAATATCTAGTAGACAATATTTGTATTCAAACTCAGAGTTTATGTCGTATTGCATACCACGGCAGATTATATTAGTAAGTTGTATTTAAATTACGTACCATGTATCCACTACCCAAGATGGGTGATGTATACCTAATTTTGGGGCGTCACGGTTAGTATCGAGCTTAGGGATATGATCCTGGCTAAGATGTGAGAATAATACTAGGAGGGAGAGACGGGAATACCTTCGCTAGTATGACCTACCTAAGTTTATGTGCTATTTTATTGGCTCACGAATATAGGGATAATTTGTTACATGTCAATTAACCTTTGTTTTTTGTGGCGATGTCGAAAATGACATCCGAAAATGTTGAGAATACCAATGGAGCATGGTGATCGTTGATTCACCACATATCAATAATCGAGGATAATGTGCATCGGGAAGAGGCGACAATCCTCATGCAAACAACAACTTGACCAAATGATGAATGATCAAATATTCAGAGGCTTTATGCAATTTATGCGGCAATGAAGCGAGAGCGACTTCTGTCCAAAACGTAGGTGGAAACACGGAAAACTCTCGGGCGGTCACCGCTAAATAATTCAAGGAGCTGGGACCACCGGAGTTTAAGGGAGAGCCAAAAGCACTTCTGGCGAAAGCATGGATAAAGCAGATTACCAAGATATTTGATGTCTTGGGATGCTCCGAGGAGCAAAGGTTCCCTTTGCCTTTA
The DNA here is from genome assembly GCA_020205615.1 of Panax quinquefolius. NCBI lineage: Eukaryota > Viridiplantae > Streptophyta > Magnoliopsida > Apiales > Araliaceae > Panax > Panax quinquefolius. The sequence continues at coordinate 55,673,752 of CM035167.1, read as the reverse complement.
TGTTTGCGGAGAGGCGGATTCTTGGTGGGAATCAGAAAGCGTACTCAACTTCTTTGTCTTGAAGATATCTTGGGAGAAGTTTCAGAGTCATTCAATGACAAATACTTTCTGAAAGTATTTGCCACATGAAAGGAGGTGGAGTTTATCAAGTTGGAACAAAACAATATGACCAGTGTCGCAATACTGAGGCAAAATTTGCGGAGTTATCACGGTTTCGTCCCACTTGGTGGATAATGAAGAGAGAATGGCGCGAATGTTTTTAAGAGGTTTGAAGCGGGAGATACGTCAACATTTTATTTCTCATAAAGCGTGTTTGTATTGAGATGTTGTAAATAGGGCCTAGTTAGTGGGAGCGCGATAACGAGTCAACGTAACTCAAAAAGAGAAGCGGTAAGCAAAATTATAATACACGGCGAGAGTAGTCATCGAGCGGTGACAACAAGCGTGGAGGGAATCAACGGGCGGATATGGTAACCGCCCGGTGGTAATCGAGGTACAAAACAATAAGAATGGACATTTCAAGAAAGCGGAGATTCAACAATGATGGAAAGACGTCAAAGACCAACAACCGTTTCAAGGAAGAAGAATGACCACCACCGGTCGATATGTTTCAAATGCGGACGGGAGGGACATATCAGGTAAAGCGTATACACGCAATCCAAAGCGTGTTTTAATTGCGGAAGAGAAGGTCACCTAGCTCGATTTTGTCGTATGGTGAAGTCAAGTCTAGCTGGGATAGTGATGCCAAAGGATGTCCCAGACAAGCCAAAGCCGGTAGTTTAAGAGAGAGCGTTTTTTTTTTCGTGACGAGGAACCTGAATAAAATTATCACGGGTAAGTTAATCATAAACTCTTGCGAAGTCTATACTGTGTTAGATTCCGGTTTTACTCACTCTTTCATTCCACTTAGTCGTGTTCAATGTTTGAATTTAACTCTGGAGAAGTTAGACTTTGATTTATCTTTTGAAACTCAGTTGGGAGAAACCTTCGTTACCTCCACTATTTATAAATCTTATTTGATTCAAATTAACACTTTCACGTTACCTGTCAATCTTATCTCTTTGAAAATACTTACCTTTGATGTGATTTTAGGAATCGATTGGTTAAATACTCATCATGCTTTTAATAAGGTTGTTAGCTTTCATATTCCTAACCAACCTGTTATGCGAATTCAAGCAACCAAACCACTAAAGTCAATCATTGTCATATCAAGCCATAAGTAAAGAGCCCGATCCTTCTTTCGTTGTTGACTTTCTTGTATGGAATGCACCAAAACCAGACTTTCTGTAGGCGACATCGTGAATGAAGATGACAAGTTGATAGGTATCAATGTGACGTACTATCCAAGTCTTGGATGAGGGTCACAGTTTTGAATGATATTTCTATCGTTAATAAATTTCCTGACGTATTCATGAAGACTTCCTAGCCTATCCCTAGAGCGTGAAATCGAATTTTGTATAGACCCCAGTACAAAACCCCATTTCTAAAACCCTTAATATTTCTTTAACTAAAACGAACGTAACATGCGACAACGACGTTGGCTTGAACTGTTGAAAGATTATGATCATACCATCCAATACCATCCCGAAAAGCTTAAGCGTGGTAGCCGGCGCGATTGAGTAGAAGATCATATGCAAGTATGAGTGCGTTATTGTCAACACAAAGGCCCATTTTGTGTGACTTGCAAAGGATGGAGATAGAGTTAAAGACTCGAGGGACGCATGTGATGATAGCGAATATCTGAGTAGAACCAGACTTTAATCGATAAAGTTAAAGTTTGCTCAAGCTTCTGACACGGAGGTGATGCGTATGAGGAAGAAAGTGCAAGAAGGTGCTATCTTAGGAAGCAAGAATCGATGAAGAAGGAATACTTTGAGTCAACTCCAGACTTTGTGTTCTTAACAACCCTGATTTAAAGTATAATATCATGATGGAGGCGCACAACACACCATTTGCAATCCATCTCGGGAGTACCAAAATGTATCATGATATTCGCTATACATACATTTTGGTGGAGCAATATGAGAGAGAGATATTTTGTTTATCTCAAGGTGTCTAACTTGTCAACGAGTTAAGCGGAGCATCAAGTACCAAAAGGTCCATTGCAACCACTTAAAATTCCAGAATGGAAGTGGGAGCACATTACCATGGATTTCGTTACCGGTCTTCCTAAGGTTTCTCAAGGCATTGATGCGATTTGGGTCATTGTTGATAGATTGACTAAGTCTGCTCATTTCTTATCGATACGAGAAATTTTACACTTGAATGTCTTGCTCGTATGTACATAAACGAGATTGTAAGACTGCATGGTATGCCGATATCCATAGTTTCGATCGAGAGACCCAAGATTCACTTCACGATTTTGGGTTAGTTTGCAAAAGCTATGAAGGCACAGATTTACGATTTAGCTTCAAGATATCATCCTTAGGCAGACGGACGATGGGAGGACTATTCAAACTCTTGAAGATCTATTAAGACTACTGTGTCCTTGATTTCAAGGGAGTTGGGACAAGTTCTTACCATTGGTGGAGTTTTCCTACAACAACAAGCAGTTATCAAACAAGTATTGGCATGGCTCCATTGAAGCATTGTATGGAAGAAAGTGTCCTTCTCGATATCTTTGGGATGAGGTGGGTGAAGCAACGTTGTTGGGACCGGAGTTGGTACGTATGACTATGGAAAAGATTCAAACGATCCGTCAACGTATAAAAACCTCACAAAATTGACAAAAGAGTTATCTTGATCTTCATCGAAAGGACGTGGAATTGATATAGGAGATCATGTGTTGTTAAGAGTTGCTCCATGGAAAGGAGTTACAAGATTTGGAAGAGAGGAAAACTTAATCCTCGATTCATCGATCTATTTTTAATCCTCGATCGAGTAGGAACTGTGGCCTATAGACTCGCTTTACCGCCAAGTATGTCTCGTGTTCATAACGTTTTCACATATCCATGTTACGTAAATATGTGAAAGACCCGAACCATATTATTGAGTTAGAACCGAGCGAAATAGCGAAAGATTTGACGTATGAAGGGTTCTGTTCAAATTTTGGATAAGAAGGAACATATTCTACGCTCAAGGTTATACCTCAAGTCAAAGTTTTGTGGAGGAACCACGATGTGAGGAAATGACTTGGGAGTTAGAATCGAAATGAAATCAAGGTATCCTTACCTCTTCTACATACCGTGTCGTACCCTAATTTCGAGGACGAAATTTCATAAGAAGGGAGGTTGTAAGACCCCAAACTTTTATAAATAAAGATGAATTTTCTATAAATATTATTTTTGAATATTATGGAATAAATTTGATATAATGTTATAGTTGTGGGTAATATTTATAAATTTTGCAAAGTAAGCAAGTTGTTATAAAATATTCGTTTGGTGGGGAATATTCTTTTTGTGGGGAATATTCGTATGATGGCTCAATCATTAGTGGACCCATAACGGAAGTATTGTCGTAGTTAGAAATCGACAAAATTATCTTTCTATAAAAATAACTACGGAGGTGTTACCGTTAAAACTGTTGAACTACCCCGGTGGTAAAAAGCACACGATGTCTGGCGTGGTTGAATAGTAGCACACGGTATTGATTATTGATGCTTACGTGAGAAGTCACTTAGCTATACTCAATTATTGCTACATAGATTCACGCATCATATCTCTTATATTATTGATTCAATTATTGCCACGATATCATCAGTATAATATGTTATATTATTAATTGAGGCGACAAGTTATAAATGATTAATAATTGTTGAAAGATTAAATATGTGTTGATTAAAATAAAATGATTTGTGGTAATATTTATTCAATCCTTGATGTATATAAAGAGTCTCATGTTATGAGATGTTTGTGGTAAGTTTGATTATTTTATGGGGGGCCCATATGTCATCATCTAAGAGTCTCTTCGTCGATAGTATTTACCTTCATCAATAGTAATTACCTTTGTGAATAGTAATTACCTTCATCAATAATATTTACCTTCGTCAATAGTAATTACCTTAAATCAATAGTAATTACCTTAAATCGATAGTAATTACCCTTCGCAAATAGTAGTTGTCCTTCAATATTACCAAGAGTTAAGCGCCTTCTTGATTGTTCCAAGGGTTAATTACCCTTCACAAATAGTAGTTGTCTCTTGATATTACCAAGAGTCATTTTGACCCCTTCGTTAAGACCAAGAGCCACCCTCGCTTTTTCTATAAATAGAAAGCTCATTCCTTCATTATTTCTTATGAATTCTTTGAAACTACAGAGAGAAACTATAGAGAGAAAGAAGAAAAGTATTCCGCTACTTCACTTTTCCAATATTGATTCTTCTAAGGTAAGGGATATTATTTGTTGTACGTAAGGGGTGTTATTCTTTCTTATTCACGAAGAGAACTTACATTATTCCATTCTTTATTATTAGGTTGGAATAACTTTGTATATGCAGCATACCCTATACTTGGTGAAATCCTTATGTTATTCCATTCTTATTTATTACATTGGAATAACTCAGATATCTGTGGACTCCCCTATACTTGGTGATTTCCTTACATTGTTCCATTCTTTATTATTACATTGGAATAACTTGTATATCGTGGTTTAACCTATACTTGGTGACATTCTTCTATTATTCATCTTTTTATTATTCATTTGAACATCACGCTCATGTGTTTTACACCGGACTGGTTAAAATCTTTATTATTCTCGTTGGAACATCACATGCATGTTTTTTACCGGACTGGTTCCGCTTTTTTTATCATTACGTTGGAATATCCTATCATGTGTTTTACAGGATCCGGGTTCCATCTTTATTATTCTGTTGGAACATCCGCTCGGTGTGAATTTCACGACACTGCTTTCCTTTTTTATTATTCTGTTGGAATAACTTTTGCTATGTCACGGATTCTATCCAATGCATGGTGATTTCTTTTGTTATTCCATTCTTTATTATACCCAAATTGGTTAAAACTTTGACTTCTATACTCCATGAAATTAGTAGAATATCCTTTATATTTGCGTTTCATCCAAAGATCTTTTCATGGAAATATTCTTACGATCATTCTTGAATTTTACTCTACAAAACAAAGTATCTTATTGACAATTTGGACGTTAATAATTCACGGATAAAGTAATTCTTGAACTTGTTTTATTGAATTCTTATATCATTGTCATCATCCTCATGTTTATATTATGTTGAAAGTCATCATGGCTCTGTAGTAGTGCATGGATGGACTTGGTATGATTATGACGAGGATTATTCGGTGTAATCATAACCGTAATGTTACAAATGATGTGGTAAAAGTCCTCCTCATTGCCCGTAGTGCATTGATGGGATGAGTTGTTGGCATGATCATGACCATTGATGAATACACGAATATCCTTGGCCCGTAGTGCATGGATAATTTGTGGTTGTGACCCGTAGTGCATTGATGAGCGATTATTGGCATGATCATGACCATTAATGAATACACAACTATTCTTGACTGTAGTGCATGAATAATTGTGGTCGTGATACTAAAGAATATCCTCGGCAGAAAAGCAAGGGGTGATTCGATGATGTGAAATATTTATTAAAGTCGAGTCTCGGCTATATGATGATGAAAAACCTTTTAAATCATAAAAGATAGTAGATTTTATTTTCTACTTGACTCTTTTAATGGATTGCTTGTTCCGCTGCAGTTAGACTTGATGACTATTTTATTTTATCAGTTTAACATTGTTGAAGGCTAATGATAATTTATTCTGCATTATCTTAGTCATAATATTTCTTCTTGAGCTAGTTGAGCTCACCCTTTCTTTCACCTTTCTTCTCTTGAAATGAGAATATAATTTGAGACGAGTCTGGGAGCAGAGTAATGGTCAGGAGGATAGCATTAGTAGTCCTCACTATTACGTGAAATAATGTGATAATAATTGTAATGAGGACTTCTTTTGAGTTTGTATAATATCTAGTAGACAATATTTGTATTCAAGCTCACGGTTTATGTCGTATTGTACTACATGCTTATATTAGTAAGTTGTATTTAAATTCTGTACCATGTATCGACTACCCAAGATGGGTGATGTATACCTAATTTTGGGGGCGCACAAATAATACTAGATTAAAATATTATTAAGTGATTAATAATATTAGTTAATGATTAAAATATTATTAAAATGTTAATAATATTAGTAAAGGATTAAAATATTAGTAAGTGATTAATGTATTATTAATTAATTAATGATACTTAGAAATAAATAAAATATTATTAAGATTAATAATATTAGTAAGGTATTAAAATATTATTAAGTAATTAATAATATTAGAAAGTAAGTAAAATATTATTAATTGATTAATAATATTAGTAGGGGATTATTAATTGATTATGAAATTTGATTGCATGATCATTATATATAAACCTAACAGTGATATCAAAACCTAACTTTGTGCTAATTATTGATCTTGATGATTCTATGTATTTATGGTATGCGATTGGATCGGATTTTTAGGGTAAAGAAGAAAACGTTTCTAGGGTTGTCTGCGGTCGTGCGTGTTCGATTCATTCGATACCAATGGCACCAACACTAGAATTTGAAATTTTTTATTTTATTTTTTATTTATTTATTTCAGTTAAGATAAAAAGTTTATTTTTAATTGGAATATATTTTAAAAATAAAAGTTTTCTATTAACTTGTAATTGGATTCCACGTTCACTTGAATAAAAGAGTTTATTCAAAAAGTTTTATATTAACTTGGAATTGAATTCCAAGTTCGTTTGAATAAAAGAGTTTATTTACATATGGAATGAACGCCAAGTTTCGTCTGCGCGTTCAATCACAGAATCCACACGCTGAAACCTGCACAATAACAGATCACAAAGAAGCTTGACGGCTTATGCCGCCTGGGGATAGCTCCAGTGTGAGAATAAGTACAGGTCGTTCACAAGGTTTAACAATGGAGGCATAAGTGTTTAGTGCTCAAAGATGTATTACCTGTTAATTGTAGTTAGCCCTTGTATTTTTATCCTTTTCACCTCCCAGAAGTCCCTCTCTGAGTCAGAATAGGACTCCTAAATATGGTAGTTACATATATTTGGGTCCAACACAATCTACTTAAAAGGTACAAGTAGAATCTCATTCCAATACTACCTTTGGAGTTACCTTATTCACATATGGCTAGGGTTAAAACCCTTAACCACATAAATCTCTTATCACTCCCAACTCTGCGCATAGGCTGCCCAACTGCACAGGCCCAATCCAACAGATGTTATAAACATCGGTCTGGGCTTCGGCCCAAAGGACGCGAAGGCCCGACCCCAACCTCCTTGATCACAACCGGATTCCGGCCTAATGGGTCCGGATATCTGAACCCGAACACCTTCAACATCCGGTATGCCTTCGAACACATAGGCCCAATCTCATCAGCTCCAGCCAAGGCCTACAGCCAACATGATGGTCGGTAAAGCACTCCCGAACATTGCCCCCCAGTCTCTTGTTATAAGATATTTATGACTTGAGACTTGAAAGGACACGAATTTTGAATAGTCACGCCCGGTAACGATGAACTGTCTTGGGAACCCAAGTGGTTTCTTCTCATTTTTTGAGCTAGCGCACGTCTCCCTAGGACCAGGCCCCACGTGCCATAAATAGCCACCCTCAAAAGTCATGTCAGTCACGCTATATAAGCCCCTGTCCATCCATCACTGTCACTTTTTTGAGCCTTCCAACATTTCAAACTCTTTTTTCAAAATTTTTGGCAAGGACGATTTCCGGAGAGAGCTTTACTTCACCAGATTTCTTCGATTCTTACCTTTTTCCTCTGTTTAGCAGACTTCACCTCACCTTTGTTCATTATCCTAGCCGCATAGCAGATTCTAGCAATCCTCCTCCCGAGTCAATTACTCTGACCGGCACCGCTACCCTCGTCTCCGACAATCTGGTTTCAGTCGAGTTACCGGCAGCCTCCATTGATCTCCCTATTGAGAATGCTGAATCCAAGATCCGACGCCTTTATGCATCCAAAACCGATTATGTGGTTGTCAACACCAAATCGTCCATTACACCGTCCCAGCTGTCCGACATCCGAACCGTCTTCAATATTCCCAAAGAGTACAAGCTTCGGGTTTCGTAACCGAATGAGAGGATGTCCTGGCATCCCGACGGTGATTGGATGGCCATTCATCTCTACGCTTTGAGGTATGGGGTTCGATTCCCCCTTCATGAGTTCATCTCTTCATTTCTCTATTTTGTTGGGATCGGGTTCGCCCAGCTGGCGCTGAACTCCTATATCCAGCTTGTCAGTTTCATCTCCCTATGCCACGAAGCTGGTATCACTCCGGGGCTGGACTTCTTCTTCGTCCTTTTTTCTGTGGGTCGATCAAAGGAGCCTGGCCTTCGACACCTGAATTGGGTAATTGGTCGAGCTACCTTCATGAAGACTCCTTTTAGCAATAAGGGTTGGCACTCCTAGTGGTTTTTCATGAAGGGAACTGATCTTAAACTCCTACCGAGCTGGGCTGGTCCCGAGAATCCTGTTGTGAAGATTACCAAACTCCCGAAGGATCGAGCCGACGCCTTCAAAAAGTTTTGTTGGGAGAAAGCATATTATGATTTGATGTTTTAATGAATATACTCATGATTATTTGTAAAGTCCTTCAAGTAATATATGTACAAGGACTTAGTGATAGATCAAATTTGTTAGGTTGATCTAAGCTCTTAACGTGTATCATTCTGTAATTGAATGTATAGATAGAAAGATCAAAGCTGTTAGGTTGATCTTGAGATGTAATAGATAGGCTTAGAGGAATTTGTAGTGTATAAATTTGATCAACAGTACAGAAGTTAAGGCAGAAACGTAGAGCTTCAAAGATCGTAGTGTGCCTACCTTGAAGGGCTTCTTCAAAAATCGTAGAGTGGTCCCAACGTTTGCCGAGCCAACTCAGAGATCGTAGTGTGCTCTCGGAAACGTTGAGTTTACAACTCAAGCAAGCAAAGACCGTAGTGTGCAAATATTTAAGAGAAATCGTAGTGCTCTCGGCTGATATGTGACACCCCCAAATCCCGGTACTTCATTACCTCAAGATTTGGTGTTCACGTAATCAAAACATTCATATCTAACTACCCAATCATAATAAATTGAATAATAAAAACCTTCCCATACAGGATTACTTAAATAAAAACATTATCTCACAGGTTCTCTAACCTTTAATACAATCATTCAAGTGTGGAAATAAAATTATTACATCACATCATTATTAAAAGTCTATCATCAATGATAAAACCAAAATTACAAGTCTTCATCACTTGTACATTTTTTCCTTTCCTTTGTTAGTTGTAGGTTTATCTACCTTCTCATTCATAGTTGCAATAAATGTATAAATATGCAAGAATGAGCAAACAAGCTCACTTGAGATAAGAATAAATATGTTTACAACATTTGCCAAATAATAGGCTCAATAGAACTGAATAATATGTTCTATTAACATTTCAATACTTGCCAACTCATAGGCTCAATAGAACTGAATGATATATTCTATTAACATTTCAACATTTGCCAACTCATACGCTAAATAGAACTGAATGATTTGTTCTATTAACATTCTTAAATAAACTACTGAGGGTCAAATGACCATGAACCACGTCCACAGTTATAAGTAATCTTTCAACTTTAACTTTAACAATCATATGACTATAAGGACTCCACGTACTTAGGGGGATCAATCCTTCGTACAATGTATTGTGCAAAACCATTTCAACGCTAAGCGTAAACCCCTAAACATAGGGTTGTTCATCTCAGTATTTAAAGTACAAGTCCGCACCAAAGAAAGTTTGGTTTGGATAAGCTTTCAAGGGTAATTGAAGTTTAATGATCATCAACTAGGGAGCTAGTTGAATCCACAATGCTTGATAATACAACAATTTTTTAATAACAACATAACTTAGAACATTTGAGAATCATAAATGAACTGATTCTATACATCTAACTAATGCTTTAAATAACTATAGAGCATAAGTATTTGATAGAATGAATAAAATGGTTAACCTTTGCTTGAATAGTAAAATAAGCTAGGTTCAATTTTTATAATATTTAGAAATGAATTCCCGAACTTTAAGAAACTTGCTTAACTGTAAACAAGTTGGAATGAATCAACAAATGGAGAATTTCCAATAACATTAGAGTTTGAGTTTGCTCAAATTGATTTTAGGAACAATTTACTTATTCAATAACAGTTGAGATAACAACTTGCTCAATCAAAAGCATGCATTTATAATAATAGAATTAACTCAATAAAAATGTAGAGTCAATGTAATAAACGAACTAGCTCAACGAAAGTGTAGAGTTAGAAAACTTGCCTTGAGCGTAAGCTATAAAATTAAACTCACGATCACCTACACATAATTTTAGAACCACAATACTCATTAGACATGCTACCATATCATAACATGTTCATTACCATTCACATTTCATAAACTCTAAGTGTTTTACTTCACAACACTTGTCTAACTTTCATTATGTACACTAATTACCACATAGCACGTTTTCGATTTACTAATCACTTTTGCAACTTTGGTCGTACTAACCACAACTCACTATATTATGTTAACCTTAACATTACACATTTAACATGCTAACACAATTTTAGACCATGTCGTGACACTTTCCCAAATCTGCTGAAATAGCAGAAGTTAGAATCTCAAACTAGGGTATGGTAGCGCATTTGCGCTGCGTTTTTGCCTTGGCACCGTAGCAATTTGCGTCAAGTGTTCGAGACAGACGAGAGAGAAAGTATGAACAAGATGGCAGGCTTTAGCCTAATAAACACAAATTTCACCAATAGGCGATTGAAATTAACACGTAGAATAAATATAACAATATCATAAACATGATTGCTCACATTTACAACCAATTAGCACAATTTAACATTAACTAAAACTATTTTAATTTCTCCAAATTCAAGTTTTCAAACAAAAACTCCATTTTCGAGTTCCTTCACAAAATTGAACACTGTAATTTCAATTCTTGTTCAAATTACCTCATTCAAATTACGTTATACTCATATCTCATTGAACTAACATATGCAAGCCTCAATTTACAGTTTAACATAAGAATTGACCATCTAAAATGGTACTTTTCATGAACACATGAAAATATATATAAACATACACTGTCAAAACTTTTTCTTCCATCTTTGTCAAAGCAATTTAGCAGCATAATTGTTGTTTAAACATAATCTCTAATCACTATATACTCATATAATCACAAGTAACCAATTATCTAACAATAATTTGAAGAGATGAAATTTATAGAACATGAGAAGAATTCTCGCCTTAGTGAAATACATGCATGTATATACACATATATAACTCTAAGGTTGTGAACATACCTTTAATTTGTTAATATAATCTTTTGCTAAATCTTTGGAAATTTCTTGATTTTCTCTCAATTCTCTCGTAATTTTTTCTCGTGTCAAGCTCTCACCTCTTCTTTCTTAGTATAGACTAAATTGAACGTAAACTAATATTGATACTAATAGTAATACGTATATTAAACACAATATCGCTTATAATGCTTAGGTTATAAATATATTATATTTATTTTTTGATGTGATTTGATTTATTTTATTTATCTAGAAATCTCAATAATCATAAGGCTTGTTTGGCAAATCATTTAAATTTAAAGAATTAATATATTAAGCCTTGTTTGGATAAAACTAAATTAAAACTACTTTAATTTATTTTAATAATTCCTTATAATATAGTTATTTGTCACACTATATTTAATCAAGCTTTCATATTTATTTTAAATTAATTCAAATAACAATTAATTAAATAACTCCTTTAATCACCTATCACAATACAAATAATTAATCATTTAAATTGAAATATCAATATAATAATCATTTCCTTAATTCATCAATTATTTATTTAACAAATAATTCTCCCAAATAATATTAAATTAATTAAACAAATATTCATTTACTGATAGTCACATCCATTAAATATTTATATAACTCAATAAATATTTAATATTACATTTAAAAATTTTGGAATGTTACATCATTCCCTCCTTAAAAAGATTCTGTCCTCAGAATCACAATTCAAACAACCAAATCGTCACATTCTTCCCTACTTACAAAGATTTTGTCCCCAGAATCAAAGACATAGATTAAACAAATAACTTAGGGTAACTTTTCATCATTTCAATTTCGAGTTCCCACGTTGCCTCTTCGACATTGTGGTTTCTCCATATCACCTTCACAGAAGGTATCACTATATTTCTGAGTACTTGTTCTTTCCTGTCGACTATCTGGATAGGAACTTCTTCATAAGACAAATCTTTATCGAATTGCAATGGTTCGTACTCGATCACGTGTTCGTAATCGGGTTTATACGGTCATAACACCGAAATGTGAAAAACATTATGAATGTTTTCCAATTCTGGAGGTAGAGCTACCTCATAAGCCACTTCCCCCACTCTTCGTAGTATCTCAAACGGTCCAATAAATCTTTGGCTGAGCTTTCCTTTCTTGTCAAAATGAATCTTCCCCTTCCAAGGAGAAACTTTTAGGAAAACGAAATTTCCTACTTCAAATTCGCGATTACTTTATGTTGATCGGCATACTTTTTCTGTCGGGTCTTGGTGCTACCAATCTTGTCTCCGATGAGTTGATAACTTCTAGATTTGTTGTACCGATTTTGGTCCTAACGATTTGGCGTTCACCGACTTCATCCCGGCCCTGATGGAGTTCTCAGACTTTTCGCCGTCATAATGCCTCATAAGGTGGCATGCCGATGCTCATGTGGTAATTACTATTGTAGGCAAATTCTACCAACGGTAAATATTCATCCTAACTTCCTTTGAAATCCATGATGCATGCTCTTAGCATATCTTCCAACGTTTGGATAGTTCGTTTGCTTTGTCCGTCGGTTTACGGATGGTATGCTGTACTCATTCGCAACTGTGTTCCCATACATTCTTGTAGTCTTTTCCAGAAGTTTGATGTGAACCTTGGATCTCTATCTGACACAATTGACACTGGAACTCCATGTCTTGACACGATCTCTTTAACGTACAGTTTCGCTAGCTAATCAAGATTAAATCTAATCTTTATTGGCAAAAAGTGAGCAGAATTTGTCAATCTGTCCACTATTACCCATATCGCATCGTATCCTTTCTAAGTCGTTGGAAGTCCTACCACAAAATCCATTGTGATATGCTCCCATTTCTATTCTGGTATTTCCAACAGTTGAAGTAACCAGCTTGGTCGTTGATGTTCAGCTTTCACTTTCTGACATTTTACAACGCATTTTACAACGTCTCTTTTCATATTCGGCCACCAAAAATGTCATCGCAAATCTTGATACATCTTTATACTTCCTGGATGAATCGAATATCTTGTGTTGTGTGCTTCGGTCAAGATTTCGTCTTTAAGTTCTGGCACTGCTAGAACCCAAATTCTTTCGTCGAATCGTAGTAGTCCTTCGGTGTTGATTTTGTATTTTACATCGCCACCGTCAACCACTTTCTCTTTGATCGTTTCACATTCTTTATCTTGTAGTTGAGCACTCTTCACTTTGTCCACCAAAGTTGGACTGGTATCTATCTGGAATAGTCGTTCATCGGATTCCTTTGGAAATTTGATTTCCAACTCTAGCTTTGTCATTGCTGAAATAAGCTCCTCCTGAGTAGTTATCAGCATCAACTTCTCCCGACCCTTCCTGCTCAAAGCATCTGCAACCACATTCGCTTTGCCCGGGTGATAAAAGATCTCACAATCGTAATCCTTTATCAATTCCATCCATCTCTTTTGCCGCATATTTAGGTCCTTCTGTGTGAAAATATACTTCAGACTTTTATGATCTGTGTAGATTTTACATTTCTCTCCATAGAGATAGTGTCTCTATATCTTGAGAGCAAACACTACTGCAGCCAATTCCAAATCATGAGTCGGATAACCTTTCTCATAATCCTTCAGTTGTCTTGATGCATACGCAATAACTTTTCCTTTCTTAGTATCTCCAACGTTAAACGTCAATGGTCCACGTGTTTTTCTTGAGTTTTGGAATACACCAGAATGTCGTCGATGAATACCACTACAAACTTATCTAAGAATGGTTTAAACACCCTATTCATCAAATCCATGAATATAGCAGGTGCATTGGTTAAACCAAAAGACATCACCAAAAACTCGTAATGTCCATACCGAGTTCTGAATGCCGTTCGTGGTATATCCTCCTTCCTCACTTTCAACTGGTGATACCCAATTCTCAAATCTATTTTCGAAAAGTATTTAGCACCCTTCAACTGGTCAAACAAATCATCTATTCTTGGTAATGGATATTTGTTTTTAATAGTGACTTTGTTTAATTCTCTATAATCAATGCAAAGACGCATTGACCCATCCATCTTCTTCACGAATAACACTGGCGCTCCCCACGGTGATACGCTTGGTTGAATATACTTATTGTCTAACAATTTATGAAACTGTACCATCAGTTCCTTCATTTCTACTGGAGCCATTCTACACGAGGCCTTCAATGTAGAGCCCACAAATCCGGGTACTTGAAACCTGAACTCGGTGCTTTACGATACCATTTCTATGAGCGGAATAATACTAATAATAATAACAATAATATAAAGATCAACTTAATTTACATATCATCAGAGTCTGAATCCCAAGTACGTAACCTTTACACATTCATTACAACCCATGATAGATAATATATATCATACTGGTCTTAATAAAGTTAACTATTACATAGACTACCACAAATCTTATTTGGTTAGCTTTCCTTTTCCTTTGTTTTACGCATGAGCTTTACGGTTCGTTCACGTATAGTTGAAAACATTTAAATTAAGCAAGGATGAGCATTTGAGTGCCCAGCAAGTAATAGCAATTATATATATAAGCTGAAAGAATCTAAATGTTTTCTTTATACTATCCTTCTACAACGATTCAACAGTTGTGAAGTAATCTGTACCAATGATAATAACATAACCACCCTCTTTCAAATTTTTGAATCTACGTATTGACTATAACTAGGGTGTAGGTGACATGCGATGAACATTATTTTCAATTTTCGAATAGGTTTAAACAAAACTTCATCTGCAAACCGTCATAACTTACGGGCACGGGGGGTGATCAGCCCATTATGCCCTGCATTGATCAATACTACATGCAAGAACGAGGGTATCGTTCACTATGTCCGCCTTGGGCGCATAAAAGTTTTCCCGTGTAGGGATGTTCATACTTGTCTGGGTTCCAAATCAAAGGTTTTATCTTGTTCAACAATAATCTATAATTCAACATATATGTATACGAGTAATTGACAAAGGTATATCAACATGTGATTAAATACAATGATTATCCAAGTGGGGAAACTTGTATAACCATTTATAGAAATTAACAAACAGAATATATATATCTGAATTACCATATACTAACATGTTGATAATCAATGGCGTATATAATATAAGGTTAATAATCATACAGTAATAATATAGTTTAGAAACATTCTTTCGTATGTCCATTCGTAAAGAAAATGCAACGGTAAGATACTTGCCTGATGCGCTACTTACAGTTTGCAACTTAGTTTTATCATTTATATAACCACATATCAGTAATAAGATCATTTTACTGATTAGAATATCATATTATAACACATAACACTGCTTATTGCAGTCAGCACATACCCTAATCACATTGGCACATATGTTTAATAACCATTGAATCACAAATAATCACTTATATCTAATCAATTTATCTAAGTCTAGATCAATTTTTGAAACATGTCGGTGTACCGACAGCTTTATCGGGTAATTATCAAGTCTAAGACACTATTTTGTAACTCAATATCTATAAATATCAGTCATATTATTTTTAAATGACTTAATATAATTTTAAAACATTTAATATAATTTATTATGAATTTTCAAACATCGGAATCATTATTAAATGATTTAAGTATTAAACAATCCAATTATTATTAATATTTAATTAATATTAAACTATTAATGAAATCATTTCTAAAATATTAAAGTTATTTATCATAACTTAAAACACTTTTAAAGTATTAATATTACCTTAAATGATTTTTAAAACATTTAAAATCATTTTAAATAATTACCATTAATATTAAAGTATTAATGTATTATTTATCAAAATATTAAAAGTCATTAATTATAACTTAAAATATTTTTAATTCATTTATATCCTTTTAAATGAATTTTAAATTAATAAAACCATTTTAAACTATTTATTTAATATAATTATTAAATAAATTTAATATCATTAATAATAAATTAATAATTATTAATATTAAATTATTAATGAAATTATTCTTTATATATTAAAAGTTATATTTTATAACTTAAAATATCTTTAAACACTTTATTTTTATTTAAAAATGATTATTATAATATAAAATCATTTTAAACTAAATTATTTAATATAATTATTAAATAACTTTAATATCATTAATAATAATTAATTAATGAAATTTATCTTTAAATATTTAAAGTTATATTTTATAACTTAAAATATTTTAAATACCTTATTATTATTTAAAATGATTTTTAATATAATAAAATCATTTTTAATTAATTTATTTAATTCATTTAGTAAATAACTTAATGATCATTAATATTAAATAATTAATGAAATTTGCTTTAAAATATTAAAAGTTATATTTTATAACTTAAAATATTTTTAAATAACTTATTATCATTTAAAATGAATTTTAATATAATAAAATCATTTTAATTAATTTATTTAATGTATTTAATAAATAAATTAAATATCAATAATATTTAAATAAATACTAATATTTATGAAAAATATTTCAATTTATTAAAAGTTTATTTTTATAACTTAAAATAATTTTTAAAATTATTTTTGTAATTTTCAGAAATTAATTTCTATTTTTCAATGATTTTTAGAAATTAATTTAATTAATTTAATAAAGCTAATAAGCTAAAAAGATTTTTTATAGCTTGACTGTAACCATGCATATAGGTGTTCTTTCGTGTTCTTGGCTAACCCAACAAAACATTCACGCCGATTCGAGAGTGGCTTAGTTTGACGATCAATCGTTTGCGTGTGTATTGTGTTTCTAGAGAAGATAATGGTCGATCTTGTGTACATAGTGCAATACTACAATATTCAACCACCATCATGATCAAACGACATAACATATACAACAAGATCAAAGCCTTCAAAGTGGTGTCGAGGATTTATTCTTCATTTACAGGTTACCCGAAATGAAGAAACGATTAAATGAAGGCCTACTTTGGCTTCCATAACTTGAAATCCTTTTGATGTTTTTGTGATCTAAGCTTTTAAAGTATGTAGAAAACATGTAAATCTAGAGATCCATTACAAAAAAAACGATAACAACAACAACAAAAAATAATAAAGATATATGTTGGTCAAACCTTGATGGGATATCACGCTCTTAAGTTTTCTAGGTTACCCGAGAAAACTAAGTTCGTGATCTTTACTGGTTTCACCTTCCCCGAAATCGATCCGTTAGATATTTAAGCAATATAAAAGCTTAATATTGAAGTCCAAATACCATGGTACAAATCTATTACAACAACATCAACAACAAAAAAGCTAACACTGCAAGATCGAGGCCGTGAACCTCTTTGTCGGGCGCCAGGCACGAAACTTTTCGGGTAACCCGAAATGGCGATCGTCAATGCTTCGGTCAACGACCTTTGACCGGTTATAACTTACAATATACAACTGATCTAGGCCTGATTCTTGATCGAGAGCAAAGATCTCATAGCATACTACAAGATCAACACTTAAAATAACAAAAACACACAACAGGCCAAGATCTATGGGACCTGACATTCGTTGTCAGACGACTGTTGAACTTTTTTCCAAATTTTGTAGATCTTCAAATCCGAGCATCTAGATGTTATGGATCTAACATCTAGCAACCCAGATCATCAGTAGACACCTTATACAACATATTTAACACATCAAACTAACATCTATCAATGTAATTAATGGATGATTTTCTAGGGTTTGTTTATACCTTCTTTGATCAATCTTGATTACGGCTAGCTAATGTTTGTTATGGATGTTAGTGGGGCTCGATTTTGTGACTGAAAAACTTATGAAATTCGTGGGTTAGAGAGAGAGAGAGAGACTTGTATGGATATTGATCAAATGAGCTACCAAATGCAATTTCTCTCTCCTCAATTCTATTTATAATACTTGTTAGATGTAATGTATAGAGATATAGAAAATCTGAGTGATGTCATTAGAGAGCACATGGGGTGGTTCACCAACTCACCTAAATGTCAAAACCTATCAGTTAGCCAAAATAATGCATTTAGGAGCATAAAGATCTTTTGTATTTTCCATTTAATGGCATTCTTGTCATTTGGCAAACCCTTAGGGTTTAACCCTAAGGTTTAGCACAAATCAATTATAGGATTTCCAATTTAGGGTTTGCACAAAAATTAAATAAAATAAATAAATTTTAGTTTCTAAAATTTTGAAATTAGGGTTTCATAATTATGATTAATTTTCTAATTACTTTATACAGGAACATTAGGGTTTAAAATCACTAATTATAATTAACTTTTCTACTTTAGCAATTAGAGTTTAAAATTAGTAATTAGTTTTTTTTAATTTCTAATTAGGGTTACTAATTTTAGAAATTAGGGTTTCTAGATATTAATATCCCTAAATGTTAATTAGGGTTAACCTAATTAATCATGAAATCACATAACACAGTTATATAATAATCTCGAACTCATGATTGAGTTTCAAGTTAGGGTTTTCTCATTTCAAAAATTAGGGTTTTCGAAATATTAATTAGGGTTTCTAGATTTTTTAATTAGGGCTTACCTAATTAATACATTTAATACACGACATAAATTATATAACACACTTATAAAACAATCTTACACTCTAATTTGGATTTCAAATTAGGGTTTAACATTATTTCTAGGGTTTGGTCATAATACACCATAATTGACCACCTATTATTAATACGGACATACAGTACATATTCATAGCACTGAAAAATCAAAATATAATTAATATTATATTATTATTCTCATACCTTGATAATAATCCAAAATTAGGGTTTGGATTCCATATCGATTTATTCTTCATATTTAACCTTAATAATTAAGGTAAAATAATTAACTTAATAATCGTACTAAAATTCATATAATAAAATAATTATTATAATTATTCTAAAAACCATTTCATATATTATTTTTAAATAATATATTATTATATTTTATGAAAAATAATTAATAAAAACATTTCTATCTTAAAATTAATTATTATAAGAATATACTTTATAATAATCAATAACTCTAAAATAAATTTATTTGTAAATATTTATGTAATAAATATATTTTTATTTACCACATAAATACATATACACATTATCTTGTACAAATTCTCATCCTTAAAATAAAAAAAAAAATTATATCATAAAAAATTTCTTATTTAGTATATAGAAAATATCGGGTTGTTACATTCACCCTCTCTTATAAAGATTCCGTCCCCGGAATCACCGTTTTAATAACCTATACATACCAGGGTACATAGCATACATAACCATTGTAAGTAGATCTCGATCATAATTTGATCGAACTGATCTTTAACTATTCACATAAAGCTTGTCTTTCTGATTAAACGTAAATTTGATTTCTAAAAGAACTCAAATTCCTCCCTCAAAATTTCTTTATAAAATAATTTACTATATATAGGAAAATCATGTATAATAAAATAAAAGTTATACGAATAATACGTGGAATTCCATTGCCACCGCCGCCGTAGTATCTGGATCGTCGTGTTGTAGACCCTTCTTTGGTGATTTTGTTGGCTTTTATTTGATGAAGTCGATCCGTGATTGCTAAAGTCCCACCGCCGATGCCCGTGTTCACACTTCCCGCCTCCCTCCTCCTCTTCGGACAATCTTTCACCTTGTGCTCAGTCGATCCGCACAGAAAACATCCACTGTTCATCCTAGGATTGGGGCAGTTGGGAGAGATATGGCCCTCCTGCCTGCACTTATAGCAAACGAATTTTCCTTTCAAACACTCCCCATAGTGGTTCTTTCCACATGTCTTGCATTACACAGTCTATTTCTTTACACCTTCTTGCTTCACTTGTACACTTCCAAAACTGCTCCCTTTCCTCTTGCTACTACCACCCCTACTTCCACTATTAATTTCCACCTTTCCAGCTCCTTCAGTCTTACCCTTATTCTTCCTCTCTTTGTTGTAGAGACTCGTGGCCTCACTCCCCTCCTCAGCTATAATCGCTTTCTCCATAAGTGCTGCAAATGTAGGAATTTGCAACACCGCCACCTTGTTGTAGAGCCAGGGTTTTAATCCCAGCTCAAACCTCCTTGCCTTTCTAGCCTCCGTATCAACTTGATGCGGGACAAACCTAGCTAATTCATTAAATTTTGCAGCGTATTCTGACACCGTCATATTCTCCTGCTTCAACTCTAAAAATTTTACCTCCATCCTAGCCTGCATACTAGGTGGAAAATAATTTTTGAAAAACAATTTTTTGAACCTATCCTATGTAACTATACCTTCTCCTGCCCTTGCCTGGTTCGCTTTCCACCAAAAATTTGCCTCACCTTTCATCATGTAGGTGGCAAAAGCGGTCTTTTGCCCCTCAGCTACCCTAGCTATTACGAAAGTCTTCTCAATTTCTTTAACCCAAGTTTAGGCTTCAACAGGGTCAGTTGTACCTTTGAATTCCGGCGGTCCTACAGCCTTAAAATCCTTGAAGTTCGCTAAGCGATTATCCGGCTGGTTCCCAACGACTGGTATTCCTTGCTGCATAGCTTGTGCTACCATGTTTGTAAAGTGCTGCATTGGGTCTGCTTGTTGTTGTCCTTAAACGTTGTTGATAGATTCTTCTGCCCTTTGATTGCGAGTTTGACGTCTTGGCGGCATTATCTGATCAAGTAAAATCATAAATTTAACTTACATTCTAAACCTTATCGCATAAGTTTAATATATTAAACTTGTTTCATTACTCAAACATAGATTCATATTCATTTAACGAATATTTTACATAACATAGCACATAATGCTTTAAACATCAGTTATCCCTTGGTGACTACAAAAGTCGGGATTTATAAACTTGATCATTACAAATGTTGGGAACATTACATTAAATAGACATACTTATTTATTACACCTCTTCATTAGACAACTTTTTCACTCGATGACCTTGATCCCACGAGATAAAACATGCTCTGGTTTGTAGTCAAGACAATCTGAGTGGTATGTCCATCATAACATAATGATCACATATTTTTTTCCCTTTCTTCTTATCGGATTTTCCTAAGTCATGGTCTCCTATCTTTCTTTTCCCCTTCTTGTTCGGAGCTGCACACGTTGTGTTGCTTGTGGCTCCCATCCGATCAATTTTGATTTTAAGCTTATCTTGTTCTTCCATTGTTTCTATTAATGCTTGACGCAATTGACTATTTAACGACTTTTCTACCCCCCACAACCTTTCCAGAGAAGAAACCTTGTACCTTAGATCCTGCACCTCCGTTGATGCTTGATTAGCTTCAACTTTAGTGTCTGAATCACTATCTGTCAGCTCTACCATCTCCGGATCTGGTATAACATTTTCTACAATAACCACCTCATCTGAGTTGTTTGCATTGTAAGCCTCTATTTTAGCTATTGGCTTCGATATCAGCTTGGGTGTATGGGTTTGACCCTTTTTCATGCTATAAGCATATAACAAGTCTTTTCCACCAGACATCTACACATATAAATTATTCTGATTAGCATATAGTTTATACACACATCAAATAAGAGTTTTATATAAGTTATCTTTTATTTTATTTGACGATGAACTTAGTCAATTCATCTATTTTTAAACTCTATATGAGTTATTTTTATTTTCAATATTTCCCTCTGTTCTAAGGTTATAGCCTAAGGTCTAGCCCACCTAAGGTTTTTAACCCTAAGCTCTAATACCAACCTGTAGAGCCCCCAAATTCGGGTACTTGAAACCCGAACTCGGTGCTTTACGATACCATTTCTATGAGCGGAATAATACTAATAATAATAACAATAATATAAAGATCAACTTAATTTACATATCATCAGAGTCTGAATCCCAAGTACGTAACCTTTACACATTCATTACAACTTATGATAGATAATATATCATACTGGTCATAATAAAGTTAACTATTACATAGACTACCACAAATCTTATTTGGTTAGCTTTTCTTTTCCTTTGTTTCTGCATGAGCTTTCTGGTTCTTCACACTTAGCTGAAAACATTTAAATTAAGCAAGGACGAGCATTTGAGTGCCCAGCAAGTAATAGCAATTATATATATAAGCTGAAAGAATTTAAATGTTTTGTTTATACTATCCTTCTACAACGATTCAACAGTTGTGAAGTAATCTGTACCAATGATAATAACATAACCACCCTCTTTCAAATTTTTGAATCTACGTATTGACTATAACTAAGGTGTAGGTGACATGCGATGAACATTATTTTTAATTTTTGAATAGGTTTAAACAGAACTTCATCTGCAAACCGTCATAACTTACAGGCACGGGGGGTGATCAGCCCGTTATGCCCTGCATTGATCAATACTACATGCAAGAACGAGGGTATCGTTCACTCTGTCCGCCTTGGGCGCATAAAAGTTTTCCCGTGTAGGGATGTTCATACTTGTCTGGGTTCCAAATCAAAGGTTTTATCTTGTTCAACAATAATCTATAATTCAACATATATGTATACGAGTAATTGACAAAGGTATATCAACATGTGATTAAATACAATGATTATCCAAGTGGGAAAACTTGTATAACCATTTATAGAAATTAACGAACAGAATATATATATCTGAATTACCATATACTAACATGTTGATAATCAATGAGCGTATATAATATAAGGTTAATAATCTGTACAGTAATAATATAGTTTAGAAACATTCTTACTCATGTCCATTGCATAAAGAAAATGCAAAGGTAAGATACTTGCCTGATGCGCTGCTTACAGTTTGCAACTTAGTTTTATCTTTTATATAACCACCTATCAGTAATAAGATCATTTTACTGATTAGAATATCATATTATAACACATAACATTGCTTATTACAGTCAGCACATACCCTAATCACATTGGCACATATGTTTAATAACCATTGAATCACAAATAATCACTTATATCTAATCAATTTATCTAAGTCCAGATCAATTTCTAAAACATGTCGGTGTACCGACAACTTTATCGGGTAATTATCGAGTCTAAGACTCTATTCTGTAACTCAATATCTATAAATATCAGTCATATTATTTTTTAAATAACTTAATTAATTTTAAAACATTTATTATAATTTATCATGAATTTTCAAACATCGGAATCATTATTAAATGATTTAAGTATTAAACAATCATATTATCATTAATATTTAATTAATATTAAACTATTAATAAAATCATTTCCAAAATATTAAAGTTATTTATAATAACTTAAAATACTTTTAAAGTATTAATATTATTACTTAAATGATTTTTAAAATATTTAAAATTATTTTTAAATAATTACCATTAATATTAAAGTATTAATGTATTATTTATCAAAATATTAAAAGTCATTAATTATAACTTAAAATATTTTTAATTCATTTATATCCTTTTAAATGATTTTAAATTAATAAAACCATTTTTAAACTATTTATTTAATATAATTTTAAATAAATTTAATATCATTAATAATAAATTAATAATTATTAATATTAAATTATTAATGAAATTATTCTTTAAATATTAAAAGTTATATTTTATAACTTAAAATATCTTTAAACACTTTATTTTCATTTAAAATGATTATTATAATATAAAATCATTTTTAAACTAAATTATTTAATATAATTATTAAATAACTTTAATATCATTAATAATAATTAAATAATGAAATTTATCTTTAAATATTTAAAGTTATATTTTATTACTTAAAATATTTTTAAATACCTTATTATTATTTAAAATGATTTTTAATATAATAAAATCATTTTTAATTAATTTATTTAATTCATTTAGTAAATAACTTAATGATCATTAATATTAAATAATTAATGAAATTTGCTTTAAAATATTAAAAGTTATATTTTATAACTTAAAATATTTTTAAATAACTTATTATCATTTAAAATGATTTTTAATATAATAAAATCATTTTTAATTAATTTATTTAATGTATTTAATAAATAAATTAAATATCAATAATATTTAAATAAATACTAATATTTAAAAAAATATTTCAAATTATTAAAAGTTTATTTTTATAACTTAAAATAATTTTAAAATTTATTTTGTAATTTTCAAAAATTAATTTCTATTTTTCAATGATTTTTAGAAATTAATTTAATTAATTTTAATAAAGCTGTTGCTAAAAAGATCGCTTTATAGTGATATAATGCAAGTCATCGCTATAGGTGTTCTTCATGTTCTTGCTAAACCAGAAAACATTCACGCCATTTGAGAGCTTGGCTTAGTTTGACTGGCAATCGTGAACTGTGTATTGTGTTTCTAGAGAAGATAATGGTCAGATCTTGTAGACATAGTGCAATACTACAATATTCAACCACCATCATGATCAAACGACAAATATACAACAAGATCAAAGCCTTCAAAGTGGCTGTCAGAGCTGTTCTTCATTTCTGGGTTACCCAGAAATGAAGAACAGTTCGTGAGGCCTACTTTGGGCTTCCATAACTTGAAATCCTTTTGATGTTTTTGTGATCTAAGCTTTGCAGTATGTAGAAAACATGTAAATCTAGAGATCCATTACATAAAAACGATAAAACAACAAACAAATAATAAAGATATATGCTGGTCAAACCTTGTCAGAGATCATGCTCCTAAGTTTTTTAGGTTACCCAGAAAACTAAGTTCGTGATCTTCTGGCCTAGTTTGACCTTCCACTGACTTCGATCCGTTAGATATATAAGCGATATAAAAGCTTAATATTGAAGTCCAAATACCAGAGTACAAATCTATTACAACATCACAAACAAACAAGCTAACACATGCAAGATATCAAGGCCATGAACCTCATTGTCGACGCTTTTCTAGAACTTTTCGGGTAACCCGAAATGGTTCGGTCAATCTTCTTGGTCAGCGACCTTTGACCGGTTATAACTTACAATATACAACTGATCTAGGCCTGATTCTTGATCCAGAGCAAAGATCTCATAGCATATTACAAGATCAACGCTTAAAATAACAAAAACACACAACAGGCCAAGATCTATAGGACCTGACATTCGTTGTCAGATTACTGTTGAACTTTTTTCCAGATTTTGTAGATCTTCAAATCCGAGCATCTAGATGTTATGGATCTAACATCTAGCAACCCAGATCATCCTTAGACACCTTATACAACATATTTAACACATCAAACTAACATCTAACAATAGAATTAATGGACAGATTTTCTAGGCTGGGTTTGTTTATACCTTCTTGATCAATCTCTGATTCTGGCTTCTAATGTTTGTTATGGATGTTAGTGGGGCTCGGTTTTGTGACTGAAAAACTTATGAAATTCGTGGGTTAGAGAGAGAGAGACTTGTATGGATATTGATCAAATGAGCTACCAAATGCAATTTCTCTCTCTTCAATTCTATTTATAATACTTGTTAGATGCATATATAGCTACTGAAATGGCTGAGTGTTGTCATTAGAGAGCACATGGGGTGATTCACCAACTCACCTAAATGTCAAAACCTATTAGTTAGCCAAAATAATGCATTTAGGGGCAAAAAGGTCTTTTGTATTTTCCATTTAATGACATTCTTGTCATTTGGCAAACCCTTAGGGTTTAACCCTATGGTTTAGCATAAATCAATTATAGGATTTCCAATTTAGGGTTTGCACAAAAATTAAATAAATAAAATAAATTTTAGTTTCTAAAATTTTGAAATTAGGGTTTCATAATTATGATTAATTTTTTAATTACTTTATACAGGAACATTAGGATTTAAAATCACTAATTATAATTAACTTTGCTACTTTAGCAATTAGAGTTTAAAATTAGTAATTAGTTTTTTTAATTTCTAATTAGGGTTACTAATTTTAGAAATTAGGGTTTCTAGATATTAATATCTCTAAATGTTAATTAGGGTTAACCTAATTAATCATAAAATCATATAACACAGTTATATAATAATCTCGAACTCATGATTGAGTTTCAAGTTAGGGTTTTCTCATTTCAAAAATTAGGGTTTTCGAAATATTAATTAGGGTTTTTAGATTTTTTTAATTAGGGTTTACCTAATTAATATATTTAATACACGACATAAATTATATAACACACTTATAAAACAATCATACACTCTAATTTGGATCTCAAATTAGGGTTTAACATTATTTCTAGGGTTTGGTCATAATACACCGTAATTGACCACACCCATTAATACTGGACATACAAATACATATTCATAGTAATGAAAAAAATAAAATATAATTAATATTATATTATTATTCTCATACCTTGACAATAATCCAAAATTAGGGTTTGGATTCCATATCGATTTATTCTTCATATTTAACCTTAATAATTAAGGTAAAATAATTAACTTAATAATCTGTACTAAAATTCATATAATAAAATAATTATTATAATTATTCTAAAAATCATTTCATATATTATTTAAATAATATATGATTATATTTTTATGAAAAATAATTAATAAAACATTTCTATCTTAAAATTAATTATTATAAGAATATACTTTATAATAATCAATAACTCTAAAATAAATTTATTTGTAAATATTTATGTAATAAATATACTTTTATTTACCACATAAATACATATACACATTATCTTGTACAAATTCTCATCCTTAAAATAAAATAAAAAAAATTTATACACAAAATTTCTTATTTATTTATATAAAAATATCGGGTTGTTACATTCGATATCGGTGTTGTCCCCGGCACTAAGTCGATCACGAACTCAATTTCTCTGTCAGGCGGAAGTCCTAACAAATCCTCTGGAAACACATCCTCAAATTCCCTCACCACTAGTATCTCTTCTAGTTTTACACTCTTTTCTGAGTATCGACTATGTAAGCTAAATAGCCCACACAGCCTTGACTCAACAATTTCTTGGCCTGCATAATCCTCAGACATTTCATTTGTCTAAGCGATTTTTTACCATATAATACTACCTTCGATTTGAGTCACAAGGTTTACACATTTCTTTTGGCAATCAATTACTGCTCCATATTTGAACAGCCAATCCATTCCCAAAATAACATCAAACTCTCCCAATCTAATCGGAATCAAATCTATCATTAGGATATTCTCCTTAATTTTTACCCTACAGTTCTTGTATACGAATCTAACAGGGATTATCTCTTTATTCGCAATCTCTATGTTCAAAGGGAAATTCAGTTCTTCTCTAGGCAATCCTAACCTCTTAGCAAATTCATCAGAGATAAAGGAGCAAGTAGCACCCAAATCAAATAATACCTAAGCATCAATATCATTGATTGGGATAATACCTGACACGACATCCTTTGATTGCACAGCATCTTGCACAGTCATGTTGAAGGTTCTAGCTGTGGGTTTATTTGATGTTGTACCTCCATTGTTACCTCCATTGCTTCTGGTTATCACTCCATCCTTCTTCTTAGGGCATTCACGAGAAAAGTGATCCTTTGATCTGCACGTGAAGCACACATTCTTCTTAGGTTGTGTGCAATTTGGGGTGATGTGACCCTCCTGGCCACAATTGAAGCATACTTATTTCCCCATTAAGCACGCACCCTTGTGAAACTTACTGCATGTAGCACATGCTTCAAACTTCTTGATCTTTTGGTTACCCTGCTGGTTTCCAGCACCCATGTTTCCATTCCACTTCCTCTTCAAGTTGTTGTTGTTATTGTTGTTGTTGTTTCCACCACTACCACCTCCATATTCTTGATTTCCACCTCGTTCTTCTTCTTCTTCTTCTTCTTCTTCTTCTTCTTCTTCTTCTTCTTCTGTTCCTGATTGAATTTTGTCACTGCCTCGCCTCCACCTTCAGCTAGTATTGCTTTCTCCATTATTGCTATGAAAGTCTTCAATTGAAATAGGGAAACCCTACTGTACAACCAGGGCTTCAGTCCTTGTTCAAACCTCTTCGCCTTGCGTTCGTCTCGTCTTGACTTGATAATATGCAAACCTCGCCAACTCGTTGAATTTCATGCAGATACTCGAGATACTGGCCATCGCGTTCCACGCCTCGGTTCCGAAATTGTACTTCCGGTGACCCTTCAACTCTTGGGAAAATAGGTCTCAAGAATATATCCTTAAACCTATCCCAGGTCATCATCCCTGGTCCTTCTCGAGTTTTATTGGCCTGCCACCAATAACTAGCTTCTGCTTTCAACATGAATGTTGCGAAAGCAGTCTTCTGATCATCTCCTACCCTAGCAACATCAAACACCTTTTCTATCTCCATAATCCAAGTCTGTGTCTCGACTGGATTCACTGACCCACGAAATTCAGGTGGTCCAACCGCCTTGAACGCTTTAAACGTTGTCCTTGGTTCTGTGGTTGATTCTGCAACGCTTCTGTCAGTAACGTCACTAATTGTTGGACTGGGTTATCATCCACATTGTCGTTATTATTGGTTACTTCGTTGGTTCTCTGTCGATGTGGTTGACGTCTGGGAGGCATTTTCTGTTAAAAAATACACCCATTAAATTATTACTCAACTCTTTTAAGTAATTTCTACTTAACTTGCTTCTACAAAAGAAATAACCACAAATCACATAACACTTTGAATAAAATAACAACTTTTATTTATTCATAACTCTTTGAAAACATAAAACAATAGCATTACTGCTATTTACATTACTTTCCTGAACTACAAAAGTTTCAGGACAACATCATCCTCATATCCCATATGTTTTATAACACTTGGGATTTACAATTTATTTAATCATTTTATTCATCGTACAACAACTACGATGTTCTACTAAGA
Organism: Panax quinquefolius; assembly: GCA_020205615.1. Classification (NCBI taxonomy): domain Eukaryota; kingdom Viridiplantae; phylum Streptophyta; class Magnoliopsida; order Apiales; family Araliaceae; genus Panax; species Panax quinquefolius. The sequence continues at coordinate 55,644,766 of CM035167.1, read as the reverse complement.
TACTGCTTAGCCTTACTACGTTCTTCCTCCATAACTCGGAACATTGTTTTGCGATCTAATACGTACGATGGCAGCGTCTCGAACTGAATAGGATATCCCATGACCTGATCCTGAGCTCGATTAACCATGGTGTTGAATACTCTATTCATCTCTTCCATCTTCATTCTCTTTGCCTGTGCATCTTTTACTGCTATCCCGGCTCGTTGAAACATTACTTCATATACGTCCTCGGCTCTTGCCCTCTTCGTAGCCTCTTCCCTTAGTTTATTCTTCAATTCAGCGACCTCCTCTATCAGTTGGTCTTTCTCTCCTTCAATCTGTTCTAGCTTTTCCTCGACATTAGTCAGTCGTTCCTCACAATCTTGGATCTCATCATCTTTCTGTGTCATTGCAGTCTGTTGTTCAGCTACTATCTCTTGTAATTCCTCGACTGTATCCTGAAGTTCCACATTATGGTCGTAGACTTCATCGTACATTCGAGCAGCTATCGAGGTTAGTGGAGTCTCCTCCTCGTCATCCTCGTCATCCTCATCCTCCTGTGGCAACTCAACGGAATCCTCCTCATCCGACACCACATCATCATCCTCATCTTCAACCACTGTGACCAACGGGGCTGACTCCCGTGGTAGTAGTTGTTCCCAACTAACATGAATGTCTCGAGGCTCCTCCTCTATAGGCATCTGAGGTCTATCCTCCCTAGTCTGACTGGATTCTCTGACATTAGTCATCCTGACAATAAAATTTTAAGTTTCAATTATTAAACATTACTACTCGACACTCACGAGCACATAAGTATAAACACATAATCACATAAGTGTTTTATAATTTCTTCCTTAAAACTCGATAAGAGTTAATCACCACTATCTTTTCAAAGGTTACTTCCAAAGGCTTTTCCCTACCTAAGGTTCATAACCTAAAGCTTTGATATCAACTTGACACCCCCAAATCCCGGTACTTCATTACCTCAAGATTTGGTGTTCACGTAATCAAAACATTCATATCTAACTACCCAATCATAATAAATTGAATAATAAAAACCTGCCCATACAGGATTACTTAAATAAAAACATTATCTCCCAGGTTCTCTAACCTTTAATACAATCATTCAAGTACGGAAATAAAATTATTACATCACATCATTATTAAAAGTCTATCATCAATGATAAAACCAAAATTACAAGTCTTCATCACTTGTACATTTTTCCCTTTCCTTTGCTAGTTGTAGGTTTATCTACCTTCTCATTCATAGCTACAATAAATGTATAAATATGCAAGAGTGAGCAAACAAAGCTCACTTGAGATAAGAATAAATATCTTTACAACATTTGCCAAATAATAGGCTCAATAGAACTGAATAATATGTTCTATTAACATTTCAATACTTGCCAACTCATAGGCTCAATAGAACTGAATGATATGTTCTATTAACATTTCAACATTTGCCAACTCATAGGCTCAATAGAACTGAATGATTTGTTCTATTAACATTCTTAAATAAACTACTGAGGGTCAAATGACCATGAACCACGTCCACAGTTATAAGTAATCTTTCAACTTTAACTTTAACAATCATATGACTATAAGGACTTCACGTACTTAGGGGGATCAATCCTTCATACAATGTATTGTGCACAACCATTTCAACGCTAAGCGTAAACCCCTAAACATAGGGTTGTTCATCTCCGTATTTAGAGTACAAGTTCGCACCAAAGAAAGTTTGGTTTGGATAAGCTTTCAAGGGTAATTGAAGTTTAATGATCATCAACTAGGGAACTAGTTGAATCCACAATGCTTGATAATACAACAGTTGTTTAATAACAACATAACTTAGAACAATTGAGAATCATAAATGAACTGATTCTATACATCTAACTCATGCTTGAAATAACTATAGAGCATAAGTATTCGATAGAATGAATAAAATGGTTAACCTTTGCTTGAACAATAAAATAAGCTAGGTTCAAGTTTTATAATATTTAGAAATGAATTCCCGAACTTTAAGAAACTTGCTTAATTGTAAACAAGTTGGAATGAATCAACAAATGGAGAATTTCCAATAACATTAGAGTTTTAGTTTGCTCAAATGGATTTTAGGAACAATTTACTTATTCAATAACAGTTGAGATAACAACTTGCTCAATCAAAAGCATGCATTTATAATAATAGAACTAACTCAATGAAAATGTATAGTTAAAACTTGTACAATGTAATAAACGAACTAGCTCAACGAAAGTGTAAAGTTAAAAAATTTGCCTTGAGCGTAAGCTATAAAATTAAACTCACGATCACTTACACATAATTTTAGAACCACAATACTCATTAGACATGCTACCATATCATAACATGTTCATTACCATTCACATTTCAGAAACTCTAAGTGTTTTACTTCACAACACTTGTCTAACTTTCATTATGTACACTAATTACCACATAGTGCGTTTTCGATTTACTAATCACTTTTGCAACTTTGGTCGTACTAACCACAACTCACTATGTTATGTTAACCTTAATATTACACATTTAACATGCTAACACAATTTCAGACCATGTCGTGACACTTTCCCAAGTCTGCTGAAATAGCAGAAGTTAGAATCTCAAACCAGGGTATGGTGCAGCTGCACCATACAAAGGCTTGGGACCCAAAGAAATTGCAATATTTTTTTGCACCTTGTACTTGCCAAGAAATTGCCAAGTGTTCATACAGACGCAGAGAAGTCTATGAACAGTAGCCGACTTTAGCCCAATAAACACAAATTTCACCCAATAGATAATGAAATTAACACGTAGAAGGAATATAACAATATCATAAATATGATTGCTCACATTTACAACCAATTAGCACAATTTCACACTAAATAAAACTATTTTAATTTCTCCAAATTCAAGTTTTCAAACAAAAACTCCATTTTCGAGTTCCTTCACAAAATTAAACACTGTAATTTCAATTCTTGTTCAAATTACCTCATTCAAATTACGTTATACTCATATCTCATTGAACTAACACATGCAAGCCTCAATTTACAGTTTAACATAAGAATTGACCATCTAAAATGGTACTTTTCATGAACACATGAAAATATATATAAACATACACTGTCAAAACTTTTTCTTCCACTGTCAAACAAATTTAGCATACAATTGTTGTTTAAACATAATCTCTAATCACTATATACTCATATAATCACAAGTAACCAATTATCTAACAATAATTTGAAGAGATGAAATTTACAGAACATGAGAAGAATTCTTGCCATGAAATACATATACATGTATATACACATATATAACTCTAAGGTTGTGAACATACCTTTAATTTGTTAATATAATCTTTGCTAAATGCTGGAAATTTCTTGATTTCTCTCTCAATTCTCTGTAATTTTTCTCTGTCAAGCTCTCACCTCTTCTTTCTTAGAATAGATTAAATTGAACGTAAACTAATATTGATACTAATAGTAATACGTATATTAAACACAATATCAGTTATAACGCTTAGGTTATAAATATATTATATTTATTATTTTATTTGATTTTATTTATTTTATTTATCTAGAAATCTCAAAAGCCATAAGGCTTGTTTGGGAAATTATTTAAATTTAAAGAATTAATATATTAAGCCTTGTTTGGATAAAACTAAATTAAAACTACTTTAATTTATTTTAATAATTCCTTATAATATAGTTATTTGTCACACTATATTTAATCAAGCTTTCATATTTATTTTAAATTAATTCAAATAACAATTAATTAAATAACTCCTTTAATCACCTATCACAATACAAATAATTAATCATTTAAATTGAAATATCAATATAATAATCATTTCCTTAATTCATCAATTATTTATTTAACAAATAATTCTCCCAAATAATATTAAATCAATTAAACAAAATATTCATTTACTGATAGTCACATCCATTAAATATTCATATAACTCAATAAATATTTAGTGTTACATTTAAAAATTCTAGAATGTTATATGATAGCATCAGACCAGGCACCAAGGCGACAAGTCACCACGATCTAAATCGTAGAGTACCACGATCTGAATCGTAGAGTATCATCTGTCTTGTGTCAAAAACATCAAGCCTCACGATTTATGTGGAGATAGACTCCAACATATGAGGAATGGATTCTAAACGTTGCAGTACTCACCAGTCCCAAAGTCATAAGAAATATCCTTAGTATGCAACAAAGAAGTGTATTGAAGAAGCTAAGGAAAGTACCATTGGTAAGGGGGAAGACACCTTTTCAGGTGTTAGGTGAGAAAGCAGTCTGTTGTGTCAGTGGGCTAGAATGCAATTCAGAAGATGTGCAGAAAAGTCTCCATCAAAGAACAGAAAGGTCAAACGCATTTAATGCTTCAACGGATGGATCCAACGGATAGTTTGAAGGTCACATATATGCAAATCAAGCATATGAGAGAGACAAGCAAGCATTGAACAAAAAACACGAAGAACTCTCAAAGCTCAACTCTACAATATGAGAAATAGAAAAGCTTTCTCAGCTACTTAGTTCTTTCGAACAAGTACTTAAACAACAACTGAGTAGCAACCATGAAAAACTCAACATCTACAAATCAACTGAAGAAAAGTACCAAGTCTGCTGGACTTGAAGAGTTCTAAGTGAACTAAAAGAGAGCCAAGTCTGCTGGACTTGAAGAGTTCAAGAGTGAACTAAGAAGTTCCTAGACTGTTGGTCTAGAAGAAATCTGTGTGATTCAGAAGTTGTTAAAGACATCCTTAGTGGATTTCCTACTCGAGGAGTAGAAGAGTGGACTAGGAGCTTTAAGTGCTCTGAACCACTTAAAACGACTGTGTCTTTTACTTTCATACGATAACTGCTATATCTGCCATAACTGCTATAACTGCCTCACTCTCATAACTCCACTACTTCGTAAAGGAGATTAAAAAAACATTAATTCCGCTAAGTTTTAATCATCATCAACTAACAAGTTCAAAACAAAAAGATTTTTTAAATATTTATTCAACCCCCCCCCCCCCCTTCTAGATAACTATTGTGCCTACTGGGAACTAACAATTGGTATCAGAGTAGGTTCTATTTTACAGCTTACAAGCTTTAGTAGATCCAATGGCACACGCACCAAGCGAATCAAGGACTAGAGGAGGCAGCAAGCCACCAATGTGCAACAAGGATAAATTTGCAAACTGGAAAGTTAGGATGCAAGCATACATGGACTCAATAGATGAAGATCTATTTGAGACTGTTCAGAATAGGCCCTATGTTCCAACAAAGCTTGCACCAACCACTGACGATCCAAATAGAATACAAATCAAAGTCAAAGAGGAGTGGACAGACAACGAGAAGAGAGCTGCCCAACTCGACAAGAAGGCCAAGAACATCTTGTTTCAATCCTTAGAAGATAATTTATTTGAAAACGTTGTCAACAACAAAACATCGAAGGAGGTTTGGGAAGCACAGCTCATCATGCACGAAGGAATGGAAGAAGTAAGAGAAAACAAACAATCATTCGTGACACAGCAGTATGAGATGTTTGCTCATGTTCAAGGAGAAAAACGAATCGCCACCTATGAGAGATTGACGTTACGCTTTCAACTCTCTACGAGCATATGGGAAGATCTATCCAAACAAAGATCTGATCATAAAGTTCTTGAGAGTTCTACCGAGCAGGTGGGATGCCAAAACCACTGCTATAAGAGAGTCAAAGAATCTTCATGAGATGACAGTTCAACAGCTATATGGCAATCTACTGACATACAAACTGGAGCTGACTCAACGAGCTGAAACCCTATCAGAAGGAAGAAAGAAGGATTAGGGTGTTGCTCTCAAGACAACTGAATGTGCATCTAAGGTCAACACTGAGATTAACTCTGATTATGATGAAGACGATGATGAAGACTTTGTTATGCTAGTAAAAAGACTAAGAAGGTTCATGAGTCAAGGCAAAACCAGCAAGCCAAAGAAGGTCAGCAATTACAGCAGCCAGGAGCAAATGAATAATCTATGCTACAATTGCAAGAAGCCTGGCCACTTCATTGCCAACTGCAACAAACCTCTCAGAGAAGAACTAAAGAAGAAATCACATGCAAAAAAGGAATACAAAGGCAACAAAAGGCCTCAGAAGAGAGACAAAGGTCTGGTAGCTGAAGGATCGTGAAGTGATTCAGACAATGACTCCAATCCTGATTCCAAAGATGATGAAGAACCAAAAATGGCTAATCTGTGCCTAATGGCCAAACATGCAAAGAACAAACAGAATTCCAACATACATGATGTAAGTCTCGATGAGGTATTTGACTTTAACTCTCCTGATGTAGACATAAATGATTTAAGAACTGCACTGCATGGCATAAACACTGATCTACATCAATACATGAAGTGGTTCAGAGTTTTGTCTAAGGATCATTCACTTCTTGAAGAGGAGAAGAAGAAAGTTCAAGAAGAGCTTGAAACAGCTCTTCTAAGTACTAACCTTCTCTCCAAGCTTGAGGTTGAGAATGAGATCTTAAAATAGATAAATAAACTCAATACACAAAGAGAGTCTAATCTAACCTCTAAAATTGAGGAACTAGAAAAGACTATCTCTACATGGAACAAATCTTCATCATCCATGGACTCCCTGCTCTCTAGTCAGAGAAGTACATTCGACAGAACAGGCTTAGGCTTTGGGGAATCCATCTCAGAGCCATGTGTGAAAAAGACAAAGGAACTAGCACTAGTAATGCCTCAAGTTTTAGTAGAAGCATTACCTTTGTGAAATCCTCACAAAAGGAAGAACCAGTTCAACCTTATTCTACTGTTTCCATTCATACTCAAAGGAGTAAAGGATCTCATGCTGGCCTGGGCTTCATAAAAGAGAAGAGTAACCTAACCTCCACTCACCAACCTCGAAGAATCGCAGAGTCAAGTAAGACCAACTCTACGAATCAACTAGGAAGGTACAGTAGAGATAAGGCACACTCATCACTATTTATGAAACCTAAGGAAACGTGGAAGAATGAGAATCAGTTTAACAAAAGGATAACTAAAGAACCACACAAGTCCAAATGGAGGATGAATTATCATACACACACAGGCATGCATCATACTAGATGTTTTATATGCAATAAATTTGGTCACAAGGCTGCCAAGTGCTATTATAATTCCATGCATGTGAGACCCAAGATCAAACAAATTTGGGTCCCCAAGGGCACTAACAAAATAGGACCCATGCAAATATGGGTACCAAAATGAAGGTTAAACTTTATGACAGGAAAAGAGCTCCACGATCACAACCTGGTATCTGGACAGTGGATGCTCAAGACACATGACAGGGAACAAAGCCCTTCTATCTAACTACATAGAAAAGGAGGGTCCCTCAGTCATCTTTGGAGACAACGGCTCGGGCAAGACAAGAGGATACGGCTCTACTGGTAATGGTTCAGTATCTTTTAGCAAAGTAGCATATGTGGAAGGTCTCCAACACAACCTTCTAAGCATCAGCCAACTCTGCGACAAGGGTCACCAAGTAACATTTGTCAACAACTAGTGTCAAGTCAGAGATCTGAAGACTTCTGCTGTAAAGCTAACCGGGACAAGAGAAGGAAATGTCTACACAGTGAATCTTGGTCAACTAAGCTCAGACGAGACAATATGTTTTCTGGCAAAGGCATCTGAAGAAATGAGCTGGCTATGGCATAGACGGTTGTCCCACTTAAACTTCAAAAGCATGTCCAAACTGGCATCAAAAGATCTCGTTGATGGCCTACCTAAGTTCAACTTCGTAAAAGAAAGGCCATACAATGCCTGTCAGCTTGGAAAGCAACCCAGAAGCTCATTTAAGAGCAAAACTGCCAACTCTATCGACAAGCCCCTGCAGTTGCTCCACATGGATCTATTTGGGCCAATTCCAACAACTAGTCTTGGAGGAAAAAGATACTCTCTAGTTATAGTCGACGACTACACTAGATTCACATGGGTATTCTTCCTAACTTCAAAGGATGAAACGAGCTCCCAATTAATCAAAATGTTCAGACTGGTGATGAACGAGAATGGAGAAAAAATCAAAGCCATAAGGAGTTATCATGGAAGAGAATTTGACTTCTCAGAAATGGACCAGTTCTGCACAGATAATGCCATTAGTCATAACTTCTCAGCTTCATGAACTCCTCAACAAAATGGAGTAGATGAAAGAAAGAACAGAACTTTGATAGAGGCTGGAAGAACTCTACTAGCAGCAACTCATCTGCCTGAATACTTCTGGGCAGAAGCTGTCAACACTGCATGCTACACGCAGAACAGATCACTGATATACTCTACAATCAAGAAGATGCCCTACAAACTGTGGAAAGGAAGAAAGCCAAGTGTCAGCTACTTTCATGTCTTCGGTTGTGCATGCTACATTCTCAACAATAGAAAGCAGTACCTGACAAAATTTTAGCCCAAGTCAGACGAAGGAATCTTTCTTGGATATGCCACAGACAGTAAGGCCTACAGAGTGTTCAACAAGAAGACACTGAGTGTTGAAGTCTCGATTCACATCATCTTTAATGAAACAAACTTAGACAAAATAGTGCTTCAAGACACTACGATCGATAGTGCAGACACTACGAAAGAAGTCGTCGAGCTCAACACTATGATCGTAGTGCTAGATAGTGAAATTGGTGATCAAGAAAATGAGATCGTAGAGAGGTCTTTGCAAGACAACGAACCTCCACACCAAGAAGAAGAAATAGATCTTGAAGACTTAAGACAAGAAGGCATCAGGACAGATGTCCCAACCGGTAACAGATGGGCTAGAGATCACACTCAAGATCTAATCATTGGAGATCTGAGTGCTAGAGTCAAAACAAGAGTTGCCACTCAGAATGAATGTTTTTATCTAAGCTTCCTGTCACAAATAGAACCAAAGAAGATAGAGGATGCTATGGAATACTCCAGTTGGATAGAAGCCATGTAGGAAGAACTCAACCAATTTGAACAAAGCAAAATATGGAGATTGGTACCAAGACCAAAGAGTCATCCTGTCATTGGAACCAAGTGGGTCTTCAGAAACAAAATGGATGAAGATGGAGTTATAACCAGGAACAAGGCAAGATTAGTGGCAAAGGGCTACTCTCAAGAAGAAGGCATTGACCACGATGAAACATATTCACCTGTTGCTAAACTAGAAGCCATCAGAATCTTCCTTGCCTTTGCTGCTCATATGAAGTTCAAAGTCTTTCAGATGGATGTCAAAAGTGCATTTCTAAATGGAGAACTCCAAGAAGAAGTCTATGTAGAGCGACCTCCAGGTTTCATCAATCCATCTCTTTCCAATTATGTTTATAGATTAGACAAAGCCTTATATGGTCTTAAACAAGCACCTAGAGCATGGTATGAAACACTAACTAACTTCTTGATTGAAAATGGGTTCACTAGAGGTAGAGTAGATACCACATTATTTCTTAGAAAGCATAAAGACAAAGTCTTATTGGTTCAAATATATGTTGATGATATTATTTTTTGTTCTACTGACGAAAAGTTATGCAAAAGATTCTCCAAGCTAATGCAGAGCAAGTTTGAAATGAGCATGATGGGTGAGCTGAATTTCTTCCTTGGACTGCAAGTAAATCAGACTGATGAAGGAATCTTCATAAACCAAGTCAAGTATATCAAAGACATACTCAAGAAATATGGCATGGAATCAGCCTCTCCCATGAAAACCCCAATTGTTCCTGCAACCAAACTTGACAAAGATGAAAAAGGTAAAAATATTGATATAACTCAATACAGAGGTATGATAGGCTCTCTTTTATATCTAACTGCCAGTAGACCAGATATAATGTTTGCAACATGCATATGTGCTAGATTTCAGGCTAACCCTAAAGAATCTCATTTATCTGCTGTAAAGAGGATCTTCAGGTATCTCATGGGCACACCTTACTTGGGGCTTTGGTACCCCAAGGAATCCTCATTTGAACTAACAGGATACACAGATGCTAATTTTACAGGCTGCAAAATAGATAGAAAGTATACCAGTGGCACCTGTCAATTGCTAGGAAACAAACTTGTGTCCTGGTTTAGCAAAAAGCAAAACTCTGTGTCTACTTCAATGCGCAGAAGTGAATACATTCTTTCTTTGGAAGCAATTTGTGCTAAGATCTATGGATGAAAAATCACTATTTGATTATGGGTTTGATTTCAAATCCATTCCCATTCACTGTGATAACACAAGTGCCATAGCAATAACTCATAATCTTGTTATGCATTCTAGGACTAAGCATATAGAAATAAGGTATCACTTCATTAGGGATCATGTGCAAAATGGAACTATATCTTTACAATATATCCCTACTGAAAATCAACTTGCTAATGTTTTTACAAAACCTCTAGATGAATCCAGATTTAATAAGTTAATAAGTGAACTAGGCATACTAAATTTACAACCATAAAACATATGCTCTAGTTTATGCTAACCATTACAGACACAAAAGGCTAATCTCAAAACCGTAGACATGATCAAGGGAAGTCCACGATCGTAGAACTGAAGTGACATTAAAGAAAACGATTGTAGTGCAGACTCAACGATAGCAGAACCTCAACCATCAAGAGGACAATCATGTGATGATAAGTCTTAAAACAAAGCAATCTCTCTGATAAGTGCCTCAGGAACAAACCTAACCCTTAACTCACTCCAAGAGGTTGTCCCTTCCTGAGTTACCTTAAAAGAATGCTATGTCAAAAACTCATCACAAGGATCCGGTCAGACTCGATGATCATAGATCAGACACAACGATTGCCAGATAGACTCTACGATCGTAGCTCAGACACAACAATTGTTGGAAAGACTCAACGATCGAAGCTCAGACACGACAACTGCTAGAAAGACTCGACGATCGTAGCTCAGACACAACGATTGCTGGACAGACTCGACGATCGTAGCTCAGAAACGACGATTACTAGACAGACTCAACGATCGTAGCTCAGACACAACGATCACAAAACTACCTTAATGATCGTAGTCCTCCCTAAAGACACATCAGCTCTGCAGGAGCCAAGGGCAAATCAGTACAATCCTTATCAGTCAAACTCGTAGAGCCAAGCAAAAGTCGACACCTATCCCACTAAGCAAAAAGGAGAGAGGGAAGTTACAAGTACAAATTGAAATCATCTTTTTGAAATCAGAAGTTCAAAAGATTATCTCTCTCATCCTCTCTCAAAGCAGAAACCCTAAATCAAAAGAAAGCTCAGTCAAATCACACTTCTAGCAAGAAAATCAATGGCGGCTTTCAGTGTTATCTCCGGCTACAGACTCTATTTTGACAAGTTCAAAACAGCTGAACCCAAATTTCACAAAACTCTAGCGCTACTAAAGAAGGCTGGTCTTGAAGAAGCCTTGAGCACAGACACATTAATCTATCCCAAGCTAGTGAAAGAATTCTACAGGAATGGTGTGTTTGAAAACGACACCATCACTACGAGAGTAAGGGAAGTGGAAATCAGACTGAAGGTCGAAGACATCAACCTCACCCTAGGTCTTAAAAATGAAGGGTATCCAGTCATAGATAGCATAGACTTCCAAGAGGGACTTAAAAGAATGCATCACAAGAAACTCCCCTCTGTGAAAGGATACAAGAAGAAGGAGTTTCCACAGAGGTATGAATTTCTAGCTGATATTGTTGGGAAATGTATATGTTGCAAGAGCTCAAGTCATGACTCTGTGAATGAAGTACAACTTAAGCTCATGACTGCCATGTGTTATGGAATACAACTCAACTATTGAGCCCTATTGCTCGAATGGATTGGAAAGTGGATCATCAACTCAAAGAAGTCAAAAAGCCCTCAAAAGATGCTCTATGGGCGATTCATAAGTATCATTCTACAGTCTGCTCTGGGTGACAAAATTGGGGACGAAGAAGGAGAAGCTATCAACCTAAATAGAAGAATGACCCAACAACTGTTTGAAAATTAGAAAAGGAACCCAGCTGAGTATGTACGCATGATGACCGAGTCCAGTGGAAGAACTGGTGATCTGAAGGATTCAGGCCTTCTAGGAAATATGTCTGTTGTCAAGGAAATCAAAGAAGAAGAAGAAACAAACAAAGAAGAGCCATCTGTCCTTGTCAGAAAAAGCAAGGGAAAGAGGAATCTTAAGGCAAGGATGGAAGAAGAACCCCAAGGATCCACAACTGATAAACCAGTAGTGTCCTCTGACATTGAGACTCTAAGGATTCTGAGAAAGAAGCAATAGCAGGCTAAGGCTGAAGAAGATAGAGCCACCATATCTCAGCTGCTGAAGAAGAATAAAATCAGCCACAAACCCAAAAAGCCATCTATTTCCTCAATCGTAGAGTCTCTACTGATTGTAGAGATTAGACCAAACATATCGGGAAAGGAAGTAGCTGCATCAAGTATTTTGGCTGATCAATAGGACAAAACTGAAGCTCAAGAAAGTCCTGAGGCTGTGGCTAAGCCTAGAAAATCAAGAAGAAAGCTGGTCAAGAAATACATCCTTGAAAATGAAAAAGTTCTCAAAATGGAAGACAAGAGTATGGTTAACAGAAAGGAACTTTCCAGAGCAAGCCAAGAGGACAATGCTCCAGCTGAGGGGGAGATGCCTGAAGCTCACGAAAATGCTCCAGCTGAGGGGGAGTTTTTGAGCTTACAAGAAGATGATCAAGTTGAGGGGGAGCCTCATGATATCTCCATGGCAGAAGAAGAGGTCCCTGCCAGAAATGAAGAAGAACCTGTGCAAGATCATCAAGAGGCCATTGAGACAATGGAATCCTCCAACGAGAACAGAGAAGGGGAAGAAGATGATGATGACCTTGAGATCACTGGTGTGGGCAAAGATGGGTATAGAAGCTATCTCTACAATCAGATGTTCTCATACCTACCCATGATGCCATATCATCAAGCCCAAATCCTAAACTCTTGGAACCACATGTTCTGGAGCTTCAAAAAGTATTCGGCCATCTCAGTACTAGCTCATGGATTCCCAGGAAGATTCAACTTTGCCAAGAAGTTACTCACAAACAACTCTTCCTCAAAGTATAAACCTGAGGTACTGTCTATCCCAACCCTCTTCAGAGTTAATCACTTGCCATCATCCTCATTTTGCCAATTTTATGAATTCCCACGATGGTTGGAAGTGATACTTCATCCACTAAATCAATTTCCAGTTGCAGAATCCCAAAATTCTATAACTGAGGAACCAAATGCAGTCAACTTCATAATACTCCCACAAACTATCATCTCTACGATCACGGACTCTAGCCTCATTGCAGAGTCTCCACCTCAAATCGTAGAGTCATCAACCTCAAACATTCAAACCCAGGCCCCTCCATCAGATATTCCATCCTCCTCCTCAAATGAATATTTTAGCCTTGATCTTGCCCTCTACTCTCTGCAAGATCAATCCCAGAAAACATCCCTTCCATTAAACAATCCTTATCCTAGTGATCCACTGAAAAATCTGCCCACGAAAGATGACTTAAATGAAATGTCCAAGAACATGGTCAAGAACATCGATGAGAGCTTGGAAACTCACTCAGAACACATTCATCTCCGGTTGACTCAAATGATCACTGCTGCAAATAGTCTCCCAGGCACTCTGAACGCTGAGCTTACAAAGAAGCTGTGGGAAATTATCAAGGAAATGATTCAAAGCATGAAGGACATAGATGATATTCACTTCCGGATATCCACCAAACAAAGAGAAGCTGTTCTTAAATTACAGAAATCTCAAGAAGCTCAAAATAACCTTATGATGGAGAACATCATCAACCTGAAAGCTTCAGTCCAAGAATTTCAGAAAGCCTATGTAAACCAGGAACATCAAACTGACATTGTTCTAACTGCCCTCCGAAACAAAGAAGCTAGATCTGAAGCCTTGATAAAGGAAAGTCGAGAGGACATTGCTCAAACACAAAGCCAACTAAATGAGCTTGTCCAACGAGTAAATCGACTTTCTGCAGACATTCGAACCCTTGATGCTGACATAAAGCGGAAGAATAAAGGGAAAGGAGTTCAAGGAGGCCAGGGAGGCTAGGGCAGAGGCAGAGGAAGTCAAGAAAGCCAGGGAAGAGGCAGAGGAAAATTTCATACTCAAGCGTCAAGAAGCCCTCCTGCAAGACAATTCCACCAATAGACTCCACGATCAAGCAATCAGACTCAACGATCTGATCAGCAGGAAGTCTTGATGGCTCAGCCAGTAAGAAGTCAAGGGCCAGCTACCAGCTCACAAAATGTGACCACCACAGGCCTAAGAATGCCAATTGGAGATCTTGCATTCATGAATAGTCTTGATCACAACCCAAGGATAAGCCCAAGTGAGCTGGAAGAGATAGCCAGAAGGGATGAAGCAATCAAGAAAAGAAGGGCTGAGGAGTTTGCCAATCCTCCACGGAAAAGATCAATGAAATAGAGATAAGTTGAAACTTTAAATTCTTATTGATGTAAAGCTAAACTGCAATATTCCTTGAACATCAATAAATTCATGCTTATTCTCTAGAAATTTTAGCTGCTCACTGAAATACTAAGTCACGTTTACTTTCCTATAAATGCATCTAGAAACTAATAATCATGACAACAAATCTCCTTGGTTATGTCAACATCAAATAGGGGGAGATTGTTGGGAGAATGCATATTATGATTTGATGTTTTAATGAATATACTCATAATTATTTGTAAAGTCCTTCAAGTAATATATGTACAAGGACTTAGTGATAGATCAAATTTGTTAGGTTGATCTAAGCTCTTAACATGTATCATTCTGTAATTGAATGTATAGATAAAAAGATCAAAGCTGTTAGGTTGATCTTGAGATGTAATAGATAGGCTTCGAAGAATTCGTAGTGTATAAATCTGATCAACATTACAGAAGTCAAGGCAGAAACGTAGAGCTTCAAAGATTGTAGTGTGTCTGCCTTGAAGGGCCTCTTCAAAAATTGTAGAGTGGTCCCAACGTTTGCCGAGCCAACTCAGAGATCGTAGTGTGCTCTCGGAAACGTAGAGTTTACAACTTAAGCAAGCGAAGATCGTAGTATGCAAATATTTAAGAGAAATTGTAGTGCTCTCGGCTGATAGCATCAGACCAGGCACCTAGACGACAAGTCACCACGATCTGAATCGTAGAGTACCACGATCTGAATCATAGAGTATCATTTGTCTTATGTCAGAAACATCAAGCCTCACGATTTATGTGGAGATAGACTCCAACATATGAGGAATGGATTCTAAACGTTGCAGTACTCACCAGTTCCAAAGTCATAAGAAATATCCTTAGTATGCAACAAAGAAGCGTATTGAAGAAGCTAAGGAAAGTACCATTGTTATGGGGGAAAACACCTTTTCAGGTGTTAGGTGAGAAAGCAGTTTGTTGTGTCAGTGGGCCAGAATGCAATTCAGAAGATGTGTAGAAAAGTCTCCATCAAAGAACAGAAAGGTCAAACGCATTTAATGCTTCAACGGATGGATCCAACGGATAGTTTTGAAGGTCACATATATGCAAATCAAGCAGATGAGAGAGACAAGCAAGCATTGAACATAAAACGTGAAGAACTCTCAAAGCTCAACTCTACGATCTAAGAAATAGAAAAGCTTGCTCAGCTACTCAGTTCTTTCGAACAAGTGCTTAAACAGCAACTGAGTAGCAACCATCAAGAACTCAACATCTACAAATCAACTGAAGAAAAGTACCAAGTCTGCTGGACTTGAAGAGTTCTAAGTGAACTGAAAGAGAGCCAAGTCTGCTAGACTTGAAGAGTTCAAGAATGAACTAAGAAGTTCCTAGACTGCTGGTCTAGAAGGAATCTGTGTGATACATAATTTGTAAAAGTCATCCTTAGTGGATTTCCTACTCGAGGAGTAGAAGAGTGAACTAAGAGCTTTAAGTGCTCTGAACCACTTAAAACGACTGTGTCTTTTACTTTCATAAGATAACTGCTATAACTGCCTCACTCTCATAACTCCACTACTTCATAAAGGAGATTAAAACAAACATTAATTTCGCTAAGTTTTAATCATCATCAACTAACAAGTTTAAATCGAAAAGATTTTTTAAATATCTATTCAACCCCCCCCCCCCTTCTAGATAACTATTGTGCCTACTGGGAACTAACAAGTTTTACTCTCTTTTGAAGAAGACTAGTTGGGGTCTGGAGGTAGTGTCCAAGGAAGCCTGGCTCTACAAACATGGTTGTAAGTTACAAACCTCGAATCCTCTTATCTTTCCTTCTGATCATCCTGTGAATTTGTCGTTTACTCTAACTCATCCTTACAGTGACCATCTTCAAGCCCGATGGGGCTGATGCCTCTTTGACGCCTCTGTCGATTGCTGTCGAGCCCATTCGACCCCCTGCAGCAGATGTGACAACCCGAGAATTTTGAATTTTTAAAAAAAAATTTATTAATTGATTTAAGGTTCAAAATTAAAACCTAGATAGAAAATTAGTGTATACGTTTAATATTTTTAAGATAGAATTTTGAGGATTTCAAAATTATATGAAGGATTTAAGTGAATTATTCAGGATTAAGTGTTTATGCAAATATGTTCTGCGTATAAGTGTACAGTATGTGATTAAGGGTCAAGGGTAGACCAGATAAACGATATATGTAACAAACCCTAATTATATATTAAGAACTTTAACGTTCGGTTAGAAAACCCTAACGATTAACAAGAAACCCTAGAAATCGATTCTGAAAACCCTAATTTCAGTTTCGGAAATCCAAAACCCTAATTCGGTGCATGAAACCCTAAATCGGGAACTTAGTGGCATAAGTGTAAATAATTATAGGATTAATTATGGTTAATCTTAACAAATTGGTTACAAAACCCTAATTTCACATTTAGAAAACCCTAATTACGGATTTGAAACCCTAATTTGTAAATAGGGAAAAACCTAAGTGTTAATTAAATAGTTTTAATATTAATTAGGATATATTAATTCTAATTTTCAAGTTAAGTAATTAGAAAACCCTAATCTAATTACGAAAATCTAATTTCTATTTTAGAAAATTAATTTTCTATTAGAAACCCTAATTTTGGGTTATAAACCATAATCCGTGATTTTGACCTTAATTGCTAAATTAGCGATTTTAATTAGGAAATACTAATCCTAATTAGCGAGATTTAAATTATGAATAAATTTTTTTTAATATAATTAGAAAATTCTAATTATAATTAAAAAAAATTAATTTTCGATTTTGAAAACCTAATTTGGAAATTTTAGAAAATAAATTACAAACCCTAAATTTTTTAAACCCTAAACCCTAAATTTTTCCAAACCCTAAACCCTAACCAAACCTTAAACCCTAAGGGTTTGGACCATTTACATAAATGCCATTAAAATTAAATGGGAAATGACTATAATACCCTTCTGTACATTATTGAGGCTAACATGTAGGTTTTGACCTTAGGTGAGTGGTTCACCAAATCTAACCACTCCATGTGCATTATATCCAGCAAGCTCAACCATTTTGACAGCCACATACAATGTATTATTACATTATATAAGATTAAAGAGAGAGAAAAAGACTCACTTTATTTCTCATATGAACCAAGACCTTCTCTCTCTAGAAATTCGGAAATATGAAGTGAGAGATAGTAAGATACAAAGCTAAGATCATGTGTTAGCATTTCAAGGTCATAAAACAATGATCAGATTCAAGATTTGGACATTCAAAAGGTATGAAACCCTAATTCTAGAAATCATGTAATCTAATGTTAGTTGTTGTAATTTATTGGTTAAAGTTGTGTATTATGGTGTCTATAAGTGATCTGGGTTGATAGATCATGGATCAATAACACTTAGATGCACGAATCAAGCATTTTAAGAAATCTGGGAAAAGTTTGAAAAAGTGGCCTAACAGTCGAATGTCAGAGGCCTTAGATCTTTATGTGTTAACTGTTTTGTGTGTTTTATGTTTTGGTTCTGTGCTATGACATGAGGACTGTGATCCGAACCAGGAAATAGGGTCATAGAAAATCTAGATCTCCAGTTATGAACGGTCAAAGCACGTTGACCGATCACGGATTTCGTTTCAGGTGAATTTTAGAAAATTTCGAAACCCGTAAAAGCCTCGACGATCAATTTTGAAGGCTATGATCTTGCTGATGTTAGGTGTTTTGGTCTTTTTGTTGTTTGATTTTGTAACTGGTCATGTATACTATATATTAAAACCACTAGATCACTTAGAACATAACCAGAATAAAAGATAATCGCGGTCAAACTGGCGTTGACTTACTGCCTTGGACGAAATCTGGAAAACCCATATTTCTCAAGAACACTTTCCTGACAGGTAGTTTGACCGGCTTGAATCTTATGATTATGGTATTATTTTGTTTCTCTGTTAGAATATTAATGTTACATATCATCTGGACTGGAGTATAGAAGCTTTAAATCATATAAAGTAAGCTGGGAAAACATATATTAAAGGGATCAAAGTAGATACCTTCTAATGTTCTTCATTTTTTGGAAAACCCAGAAATGAAGAACAGGCTTGTCAGACTTTTTGATTGATCATATCTCTCAGATTACGATGTTGTATGACCACAGAATCAGTTTGGTTGTGTGTCTATGACATAACGACTTTCATGTAACACTTTAGATAACCTAGAATCATGAAGACCAAGAATCTATGCGAGTCGAACATGGTACCTTGAAGCTAGATGAGTTTACAGGCGAGCTCAAGAAACACACCAAGAACACCTATAGCGACAGGTCTGTCGCTATAGGGCCCTTTAGCGACAGTTTTATTATTATTATTTTTCAAAAATTAATTAAAAATAGAAAAAAATAGATTTTAATTATTAAAAATACTAAATAAATTCCAAAAAAATATTTTAAATTCTGAAAAATAGTTTTTAATTATTTAGAGTATATTTCATAAATATTTAATATTTTTGGAATATAAATGCTATTTAATTTATTTAATTATAATATTAAATAAATAATTTAAAAATGATTGTAATTCATGAAAAATCATGTGAAAAATAATATTAATGTATAATAAAATATTTTAAGTTATTTTAGTTGACTTTTAATATTTTGTGATGAAATTAATTAATTAATCAATATTAATAGTAATTCATTTATTTAATAAATATATTAAATAAATTAAGGAAAAATAAATTAATGGCTTAAAAATCATATGAAAATGATTTAAGTGTTATAAAAATATTTTAAGTTATAACCTATAACTTTTGATATTTTGTCATGAAAATATTAATATTTTAATATTAATAGTAATTATCGGATAATGAATTTAATAGTTTAAAAATCATATAAAGGTGATTTTAAAGTATTAAAAATACTTTATGATATTATAAATATATTTTAATATTATGACATGTATTTCATTAATATTGGATAATAAATAAATATTAATGATAAAAGAATTATGTGGTATTTAATTCATTTAAATACGTTTTTAATGATTGAAAATTCATGATAAATGATAATAATTATTTAAAAATTATTATGAGACTTGGAAAAATATTTCAACTAATATTAAAATTATCTGAGATAATTTTTAGCTATTAAGTCAGAGTTTAATTGAACTTAGACTCGATAAAAGTCCGACTAAACCGTCGGGACGTTAGAATTTTGTCGAATTCAACTCAGACTGTAAAAGTTTGACTTGATAGCGAGTCCTATGTGTGTTTTAGACTGATAGGATTATGTGTTATGTGTAATGTGTTTAGGTTATTTTATAAATTGAGATGATATTATTCTAATATTGGAGATCTATATTACTAATATTAGGTCTTCGGATAAAGCGTTATAAATTACGTTGCGGTAATCAACGGTTCTGGCAAGTTTATTTTTACTTAACTCTACTAAAAGTGTTTCATTCGGATAAGCTTATGGTTAATCATTGCTGATTGCCATATATAATTGTACTCTGTACATATTGCATGTATAAGTCAGGTATGAAAGGTTGATCACCTTCATTACCAGTTGGTTCAGATATATTTGTTCATGTATAATACTTGTTCAGTCATAAATTTGTTCTCGCTCGTTTCACAATTATATTGTTGAATTATAGCTTGACCAATTATTCAAATCATTTCAATCATGATATATCGTTATATTGTTGAATTTAAACTTATTTGAAGCAACTTTCATGCTCACCCTTGCTATATCATGATAAAATATTGCAGATTAAGGCGAGCAGCGCGTCGGATCATGGGAAAAGATTAAAGAAAGTTCGACTTTAGTTTATGTATGTGATTAAGAATGTAATAGTGTAGTTTGATACTAAAGTTATGTGTTAGATATTTATGAATTATGTATAAGTTATGGTTACTCGACCTTGGGGAAAAGTGTGTAATGTAATGTATAAACAATTTATGTTTATATCTTCCGCAAGTAGTAATAGTTGTATAGAATGATCGAACCAGGATCCGAGGTGATTTAGGACACGGATTCGGGCCCCCTCTGATTAAGTATCGAGAGGTGTGGGTTATGAACCTTAGGTAGGAATACCTGAGACTAATAACTGCAGTGTTTAGGATGAGATCTAACTCACATAGAGTTAGTCGGTCGGGGAAGATTCAAAGAGCGAATCTCATGAGTTATAAGATCTGAGTTCACTAACTCGATAATAAAGTTGAACAGTAGTGGTGAATAGATAGAGTCTAAAAGACTAAAAGTGCAGTGATAGGAGATCGTAAAACAAAATGATCAAGATATAGAAATGAATCATAATATATACGATAAGATCACCCCGTGATCTGAAAAAGTGATAGTAGGGATAAGAATCAAACGAATGATTGAAAAGTTTACAGCAAGATTACTGGGTGTCAGTTGTACTATGAATTGGTACAGATTCAGGAAAGGATTATGAATACGGATTAAATGAAGTTCGTATTGAGAAGGGGATTAGGATTAAGTGGGGATTATGAAATATCTGTGTCGCGCTATTTGATATATGCATGTTAAGAGGGTGATTCCTTTCTCATGTGTATAACAGATAGATAGGTCATAGGTAGAGGATATAAGATTAAGTACGAGTTCTTAAAACTCATACTTATGTGACATGCTTAACTCATACTTATATGAAATATTTATGAACCCCTCAGCGAACGGACGCCAAAGGTCAGACTAGGAAAGTTCTTAAACTCATATGATTGTGGTAATTTATGGACTCATAAGTGTGGTTTTACGAACTGGGTATAGTTGTGTGTAAATGGAATATTGAGGATAATAGGAACAGATAGATTATTAGTGGAGACATAAGTTTTCAAAAAAATCCTAGCTATGCTAGATTTCGAAATGATTGACATCAAGCTAAATACGCACTATGTGCTTTTGAAAAAAAAAATTGTAGACTCGTAATCATTTTTGAAACGGTTTAAAGTATAGTCTATGCTACTTATTTCAGCTAGACGCAAATGATTTGAAATATCAAAATTTATTTTATTTATCACTCATGTACCATTTAACCTCGTGCAGAGATGATAAAAAATTGGCAAAAAGCACCTTTTGGCCACTATGGTTATAGTGATTTAACCAATTAGCCACTGTGCTTTTAAAATATTCAATTAGCCCATTGAACTTTTTAAATTTTGTTAATCGGGTCATTCCGTCCAATTTCATGGATGGACGTTAAATTCAATTGTATATTTACATACGTGGCAACCAAAAAAAAGAAAAAAAAATATTTAATGACTGAGCAATGATTTGGCAACTAAATAATATTTTCCTATTATTTCTCTCTTCCCAAGTTCTTCTTTATTTACTTAAAAGAAATTAATATAAATTTATACATTTATAATAATTATTTTTATTTTAAAAATTAATTCCAAATAATATAAATAATATATCAAAAATTTTGTATCAATGAGATCTATTACAATATTTATAAATAATATATCAAAATCTTTCTTTTCTTTACCTAAATATTTATAATATGTATAATATTAATAAACATTAATGTTATAATATTTATAATATGTATGTTTTATTTTAAAATAAAAATAAAAATACTTTTATGTTTTCAAATACTTATAAATTTTTTAAAATATAAATATTTTTATGTTTTATTTTCTATCTTTTCTTTACCTAAATATTAAAAATATGTATAATATTAATAAAAATTAATATTATAATATTTATAATATGTATGTTTTATTTTAAAATAAAAATAAAAATACTTTTATGTTTTCAAATACTTATAAATTTTTAAAATAAAAATATTTTTATGTTTTTTTCTTTCTTTTCTTTACCTAAATATTTATAATATGCATAATATTAAATTAATATTATAATATTTATAATATGTATGTTTTATTTTAAAAATAAAATAAAATTTTCAAATACTTATAAATTTTTAAAAATAAAAATATTTTTATGTTTTTTTTTTTCTTTCTTTTCTTTACTAAATATTTATAATATGTATAATATTAAATTAATATTATAATATTTATAATATTGATGTTTTATTTTAAAAATAAAAATAAAAATACTTTTATGTTTTAAAATATTTATAAAATGGAAGACCAACATCTTTTTTAAAATACTTTTATTTTCTTTCTTATTCTTTATCTAAATATTTATAATATGTATAATGTTAATTTTATTAATATTATAATATTCATCATGAGACAAAGATGCTCATTTCATCATCACGATTCGTTCAACATCGGCCATGGAAGACCAAAGATACATTGGTCAACATGTATTGTGCCACCTAGCAGATCTTCATTAATAACTCAGATTTCAATTAAGAACTCCACCTAGCGTAGATTTGTTCCTCCGTGAGCCATAGATCTGTTCCTCGAAATATTTCTGGGAGGAGGTGTTAAGTGTTTGGGTGGAAGGAATCGACTTAGAAGAAGCCATTTGGCCGGAATTTGGGAGTAGATGTAGATCTGGACCGGATGAAACTCAAATTGAGTGTGGAATTTGGGTGATTTTTGAGCTTCTATTTGGCGTGGTGGAGACTGGTAGTGGGTGGCGGTCGGAGTGGCGGATTGTGGAAAGAGAAAGCAGTTGTTTGCGGTGGTGATTGCCGGTGAACTGAGTAGAGAAGAGTGAGAGTCGAGAGGATAGAAATGGAAGAAGCTTAGATCGCGTTTGGGATTTTTTTTTTTTTCTTCTTCTTTTTTTGATTCTACAAGTCGGGTGGTGGATTTGAAGGAGAAAGAAAATGGAAAATAAAAAAATTATTAAAAAATGAATTAAAATATTTATTTTTATTTTATTATTATTTTATTTATTTTTTGCCACGTAATCATTGTCCAGTCATTAAATATTTTGTTTTTTCTTTATATTTTGGCTGCCACGTATATAAATATACAATTGAATTTAATGTTCGTCCATGAAATTGGACGGAATGACCCGATTAATAAATTTTAAAAAGTTCAATGGGCTAATTGAATATTTTAAAAGCACAGTGGCTAATTCGTTAAATCATTATAACCACAGTGGCCAAAAGGTGCTTTTTGCCATAAAAAATTTGGTGGAGTTGTAAATACAGGAATACTTAGTGTGAATTTGATCTAAAATCGTCATTCCACTATTGTATGATGTGTTATGACAAAGTCATACAATGACGATTTGCGGATGAATTTCCTATAACCTTTGCGAAAATGACAGACAATAGTCTGTAAAACCCCTCAGCAAAATTTGAAAATTTTTACTCTTGTGAGTGGTGTATAGGGTAGCATGTGATGCTGTGTATGTATGGTGTAAGGTGTAAGGTGTAAGGTAAATTTCGGGGACGAAATTTTTAGAAGAAGGGGTGAATGTGACAACCAGAGAATTTTCAATTTTTTTTAAAAAAATTATTAATTGATTTAAGGTTCAAAATTAGAACCTAGATAGAAAATTAGTGTATGCGTTTAATATTTTTAAGATAGAATTTTGAGGATTTCAAAATTCTGTGAAGGATTTAAGTGAATTATTCAGGATTAAGTGTTTATGTGAATATGTTCTGCGTATATGTGTACAGTATGTGGTTAAGGGTCAAGGGTAGACCAAATAAATGATATCTGTAACAAACCCTAATTATATATTAAGAACTTTAACGTTCGGTTAGAAAACCATAACGATTAACAAGAAACCCTAGAAACCTATTCTGGAAACCCTAATTTCAGTTCTGGGAATCCGAAACCCTAATTCGGTGCATGAAACCCTAAATCGGGAACTTAATGGCGTAAGTGTAAATAATTATATGATTAATTAGGGTTAATCTTAACAAATTGGTTACAAAACCCTAATTTCACATTTAGAAAACCCTAATTACGGATTTGAAACCCTAATTTGTAAATAGGGAAAAACCTAAGTGTTAATTAAATAATTTTAATGTTAATTAGGATATATTAATTCTAATTTTCAAGTTAAGTAATTAGAAAACCCTAATCTAATTACGAAAATCTAATTTCTATTTTAGAAAATTAATTTTCTATTAGAAACCCTAATTTTGGGTTATAAACCCTAATCCGTGATTTTGACCCTAATTGCTAAATTAGCGATTTTAATTAGGAAATAATAATCCTAATTAGCGAGATTTAAATTATGATTAATTTTTTTTAATATAATTAGAAGATTATAATTATACTTAAGAAAAATTAATTTTCAATTTTGAAAACCTAATTTGGAAATTTTAGAAAATAAATTGCAAACCCTAAATTTTTCAAACCCTAAACCCTAAATTTTTTCCAAACTCTAACCAAACCCTAAACCCTAAGGGTTTGGACCATTTACATAAATGCCATTAAAATTAAATGGGAAATGACTATAATACCCTTTTGTACATTATTGAGGCTAACATGTAGGTTTTGACCTTAGGTGAGTGGTTCACCAAATCTAACCACTCGATGTGCATTATATCCAGCAAGCTCAGCCATTTTGACAGCCACATATAATGTATTATTACATTATATAAGATTAAAGAGAGAGAAAAAGACTCACTTTCTTTCTCATATGAACCAAGACCTTCTCTCTCTAGAAATTCAGAAATATGAAGTGAAAGATAGTAAGATACAAAGCTAAGATCATGTGTTAGCATTTCAAGGTCATAAAACAATGATCAGATTCAAGATTTGGACATTCAAAAGGTATAAAACCCTAATTCTAGAAATCATGTAATCTGATGTTAGTTGTTGTAATTTATTGGTTAAAGTTGTGTATTATGGTGTCTATAAGTGATCTGGGTTGATAGATCATGGATCTATAACACTTAGATGCACGAATCAAGCATTTTAAGAAATCTGGGAAAAGTTTGAAAAAGTGGCCTGACAGTCGAATGTCAGAGGCCTTAGATCTTTATGTGTTAACTGTTTTGTGTTTTTTATGTTTTGGTTCTATGCTATGACATGAGGACTATGATCCGAACCTGGAAACAGGGTCATAGAAAGTCTAGATCTCCAGTTATGATCGGTCAAAGCACGTTGACCGATCACGGATTTGCGTTCTGGGCAGCCCAAAAAATTCCCAGAAACCCAGAAAAGCCTGACAGTCAATTTTGAAGGCTATGATCTTGTGTATGTTAGGTGTTTTGGTCTTTTTGTTGTTTGATCTTTGTAACTGGTCATGTATAATATATATTAAAACCACTAGATCACTTAGAACATAACCGGAATAAAAGATAATCGCGGTCAAACTGGCGTTGACTTACTGCCTTGGACGAAATCTGGAAAACCCATATTTCTCAAGAACACTTTCCTGACATGTAGTTTGACCGGCTTGAATCTTATGATTATGGTATTATTTTGTTTCTCTGTTAGAATATTAATGTTACCTGTCATCTGGACTGGAGTATAGAAGCTTTAAATCATATAAAGTAAGCTGGGAAAACATATATTAAAGGGATCAAAAGTAGACACCTTCTACTGTTCTTCATTTTTTGGAAAACCCAGAAATGAAGAACATGCTTGTCAGACTTTTTGATTGATCATATCTCTCTGTTCTGATGTTGTATGACCCTGGAATCAGCTTGGTTGTGTACTATGACATAACGACTTCATGTGTAACACTTTAGATAACCTAGAATCATGAAGACCAAGAATCTATGCACGGTCGAACATGGTACCTTGAAAGCTGCTTAGATGAGTTTAAAGGGGGCTCAAGAACACACCGAGAACACACCTATAGCGGAGATTGCTGTCACGCTATAGAACCCTACTAATGACAGATTTTATTATTATTATTTTTCAGAAATTAATTAAAAATAGATTTTAATTATTAAAAATACTAAATAAATTCCAAAAAAATATTTTAAATTACGAAAAATAGTTTTTAATTATTTAGAGTATATTTCATAAATATTTAATATTTTTGGAATATAAATGGTTTTAATTTATTTAATTATAATATTAAATAAATGATTTAAAATGATTTTAATTCATGAAAAATCATATTAATGTATAATAAAATATTTTAAGTTATTTTTTCGGTGACTTTTAATATTTTGTGATGAAATTCATTAATTAATCAATATTAATAGTAATTAATTTATTTAATAAATATATTAAATAAATTATGGAAAAATTGAATTAATGGTTTAAAAATCATATGAAAATGATTTAAGTGTTATAAAAATATTTTAAGTTATAACCTATAACTTTTGATATTTTGTCATGAAAATATTAATATTTTAATATTAATAGTAATTATTGAATAATGAATTTAATGGTTTAAAAATCATATAAAGGTGATTTTAAAGTATTAAAATACTTTATGATATTATAAATATATTATATTATTATGACATGTATTTCATTAATATTGGATAATAAATAAATATTAATGATAAAAGAATTATGTGGTATTTAATTCATTTAAATACGTTTTTAATGATTGAAAATTCACGATAAATGATAATAATGATTTAAAAATTATTATGAGACTTGGAAAAATATTTTGACTGATATTAAAATTATCTGAGATAATTGCTAACTATTAAGTCAGAGTTTAATTGAAATTAGACTCGATAAAAGTCCGACTAGACCGTCGGGACGTTAGAATTTTATCGAATTCAACTCAGACTGTAAAAGTTTGACTTGATACCGAGTCCTATGTGTGTTTTAGAGTGATAGGATTATATGTTATGTGTAATGTGTTTAGGTTATTTTATAAATTATGATGATATTATTCTAATATTGGAGATCTATATTACTAATATTAGGTCTTCGGATAAAGCGTTATAAATTGCGTTGCGATAATCAACGGTTCAGGCAAGTTTATTTTTATTTAACTCTACTAAGAGTGTTTCATTCGGATAAGCTTATGGTTAATCATTGCTGATTACCATGTATAATTGTACTCTGTACATATTGCATGTATAAGTCAGGTATGAAAGGCTGATCACCTTCATTACCAGTTGGTTCAGATATATTTGTTCATGTATAATACTTGTTCAGTCATAAATTTGTTCCTGTTAGTTCATGATATATCGTTATATTGTTGAATTTAAACTTGTTGGGCAACTTTCATGCTCACCCTTGCTATATCATGATAAAACATTGCAGATTAAGACGAACGCGTCGGATACAGGAAAAGATTAAAGAAAGTTCCAGCTTTAGTTTATTTATGTGATTAAGAATGTAATAGTGTAGTTTGATAATAAAGTTATGTGTTAGATATTTATGAATTATGTATAAGTTAAGGTTACTCGACCTTGGGGAAAAGTGTGTAATGTAATGTATAAATAATTTATGTTTATATCTTTCGCAAATAGTAATAGTTATATAGAATGATCGAACCTGATCCGAGGTGATTTAGGACCTGGATTAGGGGTCCTCACAGCAGATGATTCTCCCGAAGATGAAGCCATTCCCCTTTTTGAACTCTCCATCGGTTCTTCATTGGGTCCTCTTCTTCCATCTTCCAAAGCTGAACCCTCCACAAGAAATGCGTTGAAGATGAATCGGGCTGACAAGATGGTCTTGCTGAGGAAATCAAAGAAACCTTATGCCCAAGCCCCCTCCAAGGCCGCTTCTTCAGCCCAACCAAAATCGACACTCCCTCCCCCTACAACAGTTACGGTGGTCGAGAATTCGGAGCAGACAGCGGATCGGCCTCTCGAACCTCGACTTAAGAAGCCTCGTCTGGTCGATGGCCCTGAACTGGTTGTTGCGGTGGTTGACCCGATCCCCAATTCAATACCTACCTCCAAAGCCAGTTCGTCTCAAGGGACGTCGACCACCTGTTGGCCAAAGAGTCCCTCAGAAGTGTTCCCTTTCAACCTGTTCGAGCACTTCAAGCTCCCTGGTGACGACGAACGGTTCAAGGGATATTCGTCCGAAGAGTATCTGGTATCCTATATTAGGGCTCAGTGTCAGGTGATCTCGAATGCCTTAAATTTATTCCTTTTCTCTTATATTATGTTTTGTATGGCTGATGTGCCTTTTGTATCAGGCCAATGCTATCCTTGCTCAAGCTATTTCGTTTCTGGCCCATGCGACTAAGAAAGAGGCCCAACTAAGAACGGATGTGGCACTTCTCGAGGCTGAGTTGCGGGGTCGAGACTTGGAACTGAAGAGGGAGAACTTCATGCTGACACTCGTAACAAGGTGACCAAGGCTGAACGTCAGGTTGCCGAACTTGAAGAACAACATTCTCTACTTCAGCAAGAGTTCATCGGTCTCGAGTGTCACGCTAAGAAGCTTGTCTAGGACAAAGAACTTTTGGCCGAGGAGAACAAGGATCTGAAGGCAACCCTTCAGACAGTTGAGGACAAGTTCTTCGAAATACACGGTCAATTGAGGACGTTGATTCAGGAGAACAACACCTTTAGAGAAGAGAGCTTCGTCATTAAGCAGCTGGCTATCAAGGAATACGAAAAATTGCCTGCCTTGACTGATAAGATCATGACCCAGTTTGCTGAAGGGGTTGAAGCTTATCAAGAAAAGCCTCGGGCGAAGCTGATTGCTGCTGGGCAGGATGCCTCTATCCTCGACTCTTCCGATGAAGAATCCGAAGCTGAAACTGACGAAGGCTCCCCTTAATAGATTATTTTTGTACTTGTAAATTTTTTATTTCTTAGTTTTGTAATTTGCTCGATCAGTTAGGCTTGTGGTATGTGTATTTGAAGCCTGTCTGATCAAGAATTGTAAAACGTTCGGATATGAATGAAATAGCAGAAATTTCTTCGTGGTTAAATCGATTAGTTGTGCTTGTGACTATTATCGATTAGTTAGGTCATTTCTGACTATCTGATCAGTTTATGTCTGAAGCATATCTGATCGAATTTGTAACTTTATCAATCAGTAATACTTGCGGCTTTTACCGATTAGTTATGTCATTTCTAACTTTCTAATCGGTTTGTGCCCGAAGCTTATCTGATCAGTTTTGTAAGAGCATTATGAATTTAAATGAAGTATAAACATTTCCCGAAGAGAAATTCTTATTTATTTCATTAATAAATTGCATAGATTACATAGATAAAGGCAAGAATAACATGGCTTTTACTGGTAATATCTCCTAAGTCTTCCAGCATGCCATGTATTCTTCACCTCAAAGCCATCCATTGCTCAAAGCCGGTAAGTCCCGGGCTTCGGCACCCCCACTACTTGATAAGGCCCCTCCCAGTTAGGCATTAACTTGTCGGTGTTCTGGGGGGTCGATGCCTCTGATTCCCGAAGTACCAAGTCTCCGGCCTCGAACCTTATTTGTTTGACTTTTTGATTGTAGTGTCGGGCGTTACACGCCGATAAATAGCTAGTCGCATACCGGTCTTTGTTCTTGAACCTCTTCCAAAAGATCTAAGTTGAGGCGTAGGTCGTTCTCGTTGTACAAATCCTTATACCGACCGACTTGAAGTGTAGGGGGATCCGATCTCAGCGGTATGAGTGCATCGGTCCGAAGGCTAATCTGAGCGGTGAGTCTCCCGTTGTTGTTCTTGGTGTAGTTCGATAGGCCCATAAAACACTAAGTAACTCTTCTGGCCAGCGACCCTTCAACTCATCCAACCTCCTTTTGATACCATTAAGTAAGGTTCGGGTGCTGACTTCCACCTGCCCATTTGACTGAGGGTGCGCCACCAAAGTTCTTCTATGTTGAATCCCCAACTCTTGTATAAAACACTCGAATTTAGATCCCACAAACTGTTTTCCATTGTCTGAGACCAAGGCCATCGGGATACCGAATCGATATACAACCCCTTCTTTGAAAAATTTTGGGCATTCCTGCTCGGAGATCTTTTATAGAGGTCTGGCTTCGACCCATTTGGTCATATAGTCGATGGCTACGATCACAAACATTACTTGCCCCTTGGCCTTTGGTAGAGGTCCCAAGATGTCGATTCCCCATATGGGAAACGAAATTGGGGATAAGATCGAATCTGACTCTTGGGGGTTGGTGTGGGATGGGCTTTGCTCAAATTGGCACTTGGGACATTTCTTGATGAAATCCTTAGCTTCTTGATAAATGGTAGGCCAGTAATATCCCTACCTCAAAATCTTATGTTCCAGTGACTTTGTTCCCATGTGATCTCCACAGATCCCTTCGTGTACCTCCCGAAGTTTATAATTTGCCTCTAACGGTGTCAAGCACTTGAGCAGTGGAGAACTGAAAGCTCTTCAATATAGATCCCCATCAATGAGGATGAAGATTGAGCTTCGGTGCTTGATCTTTCTTGCTAGTATGCGATCCGAAGGTAGAACCCTGTCGGCCAGGTAAGAGATGTATGGTGTAAGCCAGCAGTCCAGCAAATTCATACATAGTACATCCACCTTCGGAACACATGGTTGTTCTAGTACTTCTAGTTATCTGAGACCATTTGGAAGGCGGCTTTCTGTGGTTGCCAATTGAACCAAGGAATCTGCCACTGTATTGTCGGATCGATCCACTCCCTGACAGCTGAATAAAGTGAAGTATGCCAGCTTATCTTTCACCTCGGCTAAATATCTTGTCATTCTTGACCCTCGAGCTTCGTACTCCCCCGATATCTGTTCGATGACTAACTGGGAGTCACTATATATGACTAACTTCTGTACCTCTAGGCTTCAGGCCAATCGTAGGCCAGCTAGGATGGCCTCGTACTCTTCTTCATTGTTGGTGGCTTTAAATTGGAACCTGATGGCTTGTTGGACCTTGAACCTTTTAGGACTTGTCAATATGATGCCTACGCTGCAGACGTCTGAAGTTGATGAACCATCAACATACAGTGTCCACGAAGTCCCCACATATTGTATTTTAGTGACAGACCCCACATCTGGTTCTATGAACGAGCATTCTACAACGAAATCCGCCAATGCATGTCCTTTAATTGTCGTTCGGGGTCGATACTCCAATGCAAACTGCGTCAATTCCATCGCCCACGTCGCAAGCCTTCCCGAGACCTCTGGCCGGTGTAGTACCTTTTTTAGCGGTTGATCCGTGTCTATCACCACCAGCCGACTCTGGAAATAATGCTAAAGTTTTCTACTTGCAATGATCACGGCGTAGGCAAATTTTTCAAGGTTCGGGTATCGGGTTTCTGCATCTCGAAGTACATGGCTGACGTAGTATACCGGGAACTGATTTTCCCCTTTATCCCGCTCTGGCGACCCCCTTTCTTTGTAAGACCCCAACTTTTATGAATAAAGAATAATTTTCTCGAAATATATTTTTGAATATTATGGTGTGGATTTGATATAATGTTATAGTTGTGGGTAATATTTACAAATTTTGCAAAGTAAGCAACTGGTTATATAATATTCGATTGGTCGGGGAATATTAGTTTTAATAGGGAATATTTGTACGACGACACAATCATTGGTGGACCCCACAACGGAAGTATTGTCGTAGTTATAAAATGACATAATTATCTTTTTATAAAAATAATCTGCGAAAGTGTTACCAATTAAAAGCGCATTGAACTACCCGGTAGTAAAAGAAATCTGATGTCTGGCGTGGTTGGATAGTAGCACACGGTATTGATTATTGATGCTTACGTGAGAAGTCACTCAGTTATACTCAATTATTGCTACAGTAATTGATGCATCATATCTCTCATATTATTGATTCAATTATTGTCACAGTATCATCTGCCTAATATTTATTATTATTAAATCAATAATTGAGACGACAAAGTTATTCATATTATTATTTGCAATATTGACAATGTCTAGAAGTTCTATCAAAGAGAGGTTTGGTCACCTAATTACGCGCTAATAAGGAGAAATCCTTATCGGAAAGCCTCATCTTTCCTGGGAACGACCTGGTTGTTAAATATTGTGAGTTATAATATTAATGATGAATAAGTTGTGTTGATTAAAGATGAAATTGATAGTTCCATTATGTTGGGATTATTAGTGTTAGTGGAAATCGACATTTATTTCGTTAATAATTGATGTCTAGAGGTTATATTGACCAATCGGGTAATTAATCGGATAAATGAGCAATTAATTGCTATTATTTCACATACTTATAACTTTTTATTCACATGTGTGTACAATTGATTCACATTCATGTACTATTAGGGGAGGTCGTGCAAGATTAATAATACTTGCATGACTAAATTAAAAATGGAGGTATAGTTGAAGGTACTATACTGTAATTAGTTTTTTCACATGATTATACTATTGAGTCACATGAATGAACTATTAATTCACATTATTTACTATTAGGGGAGGTGGTGCAAGTTTGATAATACTTGCAGGACTAATTAAAAATGAAGAAAAAGAGGAAGGTATTATACTGTAATATTTTGAGCCCCAAAACGTGCAATTATCAAAACTATATTTTCCTATAAATATAAGCTCATTCTTCCTTCATTTCTCACCAATTCACAAAAGCTTTAGAGCAATTATTATATAGAGAAATTAAAGAAAGAAAGAAGAAGAGAAGTACGCTACCTCATTATTCCGATTATCCGTTTTTTCTAAGGTAAGGGTATTATTCTTTCGTATTCATGAAGAGAGTTATTTTCTTTCAATACTCGTAAGGGTTGTTATTCCATTCTTTATTATTATGTTGGAATAACTCATACATCATGCAATCCGCATATATGGTGAAATTCTTTTGTTATTCCATTCTTTTTTATTACATTAGAATAACCTATACGTCTTGATCAATCGCATGCCCGGTGAATTCTATTGTTATTCCATTCTTTATTATTACATTTGGAATATCGTATGCAATCTTGATTACGCATGACTGGTTCCATTCTTTATTATTACATTAGAACATCACATGCGTGCGGATTACGTATGACTGGTTCCATTCTTTATTATTACGTTGGAATAATCATGCATCATGCGGATTACGCACGCCTGGTGAATTCTTCTATTATTCCATTCTTTATTATTCTGTTGGAAAAATCTGTCTACGTGGATTATCACATGGCGGCAAAAATCTATTTGCGGTTTTATATATTTTATTATACTCAGTTGATTAAAGTTTTGGCTTCTATACTCCATGAAATTAGTGGAATATCCTTGATATTTATGCATCATCCAGTATCTTTTCATGGAAATATTCTTCTGAGCATTCTTGAATTTTACTCCAGAAAGCAGTATCATGTTGACAATTTGGACGTTATTGATTTCTGGATAAATTAAATTATAAATCTTTACAAAATTATCCTTGAACTTGTTTTTATTGAATTCTTATATCATTATCATCATCCTCATGTTTATATTATGTTGAAAGTCATCTGTGGCCTGTAGTGCATAGATGGTGTAGACACTCAAAATTTCGCTTTCCTGTTACTAACCATACAGGAGGACAAAAACGACTTCTTCACACTCCAGAGATAACCCTGGAGGACCACAACATCAATTCCAATCCCGAAGATAGCCAAAAGAGATCCAGTTCTCAACCCCAAAGATAACCCCGGGAAATCAGGTTCCAAACCTCGGAGATAACCTAGGGAAAGTCAGTTTCAACCCTGGAGATAGCCCCGGGGATCAAGATCAAAGCACGGAGATAGCCCGGGAGGTCAATCCAACCTCGAGAGATGACCACGAGGATAGTCAAAGTCAACAACAAGCCTGACCTCGAGAGACAACCACGAGAAAAGGCTGCTACAACTACGCGAAAATTGGAGATAACCCCGGGAGGGGCAAAATGGTCATTTTGCCAACTCAACTTCACTTTAAATCAAATACACTCATGTCAACTCAAAATGCTTCAATATAAGTCCCACAAGAACCATATCTTAACTTCCGAGCGCAAACTACGCAAAACGGCTCAACTGACTGCCTAACGGAAACCGGGGAATGCCATTTCGGTCATGGACCCATCTTCCTAGAATAAAAAGAGGTCAAATCATATATCATTGTGTAGCTCTCGAAAAGAGCTTTCCAGAATGGTATGGTACGCTTCCATCGGACTCCTAGATTGAAAGTTATGAGCGACCGAGCGAACAGCGCGTACGTACTTCGACAAAGTCATACAATGACGGTTTGCGGATGAATTTCCTATAACCTTTGCGAAAATGACAGACAATAGTCTGTAAAACCCCTCAGCAAAATTTGAAAATTTTTACTCTTGTGAGTGGTGTATAGGGTAGCATGTGATGCTGTGTATGTATGGTGTAAGGTGTAAGGTAAATTTCGGGGACGAAATTTTTAGAAGAAGGGGTGAATGTGACAACCAGAGAATTTTCAATTTTTTAAAAAAAAATTATTAATTGATTTGAGGTTCAAAATTAGAACCTAGATAGAAAATTAGTGTATGCGTTTAATATTTTTAAGATAGAATTTTGAGGATTTCAAAATTCTGTGAAGGATTTAAGTGAATTATTCAAGATTAAGTGTTTATGTGAATACCTAGATATGTGAATGTGGTTAATTAGTAGACCAGATAAACGATATTAATAAAACCCTAATTATATATTAAGAACTTTAACGTTTTTAGAAAACCATAACGATAAACAAGAAACCCTAGAAACCTATTTCGAAAACCCTAATTTGAATCCAAACAATAATTTAAGTGAAATAAATTCGGGAACTTAATGGCGTAAGTGTAAATAATTATATGATTAATTAGGGTTAATTTAACAAATTGGTTACAAAACCCTAATTTCATATAAAAACGGTAATTGTGGTTAATTTGTAAAGGTAGTTTTTAATGTTAATTAAATTTTCAAACCCTAAGTATTTAGAAAACCACTTGTTTGCCCCTAAAATTCGTCACCCATCTTGGGTCGCCTAATTTACATGGTAATAAATTCAAAAATACAACTTACTAACATAACTATAAATTATGTATAATCGACATAATCTGACGCGTGAGTTTGAATACAAATATTGTCTACTAGATATTATACAAACTCAAAAAGAGTCCTCATTACAACTATTATCACACTATTTCACGAGAATAGTGAGGACTACTAATGCTATCCTGCGGACCATTACTCTCGTTCCCAGGCTCGTCCCGGCTATGTTCTCATTTCACGAAGAAACGGTGAAAGAAAGGGTGAGCTCAACTAGCCCGATGAAATATTATGACTAAGATAATGCGAGAATAAATTATCATTAGCCTTCAACGATGTTAAGCGATAAAATACAATAGACAACCGGTTTAAGCTGCGGACGGAATATCTGATCCATTAAAAAGTCAAGTAGAAAATAAATCTCTACTATCTTTTAGGTTTTAAAAGGTTTCATAATTTTTTATCACTAAGACTCGGTTTAATGAATAAACCACAATATCTAATCATCCTGTACCATAGTCGAGGATTTTCATCAAATTATCAATGGTTATGACTACTATCTAGAATCACCCCTGGTCATAATCATACCAAAAACTATCCATCAACTGCATTCTGAGTCCTTTGAGGACTTTTATCACATCATTTTTATAACAAGCCGTGATTATCTTAGAATGATCCTTGGTCGTAATAATCATACTAAGTTCATCTATGCACGTAAGCGAAGATAACATACATATTATAACATGAGGATGATGACAATGACATAATAATTCAATAAAACAAGTTCAAGAATTATTTTATCCGAGGAATTAATGCGTCAAATTGTCAACAAGAATCTTGTTTTGTAGAGTAAAATTCAAGAATGATCGGAAGAATATTTCCATGAAAAGATCTTTGGATGAAAGCGCTTGAAATATCAAGAATATTCTACTAATTTCATGGAGTATAAAGTCAAAGTTTTAACCAATTTGGTATAATAAAGAATGGAATAATAAAAGAAATCACCATGCATGCGGTGCTTGCGCATAGGCGAGTTATTCAGCGAAGAATAATAATAACGGAACGGTCGGTGAAATTCACCGCAAGCGAGGATGATCAACGAGAATAATAAATCTTTGAATAATAATAAACAATGGAACCGGTGTATGGTGTAAAACACAGACGAGGATATTCAGCGAGAATAATAAATGCGAATAATAAACAATGGAACCCGGTCAGGTGTAAAAACACATGACGAGGATATTCAGCGAGAATAATAAAGAATGGAATAACGAGAAGAAAATCACCAAGTATAGGGGATTAAGCGTATCTGAGTTATTCAGCAGAATAAATAAGAATGGAATAACATAAGGATTTCACCAAGTATAGGGTATCTGGCGTACTCTGAGTTATGTATAGGGTATACCACTTTTACTGAGTTATTCAACGAGAATAATAATGAATGGAATAATGAAGTTCTCTTCATGAATAAGAAGAATAACACCCTTTACGAATTACAACAAATAATACCCACTACCTTAGTAAAAAGACCTTTGGATATCAAAGTAGTGAAGTACGAGAATACTCTTCTTCTTTCTCTCTATAGATTTTCTCTCTATAGCTTCTCTCTATAATTTCTCTCTCTAGAGTTTCGGTGAATTAAAGTAAGAAAATAATGAAGGAATGAGCTTATTTATAGGAAAATAGAATGCATAGTAATTAATCCATGAGCGGTCAGATTGATTTACTTTAATCGACGGTCCATATTTAAAGCAAAATCTTTTAAATAAAATATCATATATTCTATTTATATAAAAATATTTTACTATACAAACACTTATGCAAAACAAAACTTATGCAAAAACTTATGCAACACTATGCATAATAAAATATAATATATTCTATTTATAGAATAACTTTAATAAAGTATTACATTTTATATAAAAAGATGTTTACATTTTATTACGTTAATAATATCTGAATAAAAAAAGCGTCATTATCATTATAATAATTCATATTATTAATAAATGATAATGGAATCAAAGTTGGTGACTTCTCACATAAGCATCGATAATCAATACTGGTGTATTTCTACTATGCGACCACTGCGTATTCTTTGTACTTTTACTACTAGAGTAGTTCAATAGTATCAAGCGGTAAAACTTTTCGCGTTATTTGATAAAATATTTTTTGTCGTTTTCTCGATCAAACAATAATTACATTATGGGGTAGGTTTGATGATTGGTAGTTATACGAATATTCCTGCTAAGCAGAATATTCCCAGAGCCAATCGAATATAATATAACCACTTGCATACTTTGTAAAATTTATAAATACTACCCTGACTATAATATTATCTCAAATTCACACCATAATATTAAAAATTATTTCGACAAAATTTAAATCTTTATTGATAAAATCTGGGGTCTCTGATCTCCCTCCTTATGGAATTTTGCCCTCGAAATTAGAATGCGATACACGGTATGATAAAGAGGTGAGGATACCTTGAATACCTTTATCGTTAAAAATATTAAATTCATCTTCATGATCCGGGCGAAGATATTCATTAACAATTCATCTTTGCACTTCTGGGCCAAAGATATACAATTTGTAAAACCAATAATCTTTGAGACAGCGACTTAATAGTATCACGACCACGAATTATCCATACCACTCTTGGCGAGGATATTCGTGTTTTCAATCTGATCGTGATTATCTTAGAATAATCCTTGGTCATAATCATACCAAAAATCTATCAATGTACTACTGACTAAAGATGACTTTTACCACATCCATGAATTAATATTTCATTCTTTGAGACTCATTTCGATAATTAATCCATATCATCGAATCATCCACACTACGGGCCGAGGATATTCATTAGTATCACGACCACGAATTATCCATGCACTTACGACAAAGATAATCGTGTATTCATTAGTATCACGACCACAAATTATCCATACTTTCTACGACGAAAGATAATCGTGTATTCATTAGTATCACGACCACAAATTATCCATACATTTCGACGAAGATAATCGTGTATTCATTAGTATCCGACCACAAATTATCCATGCACTACGCCTGATAAAGATAATCGTGTATTCATTAGTATCACGACCACAAATTATCCATGCACTCTGCCAAAGATAATCGTGTATTCATTAGTATCACGACCACAAATTATCCATGCACTACTGACGAAAGATAATCGTGTATTCATTAGTATCACGACCACAAATTATCCACATTACTACTACGGCGAAGATAATCGTGTTTTCAATTACGGTTATGATTATCTTAGAACAATCCCTGGTCATAATCATACCAAGTCCATCTATACCTTCAGGCCACGAGATGACTTTCAACATAATATAAGCATGAGGATAATGATATAAAGAATCAATCAAATGAGATAAAGGATAAATATTAAACATTTATAATATAATTTATCCGATTCAAGAATATCCCCATGTTATCAATCACTTAATAATCTCATAATCTAATATCATTAATATTATAACAATATTTTAATCACTTCTTAAATTTATAAACAATTTATCTCAATTGTTTACGCTTTACCATATAATGCATTTAATCATTCAAAAATGCCATACTCATAAGATATCATCACCAATTATCAAAATCCTCAAAAAAAATATGCATATACTACATATAGGATTCTCTAGCCATAAAATCCTATTTTCAACTTTGTTACTTCACATAACATATTTAACTCATATGTTCGTAACTAAACTATTTTCATGAAAAATACTAAATCAGTCCCAAAAATATTTCTTTTCTGGGATTTAGCATAATATAGTCCCATAATGAAAATATATTTTTCTCGGAATTTTTAAAATTCATTTACTATTTTTCAAAAATCAATTTCTAATTAATTCCTTAAGAAATTAGCTACCTCAAGTTTAACTCCAAAAATTCCCAAATCTTGGCAGGACCTTACACATGTTAATGTGAGCCTCGATTTAAATTTCATGGTCGTCGGAGTTATAGAACTCAGGTTTATAGCGTTTTTAAATCGAAAAAACCTAAATATTGAAATAGTCATAACTTGCTCATTTTAAGTTAGAATGAGCTCATTTTTTGGACAGGAGGTACTTTATACCATATACCTTCATGTCCCAAAAGGCTAGAAATTTTCTCATAATTTAAGTGGCCGAAAATGCCCTTTTAAAATAAAATCAGTGACTTTTTGGTTTTTTCGACTTTTTCACTTCTTTATTAAAATCAGTCCACACAAAAATCTACAACACCTTTTCAGTGATTCCACTTGGATTAGTTAGGTAACTCATAGATCTAACTCTAGGACTTGACCACACTCAAAAATTCAAAATATAATAGGAGATATGGTGATTGAATTTCATATTCGTTTTCACAAAATCGATTTTCAACTCTTTGTGATTTCTAAGAAACTTTCATGTTTTCTCATAATAACCAACATAACTCATCATAACACTTACTAATACCACGTATACCCATGATTTTCATTAGTCAATGCTTTTATTATGACTTTCATCATAATCCACGTAAAGCAGATCCTTTTAGTTGAAGAAATATTTGAGGTTTAAGAAATGGGTTTTTATCTTGGAATTGATACAAAATTCGATTTCACGCTCTAGGGTAGGCTAGAAAGTCTTCAAGAATACGTCAAGAAATTTATTAATGATAGAAATATCATTCAAAAGCGTGACTCTCATCCAAAACTTGGATAATCGTCACATTGATACCATTGTGACTTTTATCCTTTAACTAGATAGCACCTCATAATGATGCCTATCAACTTGCCATCTTTTTTCATGATGTCGCCTAGAGAAAGTCGGCCTCGGTGCATTCCACACAAGGAAGTCAACAACGAAAGGTTCGGGGATCTTTACTTATGGCTTGATATGACAATGATTGACTTTAATGGTTTGGTTACTTGAATTCGCATGTGAGGTTGGTTATGAATATAAAAGCTAACAACCTTACGAAAAGCATGATGAGTAGTTAACCAATTGATTCCTAAAATCACATCAAAGGCAAGTATTTTTCAAAAGATAAGATCGACGAAGTAGCGTGAAAGTGTTTATTTGAATCAAACAAGATTTAAAAATAGTAAGCGGATAATGAAGGCTCCTACTATGCGAAGTTTTGACTAATAAGTCAAAGTCTAACTTCTAGGAGTCAAATTTAAGCGTTGAGCGCAAGCAAGAGAGATAAAATAATGGGTAGAAGCCGGTATCTTATAAGGTATAGACTTATGATTTATAATTAACTAAACCGTGCTAACCCGTTCGGTTTACTCGCTTTTTTGAAGTCATGAAAATGCACTTCCTAAAACCAACGACTTTGTTTTGTCCATATCCACCTTTTGGTGCCATAGTCAGACTAGACTTGACTTTGGTGCACAACAAAATTGAGCTAAATGACCTTCTCTTCTTGCAATTTCCACTTCTATTATCTTTGCCGTGATTACCCATAGAAGTGGTTACCATTCTTAGCATGATAATTTCCCCACGATGGTTATCATTGTTACGATAGCCGTTGCCACCGGTATGATTATTATCGTGTTGTTGGTCGTTACCTTTTGTTTGAATTTGAATCAACACTCTCATGTGCTTCATTGCTTATCTCGGCATTTTCGGATGCCATTCTCAAACAACTTTGTCACAAAACAAGGGTTAATTAACATATCACATATTATCCCTATACTCTACGTGAGCCAATTAAATACCAAATAAATTTAGGTAGGTCATACTAGTGAAGAATTCCCCGTCTCTCCCCTCTAGTTCTTATCTCACATCTTAGCGGGGATCATATCCTAAGCTACGATACCTGTTGTGGCGCCCCCAAAATTAGGTATCGTCACCCATCTTGGGTCGCCACTTACATGGTACATAAATTCAAAATAACTTACTAATATAAGCATGTAGGTGTACAATACGACATAAGCGTGAGTTTGAATACAAATATTGTCTACTAGATATATATACAAACTCAAAAGAGTCCTCATTACAACTATTATCACACTATTTCACAGAATAGTGAGGACTACTAATGCTATCCTACGGACCATTACTCGTTCCCAGGCTCGTCCCGGCTATGTTCTCATTTCACGAAGAGAAAACGGTGAAAAAAGGGTGAGCTCAACTAGCCCGATGAAATATTATGACTAAGATAATGCGAGAATAAATTATCATTAGCCTTCATGAGGTGTTAAAGCGATAAAATACAATAGACAACCGGTTTAGCTGCGGCGGAATATCTGATCCATTAAAAAAGTCAGTAGAAAATAAAAGTCTACTATCTTTTAGGTTTTAAAGGTTTTCATAAATTTTTATCACTAAGACTCGATTTAATGAATAAACCACAATATCTAATCATCCCTATACCATAGTCGAGGATTTTCATCAAATTATCAATGGTAATGACTATCTCAAGAATCACCCCTGGTCATAATCATACCAAAAACTATCCATCTTTGCATTACAGACCCTTTGAGGACTTTTATCACATCATTTATAACAAGCGTGATGATTATCTTAGAATGATCCACTGGTCATAATCATACTAAGTTCATCTATATCTTGCGTAAGCGAAGATAACATATTATAACATGAGGATGATGACAATGACATAATAATTCAATAAAACAAGTTCAAGAATTATTTTATCCGAGGAATTAATAACGTCAAATTGTCGACGAGATCTTTGTTTTGTAGAGTAAAATTCAAGAATGATCGGGAAGAATATTTCCATGAAAGATCTTTGGATGAAAGCGCAAATATCAAGAATATTCTACTAATTTCATGGAGTATAGAAGTCAAAGTTTTAACCAATGGGTATAATAAAGAATGGAATAACAAAAAGAAATCACCGTGCATGCGGTGCCGCATGCAAGCGAGTTATTCAGCGAGAATAATAATAACGGAACGGGTCGGTGAAATTCACTGCAAGCAGGATGATCAACAGAATAATAAAATCTTTGAATAATAATAAACAATGGGAACCGGTCAGGTGTAAAAACACAGACGAGGATATTCAGCAGAATAATAAATGCGGAATAATAAACAATGGAACCGGTCGGTGTCAGACAGGATATTATAGAATAATAAAGAATGGAATAACGAGAAGAAGATCACCAAGTATAGGGGATTAAGCGTATCTGAGTTATTCAAGAATAAATAAGAATGGAATAATATAAAGGATTTCACAAGTATAGGGTGTCTGGCATATCTGAGGTTATGTATAGGGTATACCACTTTTACGAGTTATTCAACGAGAATAATAATGAATGGAATAATGAAGTTCTCTTCATGAATAAGAAAGAATAACACCCCTTACGGTACAACAAATAATACCCCTTACCTTAGTAAAAAGACCTTTGGATATCAAAGTAGTGAAGTGCAGAATACTTCTTCTTCTTTCTCTATAGATTTTCTCTCTATAGCTTCTCTCTATATAATTTCTCTCTAGAGTTTAGGTGAATTAAGTAAAAGAAAATAATGAAGGAATGAGCTTCTATTTATAGGAAAATAGAATGCATAGTAATTAATCCATGAGCGGTCAGATTGATTTACTTTAATCGGCGGTCCATATTTAAAAGCAAAATCTTTTAAATAAAATATCATATATTCTATTTATATAAAAACATTTTACTATGCAAACACTTTATGCAACACTCAAAAAACACGAAATAACTGACATTTATGCATAATAAAATATAATATATTCTATTTATAGAATAACTTTAATAAAGTATACATTTTATATAAAAAGATGTTTACATTTTATTACGTTAATAATCTGAATAAAACAAAAGCGTCATTATCATTATAATAATTCATATTATTAATCGTCGATAATGGAATCAAAGGGTGACTTCTCACATAAGCATCGATAATCGATACTGGTATCTTTCTTATGCGACCACACGTATTCTTTGTACTTTTACTCTACAAGAGTAGTTCAGCGGTATCAGCGGTAAAACTTTCATAGTTATTTTGATAAAATATTTTTGTCGTTTTCTCGATCAAAATTTAAAAACAAAATAATTACATTGTGGGGTCCACCAATGATTGGTAGTTATGCGAATATTCCTAACTTAAGCCGAATATTCCCAGAGCCAATCGAATATAATATAACCACTTGCATACTTTGCAAAATTTATAAATACTACCCTGACTATAATATTATCTCAAATTCACACCATAATATTAAAAATTATTTCGACAAAATTTAAATCTTTATTGATAAAATCTGGGGTCTTTTCATATGTAACACTTTAGATAACCTAGAATCATGAAGACCAAGAATCTATGCATGATCAAACATGGTACCTTGAATCGAAATTAGATGAGTTTTAAGTTAGTGCTCAAGAACACACCGAGAACACCTATAATGACAGATTGCATGCGCTATATAAAAGCTCTTTAATGACAGTTTTATTATTATTATTTTTCGAAATTAATTAAAATAGATTTTAATTATTAAAATACTAAATAAATTCCAAAAATTATTTTAAATTCTAAAAATAGTTTTTAATTATTTAGATTTTAATTAGTATATTTCATAAATATTTAATATTTTTGGAATATAAATGGTATTTATTTATTTAATTATAATATTAAATAAATGATTTAAAAATGATTTTAATTCATGAAAAATTATATTAATGTATAATAAAATATTTTAAGTTATTTTCGGTGACTTTTAATATTTTGTGATGAAATTCATTAATTAATCAATATTAATGGTAATTAATTTATTTAATAAATATATTAAATAAATTAAGGAAAAATAGAATTAATGGTTTAAAAATCATATGAAAATGATTTAAGTGTTATAAAAATATTTTAAGTTATAACCTATAACTTTTGATATTTTGTCATGAAAATATTAATATTTTAATATTAATAGTAATTATCGAATAATGAATTTAATGGTTTAAAAATCATATAAAGGTAATTTTAAAGTATTAAAAATACTTTATGATATTATAAATATATTATAATATTATGACATGTATTTCATTAATATTGGATAATAAATAAATATTAATGATAAAAGAATTATGTGGTATTTAATTCATTTAAATACGTTTTTAATGATTGAAAATTAAGCGATAAATGATAATAATTATTAAAAATTATTATGAGACTTGGAAAAATATTTCAACTGATATTAAAATTATCTGAGATAATTTTTAGCTATTAAGTCAGAGTTTAATTGAACTTAGACTCGATAAAAGTCCGACTAAACCGTCGGGACGTTAGAATTTTAATTAATTCAACTCGAATCGTAAAAGTTTGACTTATCTGATCTTAGGAGTCCTATGTGTGTTTTAGACTGATAGGATTATGTGTTATGTGTAATGTGTTTAGGTTATTTTATAAATTGAGATGATATTATTCTAATATTGGAGATCTATATTACTAATATTAGGTCTTCGGATAAAGCGTTATAAATTGTGTTGCGGTAATCAACGGTTCAGGCAAGTTTATTTTTACTTAACTCTACTCAGAGTGTTTCATTCGGATAAGCTTATGGTTAATCATTGCTGATTGCCATATATAATTGTACTACTGTACATATCAGATGTATAAGTCGGTATGAAAAGGTCGATCACCTTCATTACCAGTTGGTTCAGATATATTTGTTCATGTATAATACTTGTTCAGTCATAAATTTGTTCCTGTTAGTTCATGATATATCGTTATATTGTTGAATTTAAACTTGCTGGGCAACTTTCATGCTCACCCTTGC
The DNA here is from genome assembly GCA_020205615.1 of Panax quinquefolius. Classification (NCBI taxonomy): domain Eukaryota; kingdom Viridiplantae; phylum Streptophyta; class Magnoliopsida; order Apiales; family Araliaceae; genus Panax; species Panax quinquefolius. The sequence goes on along the minus strand of CM035167.1, from coordinate 55,599,988 downwards.
TATATCATGATAAAACATTGCAGATTAAGACGAACGCGTCGGATACAGGAAAAGATTAAAGAAAGTTCCATCTTTAGTTTATGTATGTGATTAAGAATGTAATAATGTAGTTTGATAATAAAGTTATGTGTTAGATATTTATGAATTATGTATAAGTTAAGGTTACTCGACCTTGGGGAAAAGTGTGTAATGTAATGTATAAATAATTTATGTTTATATCTTCTGCAAATAGTAATAGTTATATAGAATGATCGAACCGGATCCGAGGTGATTTAGGACCTGGATTAGGGGTCCTCACAGCAGATGATTCTCCCGAAGATGAAGTCATTCCCCTTTTTGAACTCTCCATCGGTTCTTCATTGGGTCCTCTTCTTCCATCTTCCAAAGCTGAACCCTCCACAAGAAATGCGTTGAAGATGAACCGGGCTGACAAGATGGTCTTGTTGAGGAAATCAAAGAAACCTTATGCCCAAGCGCCCAAGGCCGCGCTTCTTGATTGAAAATCCACACTCCTCCCCTACTGCGATTCTGGTAGTCAAGGATTTGGAGCAGACAGCGGATCGGCCTCTCGAACCTCGACTTAAGAAGCCTTGTCTGGTCGATGGCCCTGAACTAGTTGTTGCGGTGGTTGACCCGATCCCCAATTCAATACCTACCTCCAATGCCAGTTCGTCTCAAGGGACGCCGACCACCTGTTGGCCAAAGAGTCCCTCAGAAGTGTTCCCTTTCAAACTATTCGAGCACTTCAAGCTCCCTAGTGATGACGAACGGTTCAAGGGATATTCGTCCGAAGAGTATCTGGTATCCTATATCAGGGCTCAGTGTCAGGTGATCTCGAATGCCTTAAATTTATTCCTTTTCTCTTATATTGTGTTTTGTATGGCTGATGTGCCTTTTGTATCAGGCCAATGCTATCCTAGCTCAAGCTATTTCGCCTCTGGCCCATGCGACTAAGAAAGAGGCCCAACTAAGGACGGATGTGGCACTTCTCAAGGCTGAGTTGCGGGGTCGAGACTTGGAACTGAAGAGGGAGAGAGAACTTCATGCTGACACTCGTAACAAGGTGACCAAGGCTGAACGTCAGGTTGCCGAACTTGAAGAACAACATTCTCTACTTCAGCAAGAGCTCATCGATCTTGAGGGTCACGCCAAGAAGCTTGTCCAGGACAAAGAACTTTTGATCCAGGAGAACAAGGATCTGAAGGCGACCCTTCAGACAGTTGAGGATAAGTTCTTCAGAATACACGGTCAATTGAGGACGTTAATTCAGGAGAACAACACCTTTAGAGAAGAGAGCTTCGTCATTAAGCAGCTGGCTATCAAGGAATACGAGAAATCTCCTTCCTTGATTGATAAGATCATGACCCAGTTTGCTGAAGGGGTTGAAGCTTATCGAGAAAAGCCTTGGGCAAAGCTGATTGCTGCTGGGTAGGATATGAATGAAATATCAGAAATTTCTTCGTGGTTAAATCGATTAGCTGTGCTTGTGACTATTATCGATTAGTTAGGTCATTTCTGACTATCTGATCAGTTTATGTCTGAAGCGTATCTAATCGGATTTGTAACTTTATCAATCAGTTATACTTGCGGCTTTTACCGATTAGTTATGTCATTTCTAACTTTCTAATCGGTTTGTGCCCGAAGCTTATCTGATCAGTTTTGTAAGAGCATTATGAATTTAAATGAAGTACAAACATTTTCCGAAGAGAAATTCTTATTTATTTCATTAATAAATTGCATAGATTACATAGATAAAGGCAAGAATAACAAGGCTTTTACTGGTAATATCTCCTAAGTCTTCCAGCATGCCATGTATTCTTCACCTCAAAGCCATCCATTGCTCGAAGCCGGTAAGTCCCGGGCTTCTGCACCCCCACTACTTGATAAGGCCCCTCCCAGTTAGGCATTAACTTGTCGGTTTTCTGGGGGGTCGATGCCTCTGATTCCCGAAGTACTAAGTCTCCGACCTCGAACCTTGTTTGTTTGACTTTTTGATTGTAGTGTCGGGCAGTACACTTCTGATAAATAGCTAGTCGTATCAGTGCTAACTGCTGAACCTCTTCCAAAAGATCTAAGTTGAGGCGTAGGTCGTTCTCGTTGTACAAATCCTTATACTGACTGACCCAAAGTGTAGGGGATCCGATCTCAATAGGTATGAGTGCATCGGTCCCGAAGGCTAATCTGAACGGTGAGTCTCCCGTTGTTGTTCTTGGTGTAGTTCGATAGGCCCATAAAACACTAAGTAACTCTTCTGGCCAGCGACCCTTCAACTCATCCAACCTCCTTTTGATACCGTTAAGTAAGGTTTGGTTGCTGACTTCCACCTACCCATTCGACTGAGGGTGTGCCACCAAAGTTCTTCTATGTTGAATCCCCAACTCTTGTATAAAACACTCGAATTTAGATCCCACAAACTGTTTGCCATTGTCTGAGACCAAGGCCATCGGGATACCGAATCGATATACAACCCCTTCTTTGAAAAATTTCGGGCATTCCTGCTCGGAGATCTTTTATAGAGGTCTGGCTTCGACCCATTTTGGTCATATAGTCGATGGCTACGATCACAAACATTACTTACCCCTTGGCCTTTGGTAGATACCCCAAGATGTCGATTCCCCATATGGGAAACGAAATTGGGAATAAGACTGAATACAGCTCTTCGGGGGGTTGGTGTGGGAAGGCACTGTTCAGCTGGCACTTGGGACATTTCATGACGAAATCCTTAGCTTCTTGATAAATGATAGGCCAGTAATATCCTTACCTCAAAATCTTATGTGCCAGTGGCTTTGCTCCCATGTGATCTCTACAGATCCCTTCGTGTACCTCCTGAAGTGTATAGTTTGCCTCTAACGGTGTCAAGCACTTGAGTAGTGGGGAACTGAAAGCTCTTCGATATAGATGCCCATCAATGAGGATGAAGATTGAGCTTCGGTGCTTGATCTTTCTTGCTAGTATGCGATCCGAAGGTAGAACCCTGTCAGCCAGGTGAGAGATGTATGGTGTAAGCCAGCAGTCGAGCAAATTCATACATAGTACATCCACCTTCGGAACACATGGTTGTCCTAGTACTTCTAGTTGTACCGACCCGCTGAAGGAACTGGCTTCGGTGGTTGCCAATCGAGCCAAGGAATCTGCCACTGTATTGTCGGATCGATCCACTCCCTGGCAGCTGAATAAAGTGAAGTATGCCAGCTTATCTTTCACCTCGGCTAAATATCTTGTCATTCTTGACCCCCGAGCTTCGTACTCCCCCGATATCTGTTCGATGACTAACTGGGAGTCACTACATATGACTAACTTCTGTACCTCCAGGCTTCAGGCCAATCGTAGGCCAACTAGGATGGCCTCGTACTCTGCTTCGTTGTTGGTGGCTTTGAATTGGAACCTGATGGCTTGTTGGACCTTGAACCTTTTAGGACTTGTCAATATGATGCCTACGCTCCTGACGTCTGAAGTTGATGAACCATCAACATACAGTGTCCACGAAGTCCCCACATATTGTATTTTAGTGACCGACCCCACATCTGGTTCTGTGAACGAGCATTCTACAACGAAATCCGCCGATGCATGTCCTTTAATTGTGGTTCAGGGTCGATACTCCAATGCAAACTACGTCAATTCCATCGCCCACGTCGCAAGCCTTCCCAAGACCTCTGGCCGGTGTAATACCTTTTTTAGCGGCTGATCCGTGTCTATCACCACCAGCCGACTCTGGAAATAATGCCGAAGTTTTCTACTTGCAATGATCACGGCGTAGGAAAATTTTTCAAGGTTCGGGTAACGGGTTTCTGCATCTCGAAGTACATGGCTGACGTAGTATACCGGGAACTGATTTCCCCCTTTATCCCGCACTAATGACGCCCCCACTGCTGTAAGACCCCAACTTTTATGAATAAAGAATAATTTTCTCGAAATATATTTTTGAATATTATGGTGTGGATTTGATATAATGTTATAGTTGTGGGTAATATTTACAAATTTTACAAAGTAAGCAACTGGTTATATAATATTCGATTGGTCGGGGAATATTAGTTTTAATAGGGAATATTTGTACGACGACACAATCATTGGTGGACCCCACAACGGAAGTATTGTCGTAGTTATAAAATGAGATAATTATCTTTTTATAAAAATAACAGCGAAAGTGTTACCGTTAAAACTGTTGAACTACCCGGTAGTAAAAGTACAAAGAATACGATGTCTGGCGTGGTAAGCGTAGCACACGGTATTGATTATTGATGCTTACGTGAGAAGTCACTCGGTTATACTCAATTATCACACAAAGAATTGTCGCATCATATCTCTCATATTATTGATTCAATTATTGTCACACAAGATTATCCGCCTAATATTTATTATTATTAAATTAATAATTGAGACGACAAAGTTATTCATATTATTATTTGCAAAATTGACAATGTCAGAAATTTCACGAGGAGAGGTTTGGTCACCTAATTATTACCAATAAGGAGAAATCCTTATCGGAAAGCCTCATCTTTCACAGGAACGACCTGGTTGTTAAATATTGTGAGTTATAATATTAATGATGAATAAGTTGTGTTGATTAAAGATGAAATTGATAGTTCCATTGTGTTGGGATTATTAGTGTTAGTGGAAATTAACATTTATTTCGTTAATAATTGATGTCTAGAGGTTATATTGACCAATCGGGTAATTAATCGGATAAATGAGCAATTAATTGCTATTATTTCACATGCTTATAACTTTTTATTCAAATGTGTGTACAATTGATTCACATTCATGTACTATTAGGGGAGGTCGTGCAAGATTAATAATACTTGCATGACTAAATTAAAAATGGAGGTATAGTTGAAGGTACTATACTGTAATTAGTTTTTTCACATGATTATACTATTGAGTCACATGAATGAACTATTAATTCACATTATTTACTATTAGGGGAGGTGGTGCAAGTTTGATAATACTTCCAGGACTAATTAAAAATGAAGAAAAAGAGGAAGGTATTATACTGTAATATTTTGAGCCCCAAAACGTGCAATTATCAACACTATATTTTTCAATAAATAGAAGCTCATTCTTCCTTCATTTCTCACCAATTCACAAAAGCTTTAGAGCAATTATTATAGAGAGAAATTAAAGAAAGAAAGAAGAAGAGAAGTCTGCTACCTCACTATTCCAGTATCCAATTTTTCTAAGGTAAGGGGTATTATTCTTTCGTATTCATGAAGAGAGTTATTTTCTTTCAATACTCGTAAGGGTTGTTATTCCATTCTTTATTATTATGTTGGAATAACCTGTCTATGCGAAGTACCGCATATATGGTGAAATTCTTTTGTTATTCCATTCTTTTTTATTCTGTTAGAATAACTCGTCTCAGGTCTCAATCGATGCCTGCGTGAATTCTATTGTTATTCCATTCTTTATTATTCATTTGGAATACGTATACATGCAGATTACGCATGACTGGTTCCATTCTTTATTATTCTGGTTAGAACATCCGTTTGTTGCGGATTACGTATGACTGGTTCTATTCTTTATTATTCATTGGAATAACCTATCTGCATGCGGATTATGACGCTCGGTGAATTCTTCTATTATTCCATTCTTTATTATTACATTGGAATAATGCATCACGTGGATTATCACATGGCGGCAAAAATCCATTTGCGGTTTTATATATTTTATTATACTCAGTTGATTAAAGTTTTGGCTTCTATACTCCATGAAATTAGTGGAATATCCTTGATATTTGTGCTTTATCCAGTATCTTTTCATGGAAATATTCTTCTGAGCATTCTTGAATTTTACTCCAGAAAGCAGTATTATGTTGACAATTTGGATGTTATTGATTTCTGGATAAATTAAATTATAAATCTTTACAAATTTATCCTTGAACTTGTTTTTATTGAATTATTATATCATTATCATCATCCTCATGTTTATATTATGTTGAAAGTCATCTGTGGCCTGTAGTGCATAGATGGTGTAGACACTCGAAATTTCGCTTTCCTGTTACTAACCATACAGGAGGACAAAAACGACTTCTTCACACTCCAGAGATAACCCTGGAGGACCACAACATCAATTCCAATCCCGAAGATAGCCAGAAGAGATCCAGTTCTCAACCCCAAAGATAACCCCGGGAAATCAGGTTCCAAACCTCGGAGATAACCTAGGGAAAGTCAGTTTCAACCCCGGAGATAGCCCCGGGGGATCAAGATCAATGCCTGGAGATAGCCCTAGGAGGTCAATCCAACCTCAGAGATGACCCTGAGGATAGTTAAAGTCAACAACAAGCCAACCTCAGAGACAACCCTGAGAAAAGACTGCTACTACTGCGCGAAAATCGGAGATAACCCCGGGAGGGGCAAAATGGTCATTTTTCCAACTCAACTTCACTTTAAATCAAATACACTCATGTCAACTCAAAATGCTTCAATATAAGTCCCACAAGAACCATATCTTAACTTCCGAGCGCAAACTACGCAAAACGGCTCAACTGATTGCCTAACGGAAACTGGGGAATGCCATTTCGGTCATGGACCCATCTTCCTGGAATAAAAAAAGGTCAAATCATATATCATTGTGTATCTCTCAGAAAGACCTTTCTTGAATGGTATGTCACGCTTCCATGGGACTCCCGGATTGAAAGTTATGAGCGGCGATCGAGCGAGCAGTACAGCGTCGTATATTTCGACACTGGCGAGACCCACATTGCCTGGGGCACCTTCAAAGCAAGCAGTACACACACTATTAGGTGCCGCAGGTAGACCTGCGGCTCTTCCCTCTATAAATAGAGGGCTTGGGGTGGCCATTTTGTAAGAAAAAAAGGTGAGGAAGCCCTGCCCAATTTGTTCTGCACTCACCCCCATGCAGTGTACTTTCCCCCTCTAAACACCTGTGAGCTCATATATAGCCCTTTTGTACCTACAAGAGTCAGTGTTTACCCACTCTAAAGATATAGAAGCCTTCTTTATCAGTCAGTTGTAAGCCTTCTCACACACTTTAGAGTCTTTCTCTTCATCTTTGCACACACCCTTCTACACGTTGAGAGTCGTGTTGCTTGCTTTTGCCTGACTGGACTTGATCAGTGGTTTCATTCGATCTGTATATATATATATATATATATATATATATATATATATATATATATATATATATATATATATATATATATATATATTGACTAACATTATCGAGTTATACCTCAATTGAGCCTAGACTTGATTAGTGCGTTTCTTCGCTTTTATATATATATATATATATATATATATATATATATATATATATATATTTGTTGTGGGACTACTGTTCGATGAGCACGATTTTACATCAAGAATGCGTTTACTCGCTTTATATATATATATATATATATATATATATATATATAAAAGCTTAGTAAACGCACTAGGATGTAAAATCTGTGCTCATCAATGTAGTCCCACAAATATATATATATATATATATATATATATATATATATATATATATATATATATATATATATTGTCCCACAGAGTTTACTTCGTGGTGGTTGATCGCTTATGACTTTCTTTACATTTCGTCCACTTTGAGTTTCCTTCGTGGCGGTTGGCCGTATTCTGACTTTATTTACATTTCGTCCACTTTGAGTTTCCTCCATGGTGGTTGATAGCTTTTCATGACTTTATTTACATTTCGATCCCCATGGAGGTGCTTCGTGGTTGGTGATCACATCTGTATATATATATATATATATATATATATATATATATATATATATATATTTACTGACTTTTATATATATACCGCTACTACTTTCATATAAAGCTGCAAAGATCTTGTGCTTTAGAATCATGTGATCATGATTCATCCCATTGAATCTAGATTCGGTTCCCATGATGGACATTTTCAGCTGTAAGCAACTTGTAAATTATTCTGCGGTGTCTGAATTTCCTCAGATGGTTTCCATACCCACGAGGAAGTCGGCATTATTTTGTATATTATTTTCATACGGATGCCTCGCATTCGTAAAATAAAATCAATCAAGCCAAACACTTAATAAAATGGGAGTGTAAAAGGTCTTAATTACTATTGAGCGTCAGGGTTTGAAAAACCGTTTTTATAAAACATCATTGTCATACCTTGCTAAAAACTGAATTTTTATATAAATTCAAACCCTGTGTATATAGGTTCGAACGAGGCCTCGCACTACTTCTAAATAACAGCACATTGACCCACACACACACACATTTATATTATAGTTTCTTGAAAAGAGGCGGTCACCGTGGTAACACGGATGTCGGGGGGTGCCTAACACCTTCCTCCCGCATAACCAAGTCCCCGGACCCTAATGAATCTTGGTTTCATTTAATTCGCTTTTATGATGTCACATCATTTGGGTCAATGTGCAAACCTTTTCTCGGTTGTGTTGGTACAACCATTTAAAAACCAATGGCGACTCTTAACAAATCCATCGTCGACATTATACATGTCAGACCTTTTTAACTTGTTTTTTCAAACAAATCTCACCTAAAATGAGAACACCAAAGAACAAGTAACGGAAAAGGACATCTAAAAAATCCTGACGTCGACAGATGGACTTGGTATGATTATGACCAGGGATTATTCAGGATAATCATGACCGTAATGTTACAAATGATGTGGTAAAAGTCCTCATTGGCCGTAGTGCATTGATGGACAGTTGTTGGCATGATCATGACCATTGATGAATACACAAATATCCTTGGCCCGTAGTGCATGGATAATTTGTGGTCGTGATACTAATGAATATCCTTGGCCATAGTGCAGGGATGATGTGGTTTATTTATTAAGCTGAGTCTTAGCGATAAAATTGATGAAAAACTTTTTAAATCATAGAAGATAGTAGATTTTATTCTCTACTTGAATCTTCTAATGGATTGTTTATTTCGCTGCAGTTAAACTTGATGTTTATTATATTTTATTAGTTTAACACTGTTGAAGGTTAATGATAATTTATTCTGCATTATCTTAGTCATAATATTTCTTACTGGGCTAGTTGAGCTCACCCTTTTTTTCACTGTTCTCTTCAGGAAATGAGAACGTAGCCGACTGAACGGAGTGATGGTCCAGATGATAGCATTAGTAGTCCTCACTATTCTGTTAAATAGTGTGATAATAAATATAATTTGGACTCCATTGGGTGTGGATATTGCCTAGATGACAATATTCTTATTAAAACTGTTAGATTATGTTTTGTCGTATTTTACACGACTGTTGTATAATTAAGTTGTATTTGAATTTTGTACCATGTATTTGGCGACTCAAGATGGGTGATGTATACCTATTTTGGGGGTGTCACAGTTGGTATCAAAGCTTAGGGATATGATACATGGCTGAGATGTGAGACAAGAACTAGGAGGGGAGAGACGGGGAATTCCTTCGTTAGTATGACCTACCTAAGTTTATTTGGTATTTAATTGGTCGGTCAGAGTATAGGGATAATATGTGACATGTCAAGTAACCCTTGTTTTGTGGCAGTATTTGAAAATGACATCCGAGAATATTGAGAATAGCAATGGAGCACAGGAGACCGTTTAGTATCCACAGATCAATAATAAGGATAATGTACATCAGGAAGGCGACAATCCTCATGAAAACAACAACACTGACCAAATGATGAACGATGGAATGTTCAGAGGCTTTATGCAATTCATGCAACATCAGGCGAGAACGGCTCCTGTCCAAAATGTAGGTAGAAACACTAGAAACTCTCGGACGGTCATCGCTAAACAGTTCAAGGAGCTGGGACCACCGGAGTTTATTGGAGAGCCAAAACCACTTAAGGCAGAAGCGTGGATAAAGTAGATCACCAAGATATTTGATGTTTTGGGATGCTCCGAGGAGCAAAAGGTTCCATTTGCCACCTTTATGTTGCGAGGAGAGGTAGATTACTGGTGGGAATCGGTAAAGCGTACTCATCCTGCCGCACTGAAGATGTCTTGGGAGAAGTTCCAAGAACTATTCAACGACAAGTACTTTCCCGAAAGTATTCGTCACATGAAAGAGGTAAAGTTCATCAAGTTGGAGCAGAACAATATGACCATGTCACAGTACGAAGCTAAGTTTGCTGAGTTGTCCCGGTTTGCATCTCACTTGGTTGATAATGAGGAGAGAATGACGCGGATGTTTCTAAGAGGTTTGAAACCCGAGATAAGTCAATACTTAATTTCTCACAAACTTTGTTTGTATTCAAATGTTGTTAATAGGGCTCAGTTATTAGAGTGCGATAACGAGTCAACTCAACCAAGAGAAAGCAGCCGGCAAAATGATAATACCAGTGGTAGCAGTCATCGAAGCGGTGACAACAAACGTGGAGGAAATCAACATGCCAGAAATGGTAACCACTTCGGTGGTAATCATGGCCAAGACAGTAAAAATGGACATTTCAAGAAAAGGAGATTCAACAATGATGGAAAACGTCAAGACCAAAGACCCGTTGTTAAGGAAGGAGAACCGACCACCTATCATATGCTTAAAATGCGGAGGGAGGACATATCGATCCAAAGCGCACGATGCGATCAAAGCGTGTTATAATTGTGGAAGAGAAGGTCACCTAGCCTGATTTTGTCATGTACCAAAGACAAGTCCAGCTGGGATGGAGGCACCAAAGGCCTTCCCAGAAAAGTCAAAGCTGGTAGTTCAAGGGAGAGCGTTTGTCGTAACCTCCCAGAAAGCAAGGAACTCGAACGAGGTCATCACGGGTAAGTTTATCATAAATTCTAGCGAAGTATATACCTTATTTGATACCGGTTCTACCCATTCTTTTATTTCTCCTACTTGCGTTCAACATTTAAATTTGACTCCGGAGAAATTAGACTTTGACTTATCGGTTGAAACTCCTTTGGGAGAAACCTTCATTACATCCACTGTTTATAAGTCTTATTTGATTCAAATCAGTAACCGCACTTTACCTGTCGATCTAATTTCTTTATAAATACTTGCATTTGACGTGATTCTAGGGATTGATTGGTTAACTACTCATCATGCTAAAATTGATTATTTTCGTAAGGCTGTTAGCTTTCATATTCCTAATCAACCTATTATGCGAATTCAAGCGACCAAACCATTAAAATCAATCACGGTCATCTCAAGCCATAAAGCTATTCGTTTATTGAAAAACGGATGTAAAGCTTTCTTAGCTCATGTCACAGATTTAAACAAAAATACGTCAGATTTGAAAGATATTTCTATTGTTAATAAATTTCATGACGTATTCCCTGAAGAACTTCCTGGCCTACCCCCAGAGCGTGAAATTGAATTTTTTATCGACCTTGAACCCAATACAAAACCCATTTCCAAAGCCCCATATCGAATGGCTCCTATTGAACTTCAGGAGTTAAAGACCCAATTGCATGAATTGTTAGACATCAGTTTCATTCTTCCTACTACGTCTCCTTGGGGTGCTCCTGTTCTATTCGTGAAGAAGAAAGATGGAAGTATGCAACTTTGTATTGATTATCAGGAGTTGAATCATGTCACCATCAAAAATAGGTACTCGTTGCCTCGCATTGATGACCTGTTTGACCAGTTGCAAGGCGCCAAATTCTTTTCAAAGATTGATCTTCATTCCGAATATCATCAGTTGAAGATTAAAACTGATGACATTCCAAAGACTGCTTTCAGAACTCGATACGGGCATTATAAATTCTTAGTCATGTCTTTTGGATTGACTAATGCTCCTGCTGCCTTCATGGATATGATGAACCGAGTATTCAAGGAATATTTGGATCACTTTGTGGTCGTCTTTATTGATGACATCTTTATATACTCCAAAACCCATGAAGACCATGAGCAACACTTGAGGCTAATACTCCAAAAGCTTCGTGAAAACAAGCTATATGCCAAGTTGAAGAAATGCGAGTTTTGGCTTGAGGAAGTTACATTCCTTGGGCACGTGATATCAAATCATGGGATATTTGTTGACCCGGCAAAGATTGAAGCAATTCAAAGCTGGGAGCAACCTAAATTAGTGGCCGAAGTACGTAGCTTTCTCAGCTTAGCTGGTTATTATCGGAGATTCATAGAAGGATTTTCTCGAATCGCTACTCCATTAACTCAGCTGACTCGAAAAGATACAAAATTCGGTTGGAGCGAGGAATGTGAGAAGAGTTTTCAAGAACTCAAGAGGAGACTCATTTCAAAGACTGTTCGACAATACCATCTCGCTCGAAGGGATTTGTCATCTACAGTGATGCTTCAGGCAAAGGGTTAGGATGTATTCTCATGCAACATGGGAAAGTCATAGCTTATGCCTCATGACAACTCAAAGAATATGAGAGGAATTATCCTACTCATGATCTAGAGTTGGTAGCAGTCATTTTTACGCTTAAGATTTGGAGGCATTACCTGTATGGAGAGAAGGTGGAGATCTATACGGATCATAAAAGCCTCAAATATTTCTTCACTCAAAAGGAACTCAACATGCGACAACGACGATGGCTTGATTTGTTGAAAGATTACGATCATACTATTCAATACCATCCTAGAAAAGAGAACGTAGTAGATGATGCATTGAGTAAAAAATTATATGCGGGTACGAGTGCATTATTGTCAACGCAAAGGCCCATTTTATATGAATTACAAAGGATGGAGATAGAGTTAAAGACTCCAGGGACCCATGTGATGATGGCGAATATACGAGTAGAACCGACTTTAATCGATAAAGTTAAAGCTGCTCAAGCTACAGACCTGGAGCTGATGAGTATGAGGAAGAAAGAGCAAGAAAGCGCTATGCAGGAAGCAAGAATCGATGAAGAAGGAATACTTCGAGTCAACTCCAGACTTTGTGTTCCTAACAACCCTGATTTAAAGTATAAAATCATGATGGAGGCGCATAACACACCGTTTGCAATCCATCCTGGGTGTACCAAAATATATCGTGATCTTCGACATACATTTTGGTGGAGCAATATGAAGAGAGAGATAGCTGAGTTTATCTCAAGGTGTTTAACTTGTCAACGAGTCAAAGCGGAGCATCAAGTACCAAAAGGTCCATTGCAACCACTTGAAATTCCAGAATGGAAATGGGAGCACATTACCATGGATTTTGTTACTGGTCTTCCCAAGGTTTCTCAAGGCATAGATGCAATTTGGGTCATTGTTGATAGATTGACCAAGTCTGCTCATTTCCTACCTATACGAGAAACTTATACACTTGAACGTCTTTCTCGTATGTACATAAATGAGATTATAAGACTGCATGGTATGCCGGTATCCATAGTTTCTGATCGAGACCCAAGATTCACTTCAAGATTTTGGGTTAGTTTGCAAAAAGCTATGGGCACAGATTTACAATTTAGCTCGGCATATCATCCTCAGATGGACGGGCAGTCGGAGAGGACTATTCAAACTCTTGAAGATTTATTAATACTCTGTGTCCTTGACTTCAAAATAATTTGGGACAAGTTCTTACCATTGGTGGAGTTTTCCTACAACAACAGTTATCAATCAAGTATTGGCATGGCTCCATTTGAGGCGTTGTATGGAAGAAAGTGTCGTTCTCCAGTATGCTGGGATGAGGTGGGTGAAGCAACGTTGTTGGGACTGGAGTTGGTACGTATGACTACGGAAAAGATTCAAACGATCCGACAATGTATAAAAACCTCACAAGATCGACAAAAGAGTTATGCTGATCTTCATCGAAAGGACGTGGAATTCGATATTGGAGATCATGTGTTGTTATGTGTTTCTCCATGGAAGGGAGTTACGAGATTTTGAAAGAGGGGAAAGCTCAACCCTCAATTCATTGGCCCATTTTTAATCCTCGATCGAGTAGGAACTGTGGCCTATAGACTCGCCTTACCGCCAAGTATGTCTCGTGTTCATAATGTTTTTCATATATCTATGTTATGTAAATATGTGAAAGACCCGAACCACATTATTGAATTAGAACCAGACGAGATAGAGGAAGATTTAACGTATGAAGAGTTACCTGTTAAAATCTTGGATAAGAAGGATCATATTCTATGCTCTAAATTTATACCTCAAGTCAAAGTTTTGTGGAGAAACCACGATGTTGAGGAAATGACCTGGGAGTTAGAATCTGAAATGAAATCAAGGTATCCTCACTTCTTCGATATACCAGGTATGTACCCTAATTTCGAGGATGAAATTTCATAAGAAGGGGAGGGTGTAAGACCCCAACTTTTATGAATAAAGAATAATTTTCTCGAAATATATTTTTGAATATTATGGTGTGGATTTGATATAATGTTATAGTTGTGGGTAATATTTACAAATTTTGCAAAGTAAGTGAAGTGGTTATATAATATTCGATTAATTGTGGGAATATTCGTTTTAACAAGGAATATAAATGCGATTTACGTAATCATTAGTGGACCCCACAACCGGAAGTATTGTCGTAGTTAGAAACGACGTAATTATCTTTTATAAAAATAACGGCGAAAGTGTTACCGTTAAAACATTGAACTACTCGGTAGTAAAAAAAGAACGATGTCGTGTGGTTGCATAGTAGCACACGGTATTGATTATTGATGCTTATGTGAGAAGTCACTCAGTTATACTCAATTATTGCTATAGTAATTGTTGCATCATATCTCTCATATTATTGATTCAATTATTGTCACAGTATCATCTGCATAATATTTATTATTATTAAATCCATAATTGAGATGACAAAGTTATTCATATTATTATTTGTAATATTGATGATGTCAGAAGTTACATCGAGGAGAGGTTTGGTCACTTAATTGCGCGCCAATAAGGAGAAATCCTTATCGGAAAGCCCCATCTTTCCTGGGAACGACTTGGTTGTTAAATATTGTGAGTTATAATATTAATGATGAATAAGTTGTGTTGATTAAAGATGAAATTGATAGTTCCATTGTGTTAAGATTATTAGTGTTAGTGGAAATCGACATTTATTTCGATAATAATTGATGTCTAGAGGTTATATTGACCAATCGGGTAATTAATCAGATAAATGAGCAATTAATTGCTATTATTTCACATACTTATAACTATTTTTTCACATATGTGTACAATTGATTCACATTCATGTACTATTAGGGGAGGTGGTGCAAGATTGATAATACTTGCATGAATAAATTAAAAATGGAGGTATAGTTGAAGGTACTATACTGTAATTAGTTTTTTCACATGATTATACTATTGTGTCACATGAATGAACTATTAATTCACATTATTTACTATTAGGGGAGGTGGTGCAAGTTTGATAATACTTTCAGGACTAATTAAAAATGAAGAAAAAGAGGAAGGTATTATACTATAATATTTTGAGCCCCAAAATGTGCAATTATCAAAACTATATTTTTCTATAAATAGAAGCTCATTCTTCCTTCATTTCTCACCAATTCACAAAAGCTTTAGAGCAATTATTATAGAGAGAAATTATAGAAAGAAAGAAGAAGAGAAGTCTGCTACCTCACTATTCCAGTATCCAGTTTTTTCTAAGGTAAGGGGTATTATTCTTTCGTATTCATGAAGAGAGTTATTTTCTTTCAATACTCATATGGGTTGTTATTCCATTCTTTATTATTATGTTGGAATAACCTGTCTATGCGAAGTACCGCATACATGGTGAAATTCTTTTGTTATTCCATTCTTTTTTATTCATTGGAATAACTCCATGCATGCGATCTATCTTATGCCTGGTGAATTCTGTTGTTATTCCATTCTTTATTATTCTATTGGAACATCATGTCTGTGCGGATTACGCATGACCTGGTTCCATTCTTTATTATTCTGTTGGAACATCCTGTCTGTGCGGATTACGCATGACCTAGTTCCATTCTTTATTATTCTGTTGGAACATCCTATCTGTGCGGATTACGCATGACCTGGTTCCATTCTTTATTATTATGTTTGAATAACCTGTCTGTGCGGATTACGTACGCCTGGTGAATTCTTCTGTTATTCCATTCTTTATTATTCTATTGGAATAATCTGTCTACGTGAATTACCGTATGGTGACAAAAATCCATTTGCGGTTTCATATATTCTATTATACTCAGTTGATTAAAATTTTGGCTTCTATACTCCATGAAATTAGTGGAATATCCTTGATATTTGCGCTTCATCCAGTATCTTTTCATGAAAATATTCTTATGAGCATTCTTGAATTTTACTCCAGAAAGCAGTATCATGTTGATAATTTGGACGTTATTGATTTCTGGATAAATTAAATTATAAATCTTTACAAATTTATCCTTGAACTTGTTTTATTGAATTCTTATATCATTGTCATCATCCTCATATTTATAATATGTTGAAAGTCATCTGTGGCCAGTAGTTCATAGATGGACTTGGTATGATTATGACCAGGGATTATTCGGTATAATCATGACTGTAATGTTACAAATGATGTGGTAAAAGTCCTCATTGGCCGTAGTGCATTGATGGACAGTTGTTGGCATGATCATGACCATTGATTAATACACGAATATCCTTGGCCCGTAGTGCATGGATAATTTATGGTCCTGATACTAACGAATATCATTGGTCGTAGTGCAGGGATGATGTGGTTTATTTATTAAGCTGAGTCTCAGCGATAAAAGTGATGAAAAACTTTTAAAATCATAGAAGATAGTAAATTTTATTCTCTACTTAACTCTTCTAATGGATTGCTTATTCCGCTGCAGTTAAACTTGATGTTTATTATATTTTATCAGTTTAACACTGTTGAAGGTTAATGATAATTTATTCTGCATTATCTTAGACATAATATTTCTTACTGGGCTAGTTGAGCTCACCCTTTCTTTTACTGTTCTCTTAGGGAAATGAGAACGTAGCCGGGACTAGTCGGGGAACAGAGTGATGGTCCAGATGATAGCATTAGTAGTCCTCACTATTCTATTAAATAGTGTGACAATAAATGTAATGAGGACTCCATTGAGTGTGGATATTGTCTAGATGACAATATTCTTATTGAAACTCTTAGATTATGTTTGGTCGTATTTTACGCGATTGTTGTATAATTAAGTTGTATTTGAATTTTGTACCATGTATTTGGCGACTCAAGATGGGTGATGTATACCTATTTCGGGGGCGTCACAACTGTCATCGAGCTTGCTTCCAGATACAAATGCAGTGGTTCGAAGGGATCGGCTTCATTAACAATGGTGCCGAAGATAAATATTTTTTGATCCCTTGGAACGCATCTTTGCACTCCGAAGTCCATTGAAAGCTTTTCTCATTCTTGGGCCCTTTCAAGGTGTCAAAAAAAGGTAGGCATCTCTCTGCTGATTTGGAGACAAACCTTCGGAGGGCTGCGATCCGACTTGTCAGTCTCTGCACATCCTTATACGACTTTGGGGATTTCATAACCAGGACCGCCTGAATCTTCTCTGGGTTCGCTTCAATTCCCCTTTTGCTGACCAGATATCCTAAGAACTTTCCCAATCCCAATCCAAACATGCACTTGGTCGGGTTCAACCTCAGCCTGCGTCTCCTGACCGTCTCGAAGTAGTTCTCTAGATCTTCAAGATGGTCGTGGACTGACATGCTTTTGACGATCATGTCGTCCATGCAGACCTCCATACTTTTCCCTAATTGCTTCGTGAACACGAAGTTCATCATTCACTGATAAGTCACCCCGACATTCAGTTTCCCGAAGGTCATCTTCCGATACGTATATATTGCCCGATGCGTGATGAAACTTATCTTTGGGATGTCTTCCTTACTCATAAAAATCTGATGATACCCTGAAAAGGCATCCATGAAGCTCAATATGCCGTACCCTAAGTGGCATCTATCAACTGATCTATGTTGGGCAATGGATAGAAGTCGTTCGGACATGCATTGTTCAGGTCCGTGTAGTCGGTGCATAATCTCCACTACCCGTTCGGCTTCTGAACCAAGACTACATTGGCCAACCACTCCGGGTAGTCAATTTCAAAGATGAATCCGGCCTCCAAGAGTTTGGCGATCTCCTCATCGATGATCTTCTGTCTTTCTGGGGCGAAAACTCTCCGTTTTTGTATGACTGGTTTTTTGTTCGGGTCTACATGTAATTTATGGAGGGCCACCGATTCGCTTACCCTTGGCATATCGCTAGACTCCCATGTGAAGATGTCAGCGTAGACTTGGAGCAGTTCTATCAATCTTATCTTGAATGGTTCCGCAAATCCCGACCCGATCTTGATCATTTTCGCTGTATTTCTCGGTACCGGTTCTACATCTTCTGTTTCCTCGGTAGGCAGGGCAAGCGATTCCGTACTGCTCTCCGTGAATGACTCTATTTTGATGGCCATTGTCTGTTTTTTCTTACTGACGCCGATCCCTGAAGAAATCAAACTATTTAGATAACACCTTCGGGCAATGTCTAAGTCACCTTTTACCTCCCCAATCCCGTTCAGTGTCAGAAATTTGATTTTGAAATGGGTATAGAAGTCACTGCCTGTAGGGCTGCCAAGGTCGGTCTTCCGAGGATCGCATTGTATGCCGAATCCACCTGCACGACGAAAAATCTGACCATTATCTCGACCTGATTGGGTGTTGTGCCGAACTTGACAAGCAGTTCAATGGTACCAAACATATACACCGGATCCCCACTAAAACCGTACAAAGGTCCTTCGCCATCCAAATCCATCTTCTTCCCTTGCAGGTCCATCCTCTGGTAGGCGTGAGTGTATAAGATATCGACCGAGGATCCGTTATCTATCATCATCTGTTTCATATCCACGGTTCTGGCCTGAGCGGTTATCACCAGAGCCCCCGTCATGCGGCTCTATGAGGTTTGTAGGATAGTCCTCGTCCGAGAAAGAGATAGATGTTCCAGGATATGCCCGATCTTTTCTTGTAGTAGACCCCATAACCGATAACACTGCCTCGAGATGCCCACTTCTCTTCTTTCCAGTTACACGTCCAACAGAATCGCCTGAGATAACATCAATTACGCCTCGGGCTGGGGGGTTCTGTGGAGGCTGGGTGTCCCGATCTTGTTCTCTGCTTTCCTCTCTTGGTACCACCACGTTATCCCGACCGGCTACATACTGAACTAACCGACCGTTTTGAACATTCTTCTCTATCATGTCCATTAAGTCGTTACATGCCTCTGTTGAATTCTCGGTGCTCTGGTGATAGGCACAAAACTTGTCTCGACCCCTCCTTCTGGGTTTGGTTCGTTTCGAGCATGGTTCATAGAAGGATTTATTCTTTATCTCTTCCAAGATCTTTGCCCGATCCATAGTGAGGGGGGTGTAAACTTTGCTTACATTTCGGTTAGGCAGGGGGGGTCGGCTACTTCCTGATCCTCCTCCATTGTAGGTTTTCTTTCCAGGATTATCCGACCTCCACTGGTTGTTATCTGAGCGCTGATAATTTTATTTGTCCTGATCCTTAGACTTCTCGTAGGATTAGGAGTTTGGTTTGAAAATTCCCATATCTTCTTCTATCGCAATGAACCCTTCGACACGATGGAAGGCTTCGGTCAGATCTGCAGGAGGGTTGATCACCAAATCTTTCATCAATTTCTTCGACCTCCCGATATCCAACCCCGTCGTGAAAAATCCCAAGGCTTTTGAGGAGTTCAACTTTGTTACCGAACCCACAGCCTCCTGAAATCTTTTTACGTATTGACCTAGGGTTTCATTCAACTTTTGTATGACCTGCATAAGGGAAGCTGTTATTTTACCCGTCTTCTGTTACTCCCGAACCGAGCACGAAACTTTTCCCTAACGTCATTCCACGAACCGATCGATCTGGCTGCCAAAGTTCCCATCCATTATCGGGCACTCTTTTTCAGCATTATAACAAACATATGGCATTTGGCTGCATCCGAATGTCCATAGTAAGACATCAGGCGGTCATATCCATCTGAATGATTGTAAGGGTCCCCTAGTCCGTCATACGTATCCATTGGGGGCATCTTCTTCTTTGGATCGGTTGTGACTTGATTTATCTTCGGTGAGAAGGGTGATCTAGGATAACCTGAAGAGGTCCCCATCGGACTCTTAGCTGCTAGTAACTTCTGCAATTCCGCGACCCTTCTAGCGAGGGGATAGGCCTCCTCTTTATGGGGGGGACGAATGATGTCTGTCCCATTCATATTCGGGTGACACGATCCTCCTCTTGTGCCCAAATCTTCTGTCATCTGATCGACTCCTCCTTCGGCTTCTTCCTTCTCAGGAGTGACTCCGGGGTCGGCTCCTTTCCTTTCTAGTATCAGCCCGTCGGGGTGATCGGGATCGGCTATGATGTCTGCACCTATTCTAGAGGCTTCCTGTTCTCCGGCCATTTTAGCCATCTATGCCTCGAGTTCCTCCTGTTGTAGCCGTAGTGCCAACATGGCATCTTTATTCTGCTCCATCTTCCTTTTCAGGATGAACTCCCGCTGGTCCCGGCTACCTTCTCCTCTTTCTTGCCGCACGAGGGCTCGAGAATGGTTTTCATCGGCCTGACTCGCATGATTGGGCGTATGTTGGCTGTTGTGGAAGAGTTTACGCCGGAAGGAAGGGGCTGGCACCTCCTGAACATCCGGAATTTTAGACCCTAGTCGGTCCTTCACCGACCCCCTCACCTGGGTGGTCTGGTGTGACTGGTGAGTCTTCGTCTTTTCTTGGACAGAGGCACCATTCTTCTGACTCGCCATGGCCTTCTACCGGAAAAAACGTACCGTAATTGCAAAAAAACACTAAACCCCTCCTTCTAGCGCCAATGTTAATGCCAAGTTTTGTCTGCGCGTCCAATCACAGAATCCACGTACTGAAACCTGCACAATAACAGATCACAAAGAAGCTTGACGGCTTATGCCACCGGGGGATAGCTCCGGTGTGAGAATAAGTACAGGCCGTTCACAAGGTTTAACAATGGAGGCTTAAGTATTTAGTGCTCAAAGATGTATTACATATTAATTGTAGTTAGCCCTTGTATTTATAGCCTTCTCACCTCCAAAAAGTCCCTCTCCGAGTCGGAATAGTACTCCTAAATATGGTAGTTACCTATATTTGGGTCCAACACAATCTCCTTAAAAGGTGCAAGTAGAATCCCATTCCAATATTACCTTTGGAGTTACCTTATTCACATATGGCTAGGGTTAGAACCCTTAACCACGTAAACCCCTTATCACTCCCAACTCTGCGCATGGGCTGCCCAACTGCACAGGCCCAATCCAACAGACGTCATAAACACTGGTCTGGGCTTTGGCCCAAAAGACGCGAAGACCCGACCCCGACCTCCTTGATCACAACCGGATTCTGGCCTAATGGGCCCGGATATCCGAACCCGAACACCTTCGACATCCGGTATGCCTTCGGCCACATGGGCCCAATCTCATCAGCTCTAGCCAAGGCCTACAGCCAACATGATGGTCGGTAAAGCACTCCCGAACAAGATTCCATGTTTCCCAAAATTAAAGATGTTTAATTTTGATAAGGAATAAGATTCAACATATTTTATTTTTCTAGCAATTTTAAGTTAAAATAAAGGAGTTTATTTTTGTACTTGAAATTGGATTCTATGTTAATTAAAATAAAGATGTTTATTTTGATTTGGAATTTGATTAAAAATAAAGTAGTTTATTTTTATTCAAAATTGGATAAAATAAAATAAAGAAATTAATTATGATTTAAATTTTGATTAAAATAAAGTAGTTTATTTGTATTTCAAAATTAAATTTTTAATAAATTTGAAATTGCCCATTAAATTGGTAACAATACATATATGGAATGAATTTCTTATTCATGAGATGAATGTTCTTTATTGATGTATATGATGATGTGTGTGATAATAAATGGGATTGCTTATTGACTATTGACCAATGTGATTGAATTTTATTTTAGTTGGATGCATAAATGTATGAGTTTTATTAAATGGGATTTGCGTACCTTGTCTTCTCTAATTTTTCTTAATGAAAATTCTATCTCCCTCATATGTACTTACCTTTGACTTTTGATCAAAGTTTCTATTTATTGTAAATACTTTTGTAATAGAAATTGTTAGAATAATTTTGAATAATTATAGAAAAAGGAGCAAGGAGCACTTGAAGACCTATTTGTAATAGAGTCCGGGATTTAAATATAATAGTTATATTTAAATTTAATTCTTGCACCTTAGGGTTTAACCTTTTGGTTCACTTGGTGGCTCTAGTGAACCAAACTAGAATAAAGTCCATAATCAATCTGGGTAGAATATAATATTCTATATGTGCATGCTTATACTATATATATATATATATATATATATATATATATATATATATATATGTTTATACTATATATGTGTATTCATGTGCGCTAAACAAGATGAGACAAATAATAACAAACCCCTCAAAAAAATTATATTAAGTCCGAAGCGTTCAAATATATTTGGAATATCGAACATTGCCTTCTAGCATGATAAAATGATAGTATCAGTCAATCATTATAAGTTTGTTATGTCATATAAGACTTATTTTAATTTTTTTGAGATGTTATTTTTGTAACAATCCGTAATTTTAAATTATAATTTTAAATATTTATTGTATAATATAAATATTTAATGTATGTGGTTAGTGTTGAATAAATATTTAATTTGATTTGAATTAATTGGTTAATTATTTGTTAAGTAAATAATTAAGGAGTTAAAAAATTAATTGTTATGAGATAATATACTAATTTAATTTAATAATTAAATTAGAGAGTATATAATGATTAAATAAATTATTATATTTTAATGTGAATTTGTAATTAAAATGATGTGTTAGTTGATTAAATAAAGTTATAATTATAAAAGAAAATTATAATTATGTGGTATTGATTTATGTGTAAAGTTATTTAATAAATTGTTATTAGAATTAATTAAATTGGTTATTGAAAATTTAATTAAATAAAAGTGTGACAAATAACCTGACTATAAATGAGTTATTAAAATAAATTAAAGGAGTTTAATTCGGTTTTGCCAAATAAGGCTTACTGCATATTAAGTCTTTATTTTAAATGTGTTTTACCAAACAAGGCATAAGGATTAAATGATTATATTTTAAGTGGGTAGCCAAACAAGCCTTATGACTTTTGATTTTCAAAAATATAATAACTGATATCAATTATACATATAATTATATTATATAATTAATACATATTATATCATATACGTTATATTTTGTGTTAGTACGTAAGTTAGAGTTAGGAGGAAAGACTCAGAAGAAGAAAAAGAAGAGAAGACGAAAACTTACAGAGAAAAGTAAGAAAGAATTGGGAGAAATTTAGAGAGAGGAATTGAGGGAAAAGAAGCTTGATAATCAAAAGAATAGTCATCATCTTCTAAAATTAAGGTATCATCTTACTCTTTTAAATTTCTTTAAAGTTTTAGTTTTTCTCTTCTAAAAATTCTCTGTAAAATCTTTGTGAAGGATAAATTGTTTGTTGTATATGGCTTTATATGATAAATTATTTGTTATAAAAATGTGTTCATAAGTTTATAGATGAATTAATTCATGTATGTATGTAATTTGTGAAGAAAACCATATTGCGGTGAGTTTATATGAATATATATGAATATGGCTTAGTTTAAAGTAAAATTAAGGTTTAATTAGTTGTTTAATATATATATATATAGACTATGATTTTGAAAGTAGATGAATAAACTAAAACAAAGTAGTTTGAATTAATTGTTTTGGTTGAAAAACAAAGCTACATTGATGATTTTTACTAAAAATGTCAAAAAGTGAAGTTTTATCAAAAATAGTGAAATTGGATGTTTTAAATTCGATGTTTATGTTGTTTTATGGGTAGAATCATGTTAAGAGTCTTTGAATTATGTTTATATTAAGTCTCTGTATGAATTACATGTTAATTAGGTTGTTATAAAGTAGCTTGTAGGCCAAATTGGCTTTTACTCATGTTGTTGCCGAGGCTGGTCGCCGAGGTCTGTAGTTCGGCGTCGTGGCGCCGGTCCAGTGATGTAATTGTTAGTCGCAATGGCCTTGATTACCAGCCAATACCAATCGTTAGCCTCACGTCTAAGCTAAGAAGAAGGTGCTTACCCACAATGTAAATCGTGGCACCGCAGCATGTGAAAGTTAGCGATAATGGTCGAACAATGTGATTTATTTACACAAAGTCTGAAAAAATTGTTATGTATTAATAATAGGACTGTTAAATTATGATTTTAGTATTTCTATACCAAGAATGAACATGTTATTAACGATTAACTAGTTTTATTACTAATGTAATTTGATTATGTGATTAAAAATAATATCTTATTGTTTCTAATTCGTTTACATTACCCAAGTTTTCTAACTCTACACTTTTGTTGAGCTAGTTTTTTATTATTGAGCAAGTTCTTGTATCTAGTTTGTTTGGGATGATACAAGTTTTCTAATTCTAAACTTTCATTGAATTAGTGTTATTATTACATTGTGCAAGTTTACTTATCCTATTTCAATTGTATTGAGCAAGTTATTCTTGTTTTTAACTTGTTTCGTTAAGTAAATTTATTGTTCCAATTACTATTTAGTATGCATGCTCAATGCTCAATTCTAAATAAGATCTTAACCTTAGTTTAACGTTGTTCAAGCAAGGTAGGTTATATTATTCGATATGTATGCTATTAGATTATTCCTAAAGCATGACCTTAATTTACAATGTCGATTCAGTTATGATTATTCCATAGCATAACGTTATTAATTTTATTCAACTAATCCTTAGTTGATGTTCGTTGAATTCCAAATTACCTTGAAATGTATCCAAACCAAACTTACTTTGGTGCGGACTTGTACTCTAAATACTGAGATGAACAACCCTAATATTAGGGGATAATTTACGCTTAGCGTTGAAATGTTTGTGCACAATACATTGTACGAAGGGCTGATCCCCCTAAGTACGAGGAGTCCCTATAGTCTTATGACTGTTAAAGTTTAAGTTGAAAGATTACTTATAACTATGGACATAGTTCGTGGTCTTAAGACCTCAGTTATATATTTCAGAATGTTGATTGAACATATTGGTCATTTCTATTGAGCCTCTTATTTGGCAGTTGTTGTAAAGATTTGTATTCATTGTTGTTTCAAGTGAGCTTTGTTTGCTCACTCTTGCTTATATAACTATTACAGCTAAGGATGAGAAGGTCAATGTACCTAGCACCAATAAGGGAAAGGGAAAGATGGACAAGTATTGAAGACTTGTAACATGTTGATATTTTATTATCAGACTTTATTTTAATGATTGTAATGAACTTATTTAAATTCCGCATTTGAATGATTGTATTTAAAGGTTAGACAACCTGTGAGATTTTTTATTAATGTAATCCTTTAATGGGAAGGTTTTATTATTCAATTTTATTATGATTGGGTAGTTAGATATGATTATTTTTATCAAGTGAACACCAAATCCTGTGGAAATGAAGTACCTAGATTCTGGGGATGTCACAGTTTTAACACATTTAATGCTTATAAATAGATTGAACGATGTTATTTTGTTGTGTCACAGAAGGACAATGGGTTTCTTTTGAATATATGGAAGTGATAGGTTGGGCTTAACTTGAATAATTTTGATTTGGATGTATCACACTTGATCAAAATAATTTAAGAGGCAAAATAAAAGGGGTTACATGTTGATGTAATTGACAAGAGTTGTCTACCTATTTATTTATATATAGTTTCTTATGTCACACAATGCTATATTCGTTTGAAATGTGATCCTTATTCTCACTAGCAAATCTTTAATTAGATTTTGCCGAACTATATAAGTGAGGGTAATATAGTTTAAAGAAAATAATGGGAGATACCAATCTAAAACAAGACTTAATTTATTTTGGTAATTAATAAAAGAATTTATGCTCAAATGTTGTTAATTACAAATTCATTTACAGAATTTTACAATGCCGAAAATTACTATCACTGCAGAGCATATTAGATGCTAATTAACTGGACTGAATTAAACGTACGTATTGTTTAAGGTAATTGAGAATAGTTCTCACGGTTGAAAAGCTATCTTATATCCTTAATATGCATATCCCTACAATACTTGCAGACAATGCCTATGAGGAAGAGATTGCTACTTTTAGAAAGTCGCAAGATGACGCACAGTTAGCTCAATCCATCATACTTGTAACGACCCCAAAATTCATACAATTCAACTTTCAACCTTTGTCGTATTCAATACGTCTTTATTCTAACTTTACATCATAATCGATGTTAAACTTAATAAGATTGCGGAATAATTTAAATTTTTCTGTCTTCTTACTTTATTTATTTCCCTGAATCATAACCTTTATCATCTACACATCTCTGAATCAAATTTATTTTCATGATTCACTTAATTAGAGTTATTATATAAAATCTTTCATCTCAACTCGATATCCCTGATACATTGGGTAGCTCAAACTTTACAACTAAATATGAAATTTCACATCATAAATTATCAAGTACATTTCTCAAAACCTTTAACATGGTTTAAAAGTATAACAATTGTAATAACCTAATATTTTCAATATAATAATAATTTTTTGCATATAATTTATATATATATAGGTGAAAATATGTGCAAAGCAAAGTATATGTATATATGTGATAAATAAAACTTATTTATTACATGAATAATTGTAAATAATTTTTTTAAGAATTATTGATCATTATAGATTATATTCTTATAATAAATTAATTTTGTAATAAAAATATTTATTATTTATTTTTCATAAAAATATGATTATTATATATATGATATGATTATAAGGATTATTATGATATGTATTTTATTATATTAGTTAACTTAATTATTTCAACTTAACTAATAATGGTATATATGAAGGTTATATGGGATATGGATTCAAATTGGATTTTGAATAAGGAATGAGAATATTACTATAATATTATTTATATTTCAATTGATATAAACATGTCTGATATGTATATAATGTTAATGTGTGGAACAGTTATAGTAAAACAGTACAAAACCCTAGTGTTACTGATAAACTCTAGTACATAAGTCAATTATGACTGTAAGATTTGTTAAGTTGTTGTGTTATGTAATTAATGACAATTATTATAAATTTAATATTAATTAGGTAAACCCTAATTAATATATAAAAACCCTAATTACTAAATTAGAATCCTAATTACTAAGTTATAAATCCTAATTATTAATTTAGCAAGTTTAATGGTAATTAATAATTATAAAGCCTAATTTACAAGTCCTAAGTGTTTAGTAAAGCTAATTTAATTATAGAACCCTAATTCACATTTTTTGAAACTAAGATTTTCATTTTAGTCCTAATTACATAATCCTAGATAATGAACTTATGAAACCTTAGGGTTAAACCCTAAGGGTTAAAATAAATTGCCAACTTTGCCACTAAAAGTAAAAGCCAAATGACATAATTGATGTGATGCCCCCAAAATAGGTATACATCATCCATTATGAGTCGCCAAATACAAGGTATAAAATTCAAATACAACTTAATTATACAACTGTCGTGTAAAATACGACAAAATATAAGCTGAGAGTTTTAATACGAATATTGTCTTCTAGACAGTATTTAAACTCAAATGGAGTCCTTATTACATTTATTATCACAAAATTTCACTGAATAGTGAGGACTACTAATGCAAACATCTGGACCGTCACTCCGTCCCCCGGCTAGTCCCAGTTATATTCTCATTTCCTGAAGAGAACAATGAAAACAAAGGGTGAGCTCAACTAGCCCAGTAAGAAATATTATGACTAAGATAATGTAGAATAAATTATCGTTAGCCTTCAACAGTGTTAAACTGATAAAATACAATAAACATCAAGTTTAAGCTGCGGCAGATGAACAAGCAATCCATTAGAAGAGTCAAGTAGAGCATGATATCTACTATCTTCTATGATTTAAAAAGGTTTTTCATCAACTTTATCGCTGAGACTCAGCTTAATAAATAAACCACATCATCGAATCATCAATGTACCACGGCCAAGGATATTCATGTAATCATCAATGGTCATGATTATACCGAATAATCCCTGGTTTTAATCATACCAACAACTGTCCATCAATGCACTACAGGCCAATGAGGACTTTTACCACATCATTTGTAACATTATGGGTCATGATTATACCGAATGATCCCTGGTCATAATCATACCAATCAACAGTTCATCTATGCACGTAAACCAAAAATGACTTTCATCACACTATAAGCACGAGGATGACGACAATGATATAAGAATTCAATTAAATAAAATCAAAGGATAAATTTTAAAGATTTATAATTTAATTTATCCAGAATTCAATAATGTTCAAATTGCCAACATGATACTGCTTTGTGGAGTAAAATTCAAGAAATATACTGTATAAAAAATGATTTGGACCGAAAAGAAATTAATTTTTCTTATGAATAGTACTCCGGGTGAATAATACCCGGGTGAATAGTACCCTGTGAATAGTACTTCGGGAATAGTACTCCATGAATAGTACTTTGTGAATAGTACTCGTGAATAGTACTTTGTGAATAGTACATTATGAATAGTACCCGTGAATAGTACTTTTGTGAATAGTACCGTATAAATGAATAGTACTCATGGACAGTACTCCGGCATGAAAAAATTAAAATTTAACAAGAATGTGCAGAAAATATCATTGTGAAGCGATACTAGATAAAGCGCAAATTTCAAGGATATTCTACTAATTTCACGTAGTATAGAAGCAATACTTTACCAGAAGGATGGTATAATCAGGAATACGAGATGAAATAATATTACTCACATACTACAGAGTATAGAAGAAAATATTATTTCTTATGAATACTGAACAAAAATAATATCCCTTACCTCAGAAGAAGACTGGATACTGGAATAGTGTAGCAGACTTCTCTTCTTCTTTCTCTCTATAGCTTCTCTCTCTATAATTGCTCTTGTGAGTCTTAGTGAATTAGTGAGAATGAAAGAAGAATGAGCTTCTATTTATAGGAAAATATCGTTTCGATAATTGCACGTTTTGGGGCTCGAAATATTACAGTATAATACCTTTATCTTTTCCTTCATTTTTAATTTAGTCCTGCAAGTATTATCAAACTTGCACCACCTCCCATAATAGTACATCTTGTGAATCAATGGTACTCTAGGTGAATAGTACTCCATAAATAGTACTTCGAGAATAGTACTCCGTGAATAGTACTTTGTGAATAGTACTCGTGAATAGTACTTTGTGAATAGTACTTTGTGAATAGTACTTTTGTGAGTAGTACCGTATAAATGAATAGTAATCATGGACAGTACTCCGGCATGAAAAACTTAAAATTTAATAAGAATGTGCAAAAAATATCCTTGTGAAGCGATACTAGATGAAGCGCAAATTTCAAAGATATTCTACTAATTTCACGGAGTATAGAAGTAATACTTTAACATAATGATGGTATAATCAAGAATACGAGACGAAATAATATTACTCACATACTACAGAGTATGGAAGAAAATATTATTTCTTATGAATACTGAACAAAAATAATATCCCTTACCTCAGAAGAAGACTGGATACTGGAATAGTGAAATAGCAGACTTCTCTTCTTCTTTCTCTCTATATCTTCTCTCTCTATAATTGCTCTTGTGAGTCTTAGTGAATTGGTGAGAATGAAAGAAGAATGAGCTTCTATTTATAGGAAAATATCGTTTCGATAATTGCACGTTTTGGGGCTCGAAATATTACAGTATAATACCTTCATCTTTTCCTTCATTTTTAATTTAGTCCTACAAGTATTATCAAACTTGCACCATCTCCCCTAATAGTACATCTTGTGAATCAATAGTACAATCATGTGAAAAAAATAATTACAGTATAGTACTTTCATCTATACCTCCATTTTTAATTTAGTCGATGCAAGTATTATCAATCTTGCACCACCTCTCTAATAGTAGTACATGCATGTGAATCAATAGTACACACATGTGAATAAATAGTTATAAGCATGTGAATTAATAGCAATTAATTGCTCATTTATCCGATTAATTACCTGATTGGTCAATATAACCTCCAGACATCCATTATTATCGAAATAGATGTCAATTTCCACTAACATTAATAATCCCAACATAATGAAAATATCAATTTCATCTTTAATCAACACGAACTTATTCATCATTAATATTATAATTCACAATATTTAACAACCAGATCATTCCCAGGAAAAAGGGGGCTTTCCGATAAGGATTTCTCCCTATTGGCGCTCAATTAGGTGACCAACCCTCTCCTTGACAGAACTTTCTTGACATTGTCAATATTGCAAATAATAATATGAATAACTTTGTCGTTTCAATTATTGATTTAATAATATAAAATATTATGCAGATGATACTGTGATAATAATTGAATCAATAATATGAAAGATATTATGCAGCAATTACTGTAGCAATAATTGAGTATAATTGAGTGACTTCTCATGTAAGCATCAATAATCAATATCTTGTGCTACTATGCAACCATGTGTATTACTGTACTTTTACCACCGGGTAGTTCAACAGTTTAACGGTAAAACTTTCGCCGTTATTTTTATAAAAATATAATTTTGTCGTTTTCTAACTACGACAATACTTTCGTTATGGGGTCCACCAATGATTGTGTCGTCGTATGAATATTCACTAATAAAACGAATATTCCCCGACCAATCGAATATTATATAACCACTTGCTTACTTTAAAAATTTTGTAAATATTACCCACAACTATAACATTATATCAAATCTACAACATAATATTCAAAAATATATTTCGAGAAAAATTTCGTCCTCAAAATTAGGGTGCGTACCTGGTATATCGAAGAGGTGAGGATACCTTGACTTCATTTCAGATTCTAACTCCCAGGTCATTTCCTCAACATCGTGGTTTATCCACAAAACTTTGACTTGAGGTATAACCTTGGAGCGTAGAATATGATCCTTCTTATTCAAGATTTTAATAGGTACCTCTTCATACGTTAAATCTTCCGCTATCTCGTCCGGTTCTAATTCAATAACGTGGTTCGGGTCTTTTACATATTTACGTAACATAGATATGTGAAAAATGTTATGAACATGAGACATACTTGGTGGTAAGGCGAGTTTATAGGCCACAGTTCCTACTCGATTGAGGATTAAAAAGGGGCCAATGAATCTAGGATTGAGCTTTCCTCACTTTCCAAATCTCATAACTCATTTCCATGGAGCAACACTTAACAACACATGATCTCCAATATTGAATTCCACGTCCTTTCGATGAAGATCAACATAACTCTTTTATCGATCTTGTGAGGTTTTTATATGTTGTCGGATCGTTTGAATCTTTTTCGTAGTCATACATACCAACTCCGGTCCCAACAAGGTTGCTTCACCCACCTCATCCCAACATACTGGAGAACGACACTTTCTTCCATACAACGCCTCAAATGGAGCCCTGTCAATACTTGCTTGATAACTGTTATTGTAGGAAAACTCCACCAATGGTAATAACTTGTCCCAACTTCCTTTGAAGTTAAGGACACAAGTTCTTAATAAATCTTCAAGAGTTTAAATAGTCCTCTCTGACTGCCCATCCGTTTGAGGATGATATGCTGAACTAAATCGTAAATACGTGCCCATAGCTATCTCTCTCTTCATATTGCTCCACCAAAATGTATGTCGAAGATCACGATACATTTTGGTACTCCTAAGATGGATTGCAAATGGTGTGTTGTGCGTCTCCATCATGATTTTATACTTCAAGTCCGAATCGTTAGGAACACAAAGTCTGGAGTTGACTCGAAGTATTCCTTGTTCATCAATTCTTGCTTCCGGAATAGCACCTTCTTGCACTTTCTTCCTCATACGCATCAGCTCCAGGTCTGTATCTTGAGCAACTTTAACTTTATCGATTAAAGTCGGTTCTACTCGTATATTCGCCATCATCACATGGGTCCCTGGAGTCTTTAACTCTATCTCCATCCTTTGTAAGTCATACAAAATGGGCCTTTGCGTTGACAATATCGCACTCGTAGCCGCATATGATCTTCTACTCAATGCGTTAGCTACTACGTTCGCTTTTCAATGATGGTATTGAATGGTATGATCGTAATCTTTCAATAGCTCAAGCCATCGTCATTGTCGCATGTTGAGTTCCTTTTGAGTGAAAAAATATTTGAGGCTTTTATGATCCATATAGATCTCCACCTTCTCTCCATACATGTAATGCCTCCAAATCTTAAGCGCAAAAAGGACAATTGCCAACTCTAGATCATGAGTAGGATAATTCCTCTCATATTCTTTGAGTTGTCGTGAGGCATAGGCTATAACTTTCCCATGTTGCATGAGAACACACCCTAAACCTTTGCTTGAAGCATCGCTATATATGACAAATCCCTCCGAACCAGCTGGTATTGTTAAAACAGGTGCTGAAATGAGCCTCCTCTTGAGTTCTTGAAAACTCTTCTCACATTCCTCGCTCCAATCGAGTTTTGTATCTTTTCGAGTCAGCTGAGTTAATGGAGTAGCGATTCGAGAAAATCCTTCCATGAACCTCCGATAATAAACAGCTAAGTCGAGAAAGCTACGTACTTCAGTCACTGACTTAGGTTGCTCCCAGCTTTGAATTGTTTCAATCTTTGCCGGGTCAACAGATATTCTATGATTTGATATTACGTGCCCAAGGAATGCTACTTCCTCAAGCCAGAACTCGTATATCTTCAACTTGGCATATAACTTGTTTTCACGAAGCTTTTAGAGTATCAGCCTCAGGTGTTGCTCATGATCTTCACGGCTTTTGGAGTAAATAAGGATGTCATCAATAAAGACGACCACAAAGTGATCCAAATATTCCTTGAATACTCGGTTCATCATATCCATGAAGGCAGCAGGAGCATTAGTCAATCCAAAAGACATGACTAGGAATTCGTAATGTCCGTACTGAGTTCTGAAAGAAATCTTTGGAATGTCATCAGTTTTAATCTTCAATTGATGATATCCAGAACGAAGATCAATCTTTAAAAAGAATTTGGCGCCTTGCAACTGGTCAAAAAGGTCATCAATGCGAGGCAATGGGTACCTATTTTTGATGGTGACATGATTCAACTCCCGATAATCAATACAAAGTCGCATACTTCCATCTTTCTTCTTCACGAATAGAATATGAGCACCCCAAGGAGACGAACTAGGTCGAATGAAATCGATGTCTAATAATTCCTGCAGTTGGGTTTTTAACTCCTGAAGTTCAATCGGAGCCATTCGATATGGGTCTTTGGAAATGGGTTTTGTATCGTGTTCAAGGTCGATACCAAAATTGATTTCACGCTCCTGGGGTAGGCTAGGAAGTTCTTCGGGGAATACGTCAGGAAATTTATTAACAATAGAAATATCATTCAAATATGACGTATTTTTATTTAAATCTGTGACATGGGCTAAGAAAGCTTGACATCCGTTTTTTAATAAATGAATAGCTTTATGGCTCGATATGACAGTGATTGACTTTAGTGGTTTGGTTGCTTGAATTCGCATAATAGGTTGGTTAGGAATATGAAAGCTAACAACCTTACGAAAACAATCAATTTTTGTATGATGAGTAGTTAACCAATCAATCCCTAAAATCACATCAAATGCAAGTATTTTTAAGGAAATAAGATCGACAGATAATGTGAGGGTACCGATTTGAACCAAACAAGACTTATAAACAGTGGATGTAATGAAGGTTTCTCCCAACGGAGTTTCAACAGATAAGTCAAAGTCTAATTTCTCCGAAGTTAAATTTAAACGTTGAGCGCAAGTAGGAGAAATAAAAGAATGAGTAAAACTAGTATCAAATGAGGTATAAACTTCACGAGAGTTTATGATTAGCTTACCCGTGATCACCTCGTTCGGATTCCTCGCATTTTGGGAGGTTACGACAAACGCTCTCCCTTGAACTACCGATTTTGTCTTATCTGGGACGGCCTTTGATGCCTCCATCCCAGCTGGACTTGACTTCGATGCACGACAAAATCGGGCAAGGTGACCTTCTCTTCCGCAATTATAACACGCTTTGGATTGTTGCGTACAGTTTGGACTGATATGTCCCTTCCCTCCGCATTTGTAACATACGATTGGTTGTAGTTCCCCTTCCTTAATAACAGGTGCTGGTGATGACGTCTTTCCATCATTGTTGAATCTCCTCTTCTTAAAATTTCCACTTCCATTATCTTGCCAATGATTACCACCGAAGTGGTTACCATTTCTGGCATGATGATTCCCTCCACGGTTGTTGTCACCGCTTCGATGACTGCTACAACTGGTATTATTATTTTGTCGGTTGCTCTCTCTTGGTTGGGTTGACTCGTTATCGCGCTCCAATAACTGAGCCCTATTTACCACATCTAAATACAAACACAGTTTGTGAGAAATTAAGTATTGACGTATCTCAGGTTTCAAACCTCTTAGAAATATCCGCGTCATTCTCTTCTCATTATCAACCAAGTAGGACGCAAACCGGGATAACTCGGTAAACTTAGCTTCGTACTGTGACACGGTCATATTGTTCTGCTCCAGCTTAATTAACTCTACTTCCTTCATGTAACGAATACTTTCAGGAAAGTACTTGTTGTTGAACAGTTCTTGAAACTTCTCCTAAGACATCTTCAGTGCGGCAGGTTGAGTACGCTTTACCGATTCCCACCAGTAGTCTGCCTCTCCTCGCAACATAAAGGTGGCAAAGGGAACCTTTTGCTCCTCGGAGCATCCCAAGACATCAAATATCTTGGTGATCTACTTCATCCACGTCTCCGCCTTAAGTGGTTTTGGCTCTCCAATAAACTCCGATGGTCCCAGCTCCTTGAACTGTTTAGCGGTGACCGTCCGAGAGTTGCCAGTGTTTCCACTTGTATTTTGAACAGGAGTCATTCTCGCCTGATGTTGCATGAATTGCATAAAGCTCTGAACATCCCATCGTTCATCATTTGGTTAGCGCTGTTACTTTCCCGAGGATTATTGCCATCCTGATGCACATTATCCTGGGTATTGATCGTTGGTGACTCAACGGTCTCATGTGCTTCATTTCTTATCTCAACATTTTTGGATGCCATTTTCAAATACTGCCACAAAACAAGGGTTAATTGACATGTCACATATTATCCATATACTCTGACCGACCAAATTAAATACCAAATAAACTTA
Organism: Panax quinquefolius; assembly: GCA_020205615.1. Classification (NCBI taxonomy): domain Eukaryota; kingdom Viridiplantae; phylum Streptophyta; class Magnoliopsida; order Apiales; family Araliaceae; genus Panax; species Panax quinquefolius. Next base: position 55,564,971 of record CM035167.1, on the reverse strand, counting down.
GGTAGGTCATACTAGCGAAGGAATTCCTCGTCTCTCCCCTCCTAGTTCTTGTCTCACATCTCAGCCAGGGATCATATCCCTAAGCTTTGATACCAAATGTGACACCCCCAAAATAGGTATACATCACCCATTCTGAGTCGCCAAATACATGGTATAAAATTCAAATACAACTTAATTATACAACTGTCGTGTAAAATACGACAAAACATAAGCTGAGAGTTTTAATACGAATATTGTCTTCTACACAGTTTTCAAACTCAAATGGAGCCCTTATTACATTTATTATCACACTATTTCACTGAATAGTCAGGACTACTAATGCAAACATCTGGACCGTCACTCCGTCCCCCGGATAGTCCCAGCTATATTCTCAATTTTTAAAGAGAACAGTGAAAACAAAGGGTGAGCTCAACTAGTCCAGTAAGAAATATTATGACTAAGATAATGCAGAATAAATTATCGTTAGCCTTCAATAGTGTTAAACTGATAAAATATAATAAACATCAAGTTTAACTGCAGCGGAACAAGCAATCCATTAGAAGAGTCAAGTAGAGCATGATATCTACTATCTTCTATTATTTAAAAAGGTGTTTCATCAACTTTATCACTGAGACTCAGCTTAATAAATAAATCACATCATCGAATCATCTCTGCACCACGACCAAGGATATTCATGTAATCATTAATGGTCATGATTACACCAAATAATCCCTGGTTATAATCATACCAACAACTGTCCATCAATGCACTACAGGCCAACGGGGACTTTTACCACATCATTTGTAACATTACGGGTCATGATTATGCTGAATGATCCCTGGTCATAATCATACCAATCAACAGTTCATCTATGCACGTAAGCCAAAGATGACTTTCATCACAATATAAGCATGAGGATGATGACAGTGATATAAGAATTCAATTAAATGAAATCAAAGGATAAATTTTAAAGATTTATAATTTAATTTATCCAGAATTCAATAATATTCAAATTGCCAACATGATACTGCTTTGTGGAGTAAAATTCAAGAATGATACTGTATCAAAAATGATTTGGACCGAAAAGAAATCAATTTTTGTTATGAATAGTACTCTGGGTGAATAGTACTCCATGAATAGTACTTCGAGAATAGTACTCCGTGAATAGTACTTTTTGAATAGTATTCATGAATAGTACTTTGTGAATAGTACCCGTGAATAGTACTTTTGTGAATAGTACCGTATAAATGAATAGTAACCATGGACAGTACTCCGGCATGAAAAACTTAAAATTTAATAAGAATGTGCAGAAAATATCCTTGTGAAGCGATACTAGATGAAGCGCAAATTTCAAAGATATTCTACTAATTTTATGGAGTATAGAAGCAATACTTTAATAGAATGATGGTATAATCAAGAATACGAGACGAAATAATATTACTCACATACTACAAAGTATGGAAGAAAATATTATTTCTTATGAATACTGAACAAAAATAATACCCCTTACCTCAGAAGAAAACTGGATACTGGAATAGTGAAATAACAGACTTCTCTTCTTCTTTCTCTATATATCTTCTCTCTCTATAATTGCTCTTGTGAGTCTTAGTGAATTGGTGAGAATGAAAGAAGAATGGGCTTCTATTTATAGGAAAATATCGTTTCAATAATTGCACGTTTTGGGGCTCGAAATATTACAGTATAATACCTTCATCTTTTCCTTCATTTTTAATTTAGTCCTACAAGTATTATCAAACTTGCACCATCTCCCCTAATAGTACATCTTGTGAATCAATAGTACAATCATGTGAAAAAAATAATTACAGTATAGTACTTTCATCTATACCTCCATTTTTAATTTAGTCGTGCAAGTATTATCAATCTTGCACCACCTTCTCTAATAGTACATGCATGTGAATCAATAGTACACACATGTGAATAAATAGTTATAAGCATGTGAATTAATAGCAATTAATTGCTCATTTATCCGATTAATTACCTGATTGGTCAATATAACCTCCAGACATCCATTATTATCGAAATAGATGTCAATTTCCACTAACATTAATAATCCCAACATAATGAAAATATCAATTTCATCTTTAATCAACACGAACTTATTCATCATTAATATTAAAACTCACAATATTTAACAACCAGATCATTCCCAGGAAAGAGAGGGCTTTTCGATAAGGATTTCTTTTTATTGGCGTGCAATTAGGTGACCAAACCTCTCCTTGACAGAACTTTCTAGACATTATCAATATTTCAAATAATAATATGAATAACTTTGTCGTCTCAATTATTGATTTAATATTATAAAATATTATGCAGGTGATACTGTGATAATAATTGAATCAATAATATGAAAGATATTATGCAGCAATTACTGCAACAATAATTGAGTATAACTGAGTGACTTCTCACGTAAGCATCAATAATCAATACTGTGTGCTACTATGCAAACCACGCCAGACATCTTGTACTTTTACCACCGGGTAGTTCAACAGTTTAACGGTAAAACTTTCGTAGTTATTTTTATAAAAGATAATTACATAGTTTTCTAACTACGACAATACTTTTCGTTAATGGGGTCCACAATTAATTGTGCAGGTCGTCATTGAATATTCCCTGTTAAAACGAAAATTCTCCGACCAATCGAATATTATATAACCACTTGCTTACTTTGCAAAACTTGTAAATTTTACCCACAACTATACCATTATATCAAATCCACACCATAATATTCAAAAATATATTTCGAGAAAAATTAATCTTTATTTATAAAAGTTGGGGATCTTACAATTGCCCTTATTACATTATTTAATAGATAACTTGTAGAACTTGCCATAACTTTAGTTGGTGACCAACTCTAGCTAGCCACATTAGATTCAAGTTTTATATAAGATCAAAGAGAGAGAAGTTTCATTAATTAGCTCATTTATACACCAACACTCAACCAAGACTCTCTCAACTCCAAACCTCCGAATTTTAGTGTTGGACCAATCCCTAATCAAGCCCCACTATCACTTATAGCAAATCAGAAGCATTAAATCAAGAATTTGTTCGTAGAGGTATAAAACCTAATTATTTAGAAATCTGAACTTTGATTCCATGTTAGATCTTGTGTTTGAATGTTTAAACATGTTGTTTACAGTCTATATAAGTGATCTGGGTTGATAGATGTTAGATCCATAACATCTATAGGCTCGGATTTGATGTTTTTCAAAATCTAGAAAAGTTTGAAAATGTTGTCTGACAACGAATGTCAGACCTTATAGATTTCAGTGTGTTTATGCTTTTGTTTGTTTAAGGTTTGATAATTGTAGTATGCTATGAGATCTGTGTTCCTGAACTAGAATTAGGGTCAGATGATGTGTAGATTTCATGTTATTATTGGTCAAACTCGGTTGACCGAGCATGACTGGATAATTCTCGGTAACCCAAAAACTGACCAGAAGCGTCTGACAACGTATTTGTGATCTCTAATCTTGCAGGTGTTTTGTGATATGAGTTTGTTGTTGCAACCATGTTGTAGTATGTTAGGTTAACTTTAGATACATGCCTTTAGAACACATAAACATCAAACTGTGTGGATTTAGTGGACGGTCAAACCAGGCAAGATGATCACGGTTTCTGTTTTCTGGGTAACCTAGAAAACGTATGAACGTTATTTCTGACATGGTTTGACCGGACTGGATATGTTGATTCTATTGTTGTTATACTATTTTTATGTAATAGATCTCTTCCTTTACATGTTGGCTACACACTAGAACTTTTAAATCACAAAAATAATACACAGAAAATGAGTAGTGGAAGCCCAAGGTAGGCCTCACGAACTGTTCTTTATTTTTGGGTAACCCAGAAAATGAAGAACATCTCTGACAGCTTGTTCCAGACTTTATAACTTGCTCGTTTGTTATGATCTGACCTAGATGTTAGTTGATACTTGTAGTGTTACATTAACACTACAAGATCCATGTTATAGATTTCCCAGAAATAATTTACACTGTGAATTACACTTGGTCAAACGTGGCCACTTGTGAACTGCCTTTGAATGTTCTTGGTGCTCAAGAACACAATAGGCGACACTTTCTGTCGCTAAAAGCTTTGGCGACAGACTTATTTATTTCAATTATTTTAATTTCTAAAAATCATTTAAAAATAGAAAACAATTTCTGAAAATTATAAAATCAGTTTTAAAAACTATTTTAAGTCATAAAAATTAACTTTTAATAATTTGGCATATTTTCCATAAATATTAGTAATTATTTGAATATTATTGATATTTAATTTATTTAATAAATACATTAAATAAATAAATTAAAAATGATTTTATTTTATTAAAATCATTTTAAATGATAATAAGGTATTTAAAAAAATTAAGTTATAAAATGCAACTTTCAATATTTTAAAGCAAATTTCATTAATTATTTAATATTAATGATATTAGATTTATTTAATAATTATATTAAATAAATAGATTAAAATGATTTTATTGATTTAAAAATTATTTAAAAAGGATATAAATGGTTTAAAATATTTGAAGTTATTATAAATGACTTTTAATATTTTAGTGAATAATATCTTAATATTTAAATATTAATGGTAATTGTTTAAAATGATTTTAAATGTTTTAAAAATTATTTAAGGGTAATATTAATACTTTAAAACTATTATGAGTTATTATAAATAACTTTGATATTTTAGCAATGGTTGCATTAATATTTTAATATTATTTAAATATTAATGATAATAGAATTATCTAATTTTTAAATCATTTAATAATGATTCTAGAGTTTGAAAAATCAAGATAAATTATAATAATTATTTAAAAATTATTATAAGTCATTTAAAAATAATATGACTGGTATTTAAAATATCCAGGATAATATTAAACTACATGATAGAGTTTTAAAACTCGATAATTACTCGATAAAGCCGTCGATACACCGAAATACTACCGAAGTTGATCTGAACCTATATAGTTTGACTGTACAAGTGTCTGTTTGTGTCCTAATGACTAATAAATGTATGTGACAATATGATTAGGTTATGTGTTGACTGTAAATAACAGTACTATGTGTTATGATATGTTATTCTAATCGATAGAACAATCTTATAAATGATAGGTCGTTGAATTAAAGATAGAACTAAGTTGTGTAAGTAGCAGATCAGGCAAGTATTCGAACTATCCTTTACATTGTGCAAGTATCCTAACCTTTGCATTTACTTTATGCAATGGACATGAGTAAAAAAGTTTCAGAATTATATTATCGTTGTGCCAGATTATTAACTCTATTGTTATTGATTATGTATCTAAATATTCGTATTCATGCAAGTTCTCGAAATTTATTCGTTCATTGTTTATCAGTACAGTACGTATTACTGTAAGATTCAGATATATATATTTTGTTCGTTAATTTTTAAGTATGGTTATACAAGTGTCCTCACTTGGATAATTGTTGTACCTATTGATACATACCTATTAAATTCTGGTATGTATATATTGATTAAAAGTTATCTAAGCTATTTGATTCGGCTAGACACATATTTAAAAATATCGTTGAACATGATAGAACCTTATTGATATCCAAATGAATTGTTTGGATTGGATTCCCGACTAAGTATGAACATCCCGAATATGAGAAAACTCTTGTGCGCCTAAGGCGGATAAGATGAACGAGAATATCATTCTGGTATGTAGTATTGATCAATACAGGGCTAACGGGATGATCACCCCCCGTGCCTATAAGTTTATGACGATTTGCAGATGAAGTTCTGTTAAACCTTATCGAAAATTGAAAAAAAAGTTCATAGTCTGTCGACTGCTTACCAATTATAGTCAGTACGTAGTTTCAAAATTTTAAATAAGATTTGTTATGTTGTTTAGTGTTGCTTCAATTTACTTCACAACTATTGCTTCGTTGTAGAAGTGTCATTCAAAGAAAAATTTAATCCTTTCAACTAATGTTTACTATTTGCTATTACTTGTTGGGCACTCAAATTCTCATTCTTGCTTAATTTAAATGTTTTCAGCTATGTATGATCAACCTGAAGGTTCATGCAAGAACAAAGGAAAGGAAAGCTAGCAGAATAAGTTTGTGTTATCTTATGTAATAGCTAGACCTAAATAAGATGATAATATTTATTATCTATAATGTAATGAAATGTTTTAAAGGTCGCGTACTTGGGATTTAGACAACTCTGATATGTAATTTAAGTTTGATATTTATGAAATTATTACTATTATTTCGCTCAAAGAAATGGTATCGTGAAGCACTGAATTCGGGTTTCAAGTATCTGAATTTGGAGGCGTCACAACAACTATAGCTAAAGTATTTAATATTCATGCATTGCATCTAATCCTTGTCATTCAAGTAGCAAATAACGTTACCTTGAATCTTTAACCTGCAAAAATGGTTATTTGCAAAATTGAGCTCGACATCCCAGAAAATCTAACATCTTTCATGCATCGCATAGCACATAATAACATGCTCAACATACATCTCATAAATATACATGCTGCAGTTAACATAACGAGTATGAAGATTGAGTTCCTTACTCAATCATCATTCTTTACTCAATCAACGTAGTCATAAATTGACTTTAACGTTTCATACTTACAACATATATAATACATCATGCTCTTTGCAATACAGATTTAAAAAAGTTCATCATCAGGTTCACATGGCAAATAGAAACTGAAAGACTTGCCTGATTTATAGATTACAAGAACCGATTAACAGTTTATAGCTATCTGCACTTCATGAATCCTACACAACATATCATCATGCATATCAACTCTCAGACACATAACAACGCAGAGTAACTGCTTAAATAACTCTACTTTACGATCTATGATCACTTTCTTTAATTTTGATACATAATGTTCAATTATGTGTTTAAGTCCTGTTAGGGCTTCTCATTGTCCATTTGATTTGTTTACGTTAAACTTCCTTTCCCTTGTCATTACGTTTCTCTTTAATTAACACTTAACATTTATTTGAAAGTAGTATGCACACAAGCCAATCATGATTGATGATAAAGCATATACTTTGTAACAATCTTATTCATTTATTAATAAAATGTATTAATTTATTAAAGGCTTTTAATTATCTACATGATGCTGCTTTATAATATGTGATAAACTCATAGTTTTAAGCAATATGATGAGTGAGTTTTATACACATGAATTGGATACATTCGGGCTTAATTTATTGTTGTTCTCAAGTTTTTTAGATTAGTTTTGAAGTGTTTATGTCTATTCAAGCATGTTTTATTTTGTTTTGTAGGAATTGGGATAAAAGTTACATGGATCGACGTTTGGGGTGGCTAGATTCGCGTTTTCGGCTTGCCATTTACACAGCAGTCACTTCAGAGCTAATTTTACTATAGCTCCGGACATTATTTCGAAAAACTTAAAGAATGAAAGTTATAGATCTACTTTTCCTCTTTCCAGATCATCTTGAATCATTAAAATGATAAGATTGGTTTTGCATGTTAACTTGAACAGTGTTGATAATTGATGATGAGTTCTAATTTTAATCATGATGATAATCTGAGTCTGTATGAAACTTATGTAACCGGTTAGCACTTAAAGTTTAACTGTTTTAATCCACTTGGTTCAAGGGTTTCATAATTTCTTTCTGAGAGAAAATCTTTGTTAAAATTTAAGGAAATTTGTGAACTGGCGGTAAAGGTTGGAATGACGTAAAAGCTTGAGTTTGGGGGAATCTATGGGATATATATACTAAAAAAAATTGATGAAGAGAAAAAAAAATAGAAAATCCAGAAAGAAAAAAAAGAGAGAGAAAAACCGTGGTTAGTTTTGTTTCGGGGCCTTTGTTACTTGAACAAGTACGCCCGAAGGGGTGTCTTAACACCTAGCGCCCTAAGGTCTTATATGGTCTGGGAGTCGTTGGTTGAAAGCTCACTAAGGGGTGGCACTGTTAGCCTAATGGAATGAGACATTGCACAGCCATGAAAAAAAAACACGAGAAAGAGCAAAAATGCCCTCGTGGTTGAATAAAAGTATAAATAAATCTTGTATTTACCCTTAGATTTGGTAATTGCTTAGTTTTAACCTGAGTTGTCATGTTCACAAAAGTAATTGAATTGGAACTGAAATTTTCCTTATAAGAAGTTTGTTATGTGATTATCTTGAACTGTGGTTGGTTAGAATGGTTAACAAGCACACACACACAACATGGGTGATGACAGGTTTGGGTTGACTAATTGGTTAGAGTTATGGATTTTGAATTGATTGGATATATTGTTTGAGTACCAATGGTATCTTTGAGGCATGTTGCTATATATCATACTGATATATTACTCGGTTCGTAGGTATATTAGGAAGTAGATTATGCATATGCATTCATTTAGTTGAGTTATTTTGTTTATTTTTAGTTCTTTTGTGTTTTTGCTTGAGGACAAGCAAAGGTTTAAGTTTGGGGGTGTGACACCCCCAAAATTAGGTATACGTCACCCATCTTGGGTCGCCACTTACATGGTACATAAATTCAAATACAAACTTAATTATACATCTTTATTTATAAAAGCTGGGGTCTTACAACCTCCCCTTCTTATGAAATTTCGCCCTCGAAATTAGGGTACGTACCTGATATGATAAAGAGGTGAGGATACCTTGAATACCTTTATCGTTAAAAATATTAAATTCATCTTCATAATCCGCCAAAGATATTCATTAACAATTCATCTTTGCACTACAAAGCTAAAGATATACAATCTGTAAAACCAATAATGCCGAGACGCGACTTAATAGTATCACGACCACGAATTATCCATGCACTCTTGGCCAAGGATATTCGTGTTTTCAATTACTGATCATGATTATACCGAATAACTGTGGTCATAATCATACCAAGTCTATCAATGCACTACTGACCAAAGATGACTTTTACCACATCCATGAATTAATATTTCATTGTTGAGACTCAAATTCAATAATTAATCCATATCATCGAATCATCCCTGCACTACAGGCCAAGGATATTCATTAGTATCACGACCACGAATTATCCATGCACTACGGCCAAAGATAATCGTATATTCATTAATATCACAACCACAAATTATTCATGCACTACGGCCAAAGATAATCGTGTATTCATTAGTAGTTCTCACTATTCTGTGAAATAGTGTGATAATAATTGTAATGAGGACTCCTTTTGAGTTTGTATAATATCTAGTAGACAATATTTGTATTCAAACTCATAGTTTATGTCGTATTGTACATGACAGTTATATTAGTAAGTTGTATTTAAATTCTGTACCATGTAAGTGGCGACCCAAGATGGGTGACGTATACCTAATTTTGGGGGCGTCACAGGGGGTATTTGATGAGTGAGTTTTATACACATGAATTGGATACATTCGGGCTTAATGTATTGATGTTCTCAAGTCTTTTAGATTAGTTTTTAAGTGTTTATGTCTATTCAAGCATGTTTTATGTTGTTTTGTAGGAATTGGGACAAAAGTTACATGGATCGACGTTTGGGGTGGCTAGATTCGCATTTTCAGCTTGACATTTACACTGTAGTCACTTCAGAGCCAATTTGACTATATCTCCGGACATTATTTCGAAAAACGCAAAGAATGAAAATTGTAGATCTACCTTTGCTCTTTCCGGATCATCTTGAATCATCAAAATCGGAGTTTGGACGAAGAAGTTATGGCCATTTTCCCAAAGGACGTCAGAGCATAAAATGTCAGAAAATGGGGCAGCGCCGGGGCGCCCATTTTAAGCCTATTTGCAGCGCCGGGGCGCTATAAGGCGATGTCGAAGCGTCGTTCCAATATTTGGGCGCTGGGGAAGAGGTTGAGTGCGGCACTGGACGCGCTTTTTTAAATAATTTTGACACCTTTTTGACTCCAAATTGGATTGGATTTGTTCCTAAGCTCAAATTAGATTTGTAACCTATAAATACATGATGTAAGACATAAAATAAAGGGAGATTACATAGATTAGACTAGATTAAACACTCTTTTAGATTAGAACATAACCCTAGTTCTTATTAGTTTTGGAGATTGAAGCAACTTGGAGACCATTGAAGATTCAAAGCAGGAGCAAGAGGGGAGCATCAAATTTGCTGACAACAGATTATATTCTCTTCTCTTCTCTTACTTTTATCTTTTAATGTCTATTCAATTGTGGATTCTTGGTTTTAATTCATTAATTATGAACTAACTCTTTCATTAAGATTTTAATTGAACTTTTTATGATTATGAATTGATTATTTGATTTATTCTAATTATTTATGTTGAAGTGAATTGTTCATCTTGCTTTGTGCTTATTGATTAATTATCTGATCAGTAATTACCATGTTACTCTAGAAGGAATTGAGAAAGGAATTCTAGGGTTAGAACTGGGCATGGTGACATGTGACTTAGTTATTTGACCTTTGTGAATAAGTAGGTTTGTGAATAGAATGAGAATATCTATTCGCCGCATGTAACATATAAGGAATTGGGATTATGTGAGTTTAATTCAATTGTTTTGCATAGAGATATAGCAAAATTAATCGGGTTAAATAGAAGGCAATTGATCACTTTCGAGAGAGGCGTTTGGCATTTGAGAATTTACATTAACAATTCAAAGAAACATAATAATTGGGATAATTGGATAATTGGTTTATAGTTCATAATTGGAGATATTGGAGTCTTAGCCTTTATTTATTTGAATTCATTTATAAAGTAACCTGTTTTAATTGATTAATTTAGTTTTATTAATTAGAAAAATCATGATTTGAGATTGTTTAAATAAAATTAGTTTGGTTAAGAATTAGTACTTGGTGATTTTTATTAAATAATTCCTCGTGGGAACGATACTCTACTTTCACTTTATTACTTGTTGACCGTGTATACTTGCACGTATTCATTGATTGCGAAATCGATCAACACAATACATTTAGAATAATGATGATGATCATTCTAATGAGATCTAAATTCTTAGAAAGCTTAAAACTAAAATAGTTCCCAATCGTTGGATTACTAAATTGGGGATTAGTGAATTCGGATAGATTGGTACATACGTTGCTTGCTCATTGGATGAGGATTATTGATCTCATGATCATTTGTGTGGAGACACTAAAGCAAGTATGTACGTGCTTATTAGAGAATAAGTTCACTGAATGTGGCTCGCTAAGGAATACCTAATGGAGTTTTACTTTTTCTGTCAATAGGATTTCTGTAGTGATAGTAGTACAAGTGATCCTTGCACTTGAGATCATCATAGTATCTTGTGTATGATGAGTTATACTTTGACTTATTCCTTAAGACCCTTAGGGTATATCAAAGGGTATGCTTGGGTATAATAAGTTGTACATGGAGATAATGTATAATCAATAAAGAATCTTCTGAAGAAATGTCATATGTGATTCGATAAATGACAACACAGTAGTCCTTGGCCAAGGTAGAATGAAATTAGAAAGGAGATTCTAATTTGCATTATTTGGAGTTGTCCATTTAAGAGTCGAAATACATATAATTAAATAAAATAAGACTTGACAGTAATTCCAGGTCTTATATTTAATTGGGACATTATATGGTGGAAGGATTGAATTGTACGGTAACTATTTACTCAAAGGTTCTTTTTATGATTAATGTTGAAATCTATATTATCTGGAAAGTCGTTGATCACTAGGGATGCTTATCCTATTGTAGAATAAATATTATTTATTTATTTAAATAAATTAATAGTTTAATTTATTTATTTAAATAAGATTAGAATTGTTTCTAATTGATTTATTCACAATAGGTTTAATATGGAGAACCTAAAGGGTCACACCATAAAAAGAAGAATAATTATTTAAGAAGTTAATGACATAATCGTAATAATAAGTTAAGTGTATTTAATTTAATCTATGGTGATATAATAAATTAAATAGCTTAATATTTATTATTTAATATTTTGGAAATATTAAATATAAATTAATAGGGGAGTCTTATTATTATTATTACTATTATTACTATTATTATTATTTAATTCCTAAAGGAGTTTGGAAATTAATAAAAGTACTCTCATATATCCTAATAAGATTAGGAGGCTAATTAATTAAAAAAGTTTAATTAATTATTTCTAATAAGATTGGGAGCCTAATTAATTAAAGGAATTTAATTAATTAAAATAAAACCCAATTCATTAATTGTTAAGGAGGGTTGCCCACATCTATAAATAAGAGAAGTCTTATTGTGGGTGGTGGTGGTTGACACTTTCACAAAACACGTGAATACGTAATTCCAATAGTTGGGAGAGTACACCCTTTCTATGAGAGATAGAAAAAACTAGGGTTTTGTCAAATACACATCTTCTTGAATCTTTCTTCTTTCTTGGTGGATCACCTCTAGAGGCCAAATACTTGGGTAGCTAACGTTGATCAAAGGAAGGAATCAAATCAGGTGGATTCAAGTTGAACGCGAAAAGGATTGAAGGTGAACTTGTACCTGAGGAAGCTCGAATCTTCAAAGGTATAATTCGTGTTCTTCATATTTTCGTTTAATTAATAATTATGCATAAAGGATGATCCGGGTATATAGTTTGTAAAATTTTAAAACTCTAATTTTTCACATTTCCGCTTATTTTGTGTAATTTGATTGCGTTCATGAATATTACAAACCTAACAGTGGTATCAGAGCCAAACCTTTATGCGAATTATTTATTATTTTAATTTGATATGTATATTGATATGTGTTTAGAACAATTTAATTGGGCATAATTTGTTGTATAAAATTTAGTAAAAAAAAAAAATTTGATTCGCGAATCCATCTTTTTCAAAAATTGCTAATCATGTACATGCAGTTTAGTTATAATAGTTATATTATATATGATATAATATATAGTTATATTATCTGCAGCAGACTAGTATGATTTCTTTTTTTTCATGATTCGCATGGCATCATTAACTAATTATATATATATATATATATATATATATATATATATGTTATATGATACTTAACATGCATGATCATTCAGATTATATATATGATATATATATTGTAAGACCCCAACTTTTATGAATAAAGAATAATTTTCTCGAAATATATTTTTGAAAACTATGGTGTGGATTTGATATAATGTTATTGTGACGCCCCCAAAATAGGTATATATCACCTATTCTAAGTCGCCAAATACATGGTATAGAAATAAATACAACTTCAGTAATACAATTATCGTGCAAAATACGACAACACATATACTCTGAGTTTGAATACAACTATTGTCTAATAGAGAGTATACAAACTCAAAAGGAGTCCTCATTATAATTATTGATACACTATTTTCCAAAATAGTGAGGACTACTAAAACAACTATCTTGAATCATCACTCCATACCCTGACTAGTTCCTGCTAAATTCTCTCCTCCTGAGAAGAACAATGGAACAAAAAGGAAAAGGGTGAGCTCAACTAGCCCATCAAAGAATATCATGACTAAAAATAATATACAAAAAATTATCATTAGTCTTCAACAGAGAATAATCTGATAAAATATAATAGACAACAAGTTTTAGATCAACAACTGCAACGGAAACAACAATCCATTAGAAGAGTCACGTAGAGAAAGAATTCTACTATCTTCTAAGATTTAAAAGTCCATCATCAATATTTTATCCTTGTAACATCAATCAATATACATCTTGAATCATATATTCATCTTTGCACTCTGAGCCAAAGATATTCATTTCATATCACCTTGATTGGTCATGTTCATCTCAACACCTGATCATCTTTGCACTACGAGCCAAAGATATTCATCAGTTAATCATTCATCTTTGCACTACATGCCAAAAATATTCAGTAATATCATCATTTAGGACTGAGGATGATGAAAAATATCTTAAAGAAAACAAATCCAATGAGATAAAAGAACAAATATTAAGGATTCGTATTACAGTTTTATCAAAGTTTAATAATACTCCATAATAACCAATTTTGAAGCAAAAAAAATAAAGATCAAAACATGGATACAATCAAAGATAGTAAACATAATAGACACCTTGGATAAAAAGAAGAAAAATTCATTTTTTAATTGAATAAAGTAAATGATTCGTGAATAATTGTCGTGATACGTGAATAGTAACCCCAGACACAAAAAGTTCCAAATTTGATAAATAGTTCAAACTAATATTTCAAGATAATGATATTGAAGAAAATAATATCATTTAAGGCGAAATAACATCCCTACCTCAAACGAGCAAGACTTACGATCGAAATATCGGATATGAAATTTGAATGAAACTTGTCTTTGAATAAAGAACTCTTCAAGTATCAAAATACTCACAAAATACGCTCAATAATATAGAGAGAGAAAGAGAGAAAACTTGTTTCTGGTGTGATTTTCAATTCTAACTTAGCCCTCTATTTATAGGAAAATGTTAGCACGCCGAAGAAGACTTGACCGCAACTTTGATGGCTTTACTCGCTACTATTCCCACCCACCACATTTGAATATAAAATTCCAAAGACATTTCTCACCAACCAAAAGTGGGGCCCACCAATTCTAGAATTTTCTACCAAAATGATAAATTCCAAAACTTCAACAATTTCTGAACTAGTCACCTCTTAAAATTCATAACAAACCATTCGTTCATTTTTAACGGTTCAAAATTTGTGGATATATACTCAACTTATATATGTATAACATATCCAAAAATCACAACGATCCAACGATCAGATTAAAAATTATAACTCACGCAATATATCTCAAGAACACTGGTTTGATTTTTAATACCTCCATTCCGACAAAATACTGACAAAACACCTCAACATTAATTCCATCATTTATAACCACATAAATAAATCCATCATTTAAATCTGCATCAAATAAATATTTTCTTATCATATAAATCAATAATTAATTATTCACAAATAATATTACAGAATCACATTTATGACAACCAGGCAGTTCCCAGGAAAGAGAGGGCTTTCCGATAAGGATTTCTCCTTATTGGCGCGCAATTAGGTGACCAAACCTCTCCTTGACAGAACATTCTAGACATTGCCAATAATGCTATCTCATAATATTATTCAAATAATATGAATTATTGATCCGATAATGGGAAATACTGTGCAGTGACAATTATTGAAACAACAATAATATAAAATATCAACGCAAGAATTATTGAACCAATAAAATAAAATATTGAACAGTAATTACTGTAACAATTATTGAGTAGTGCCTTCTTACGTAAGAATCAATAATTCAAAAATACTGCAAAAATCGTGTGCATCTTTGTGCAACCACGCAGTACTTCTTGTATTTTAATCGCCGGGTATTCGAACAGTGTTGACGGTAACAACTACGTCGTTATTTGTAAAAACTCAAATTTGTCGGTTTCTTCATCCGACTGTTATCCGTTATGGGGCCCATAAATGGTTGCGCCGTCGTACGAATATTCCCTGACAGAAAAAATATTCCACGACCAAACGAATATTCCCCAACACAATGAATATTTTATAACCACTTGCTTATTTTGCAAAATTTGCACATTTCACCAATAACCAAAGTATTATATCAAATTATCACCTTATTATTCACAATAATAAATAGAGAAAATTCAATTTTATTTATAATAAGTTGGGGTCTTACAACCTCTCCTTCTTATGAAATTTCATCCTCGAAATTGACGTACGTACTTGGTGTTTCGAAAAGGTGAGGGTACCTCGCTTTCATTTCCGATTCCAACTCCCAGGTCATTTCCTCAATAGCATGGTTTCTCCACAAAACCTTAACTTGTGGTATAACCTTGGTGCGTAGGACATGCTCTTTCCTATCCAAGATCTTAACAGGTACTTCTTCGCACGTTAAATCTTCGACTATCTCGTCTGGTTCTAACGCAATAATATGGTTCGGATCTTTCACATATTTACGAAGCATGGATATGTGAAAAACATTATGAACACGAGACATACTTGGAGGTAATGCGAGTCTATAGGCCACATTTCCTATTCGGTCAAGAATCTCAAATGGACCAACAAATCGTTGATTGAGCTTTCTTCTCTCCCCAAATCTTGTAACTCCCTTCCATGGAGCAATACGTAACAGTACATGATCTCCAATATTATATTCCACGTCCTTTCGATGAAGATCAGCATAACTCTTTTGTTGATCTTGTGAGGTTTGAATACGTTGTCGAATCATTTGGATCTTCTTTGTAGTTATGCGTACCAATTCTGGTCCCAACAACGTTGCTTCACCCACCTCGTCCCAGTTTACTGGGGAGCGACACTTTCGACCATACAACGCTTCAAATGGAGCCACACCTATACTTGCCTGATAACTGTTGTTGTAGGAGAATTCCACCAATGGTAGGTACTTATCTCAACTCCCTTTGAAATCTAGGACACAGAGTCTTAATAGACCTTCAAGAGTTTGAATAGTCCTCTCTGATTGCCCTTCCGTTTAAGGATGGTATGCCGAACTGAATCGTAAATCCGTGTTCATAGCTTTCTGCAAGCTAACCCAAAATCGTGAAGTGAATCTTGGGTCACAATCCGAAACTATGGATACTGGAATGTCATGCAATCTCACAATCTCATTCACGTACATACGAGCAAGATGTTCAAGGGAATAAGTCTCACGTATCGGCAAGAAATGAGCAGACTTGGTTAATCTATCAACAATAACCCAAATCACATCTATGCCTTGAGAAACTTTGGGAAGACCTGTAACGAAATCCATGGTAATGTGTTCCCACTTCCATTTCAAAATCTCAAGTGGTTGCAATGAACCCTTTGGCACTTGATGCTCCGCCTTTACACGTTGACAGATTAAACACCTCGAGGTAAACTCCGCGATCTCTCTCTTCATATTGTTCCACCAAAATGTGTGTCGAATATCATGATACATTTTGGTACTCCCAGGATGGATTGCAAACGGTGTGTTGTGTGCCTCCATCATGATTCTATGTTTCAAGTCAGAGTCGTTAAGAACACAAAGTCTGGAGTTGACTCGAAGTATTCCTTCTTCATCGATTCTTGCTTCTGGAATAACACCTTCTTGCACTTTCTTCTTCATACGCATCAGCTCCATGTCCGTAGCTTGAGCAGCTTTAACTTTATCGATTAAAGTCGGTTCTACTCGTATGTTTGATATCATCACATGGGTACTTGGAGCCTTTAACTCT
This sequence comes from Panax quinquefolius, assembly GCA_020205615.1. Lineage (NCBI taxonomy): Eukaryota > Viridiplantae > Streptophyta > Magnoliopsida > Apiales > Araliaceae > Panax > Panax quinquefolius. Next base: position 55,547,845 of record CM035167.1, on the reverse strand, counting down.
ATCTCCATCCTTTGCAAGTCATACAAAATGGACCTTTGTGTTAACAACATTCCACTCGTACCCGCATATGATCTTCTACTCAATGCGTTAGCTACCACGTTTGCTTTTCCAGGATGATATTGGATGATATGATCATAATCTTTCAACAGCTCGAGCCAACGTCGTTGCCGCATATTGAGTTCCTTTTGCGTGAAAAAATATTTGAGGCTTTTATGATCTGTATAGATCTCCACTTTCTCCCCATACAGATAGTGTCTCCAGATCTTCAACGCAGAACGATGCACGCTTGACTCCAAATCATGAGTAGGATAATTCCTCTCATATTCTTTGAGTTGTCGCGAGGCATAGGCTATGACTTTCCCATGTTGCATGAGAACATATCCTAACCCTTTGCCTGAAGCATCGCTATAGATAACAAATCCGTCTGAACCAGATGGTATTGTCAGAACAGGTGCCGAAATGAGTCTTCTCTTGAGTTCTTGAAAACCCTTCTCACAATCCTCACTCCAACCGAATTTTGTATCTTTATGAGTCAGCTGAGTTAACAGAGTAGCGATTCGAGAAAATCCTTCAACGAATCTCCGATAATAACCAGCTAAGCCCAAAAAACTTCGTACTTCGATCATCGACTTCGGTTGCTCCCAACTTTGTATGGCTTCAATCTTCGCCGGGTCGACGGATACTCCATGTTTTGACACCACGTGCCCAAGGAATGCTACTTCCTCAAACCAGAACCCGCATTTCTTCAGCTTGGCATATAGCTTGTTATCACGAAGCCTTTATAGTACCAGCTTCAAATGGCGCTCATGATCTTCACGGCTTTTGGAATAGATGAGGATGTCATCAATAAACACAATAACAAACTGATCTAAATATTCTTTGAACACATGGTTCATCATATCCATGAAAGCAGCAGGAGCATTAGTCAATCCAAAAGACATGACTAAGAATTCATAATGCTCGTCTTAGGAGTTCAAGGCGATCTTTGGAATATCCTCGCTTTTTAATCTTGATTAAAGATATCCATAACGAATATCGATCTTTGAAAAGAATTGTGCTCCTTGCAACTGGTCGAACAGGTCATCAATGCGAGGTAGTGGATACCTATTCTTGATGGTGACATGTGTAAGACCCCAACTTATTATAAATAAAATCGAATTTCCTCTAATTATTATTGTGAATAATAAGGTGTTAATTTGATATAATGTTTTGGTTATGGGTGAAATGCGCAAATTTTGTAAAATAAGCAAGCGGTTATAAAATATTCGTTTGGTCGTGGAATATTCTTTACGCCGGAAAATATTAAATACGAAGACACGACCATTTGTGGGCCCCATAATGAGAATAAGCGCTCGGATGAAGAAAATGACAAATTTGAGTTTTTACAAATAACGGCGTAGTTATTCACAAGTATTAACACTTTGTTGGAATACCCGGTGGTTAAAAATACGATGTCTGGCGTGTTAAGCGATAGCACACGATTTTTGCATAGTATTTTTGATTCTTACGTAAGAAAGCGATTACTCGATAATTATTACTGTAATTCTTTCGGGTCAATATTTTATTTTATTGGTTCAATAATTACTGCGTTGATATTTTATATTATTGTTATTTCAATAATTGTCACTGCACAGTATTTCCCATTATCGGATCAATAATTCATATTATTTGAATAATATTATGAGATAGCATTATTGGCAATGTCTAAAAAGTTTTGTCAAGGAGAGGTTTGGTCACCTAATTGCGCGCCAGTAAAGAGAAATTCTTCACTACAAAAAAATGGGCCTTCAGCAACAACCGATTTTCATTGCTAAAGGTGCCAAATTTCGTTGCTAAAGGGTTTTGGCAACGACTTTCTTTGTCGTTCGTCTTTCGTTCTTGTGACGAAGCGTTGCTAATTGTTCATGAACGAACATATTTTTTTCGTTGCCAAAAGTAATATATTTTGCAATGAAATTTGGCTTTCGTATAGAGATATCGATCCTTTAGCAACAAAATGTATTGTTGCAGAATAATAAAAATTTCGTTGCTAAAAATTCCATTTCGTTGTAAAAGCCTACTAATTGGCAACGAAATGAACTATTTTTTTTTTTGCAACGACCATGCATTTTCGTTGCAATCGACACCATTTTGCAACGACATTTTTCGTTGCAGTAAATTATGAAAATTGTTGTCTAAGCTTGCTTTCATTGCGGAATGTAAACTTTTTAGCAACGATTTTCGTTGCTGATTATATTATTTGGCAATGACATTATGCTGAATTAGCAACAAAAATGTTTGTTGCTGGTTATTTTTCAATAGCAACGAAAGTCGTCGATTAGCAACAACATTGTATGTTGTCGTTTCTTTATATGTGCAACGAAAATTGATATGATTTGCAACGATAAAAAAATGTTGCCTTTTATTTTAGTATTAGCAACAATATCCTCTCCGTTGTTATTAAGTTAATTTTTTGTTGCCAAATATTATATTTTTAATGTCATTAACAACGAAAATTTATTGCTAAATGTATAAAAAATTGTTACTATATTAAAACTTCTTCAATGCTTTAATAACGAATTATATTGTTGCCAAATCAAAATTTGACATTCTTTTTGTGTACCTGACTGGCTCAATGTCCCCATAGCAAATAATGGCAAAAATACAAAAAACTAAAATATTATTAACTTAATAAAACCATCCACTACTTAATCATTCATTATATTTACAATTAACCATCTAAAACTACCACAGTTCTTCAATCAAAGTATATATCTACATATATAGAGAGAGTACACTTCATAATTTCGTCCCTTGTCTTAGTAAGCGTGGGGCGAAAATTTGATACCAGATATTGTAAAGGCGGTCTTAGAAGCAATCTTCTTGCACATATTTAAAAATAATAAGTCAGAAAAATGAAGCAAATACGTCACCAGAGACACTTAGGGCCAAAATCAATACACAAAGACTATTAGTTGCTACGTGGTACTAATGTACACAGTATTGCTCATAAGCAGAAAAAGACAAATAGGCACCAATATCATTTGCTACAAATCCAAATAGAAAAAGAACTTCCAGTACGACTATATGATTGCTCTGTTACAAGAAAAAATTAGAATCTTAATCGGCCATTTCATGAATTAATTTCAATAAACATAGTGGTAAACATATTTTCTGTTACAAGACTTGTAGATTATTATTATATGTTAACCTCAAGTCAGAATTCAGTCACATTCAACAACCACAAACATCACACAATCTTAAATAACAATGTTTAGATTTCTATATAGAAAGGACAACAATTATGAAAAAGTTGACGCTATTAGTCAATGTGGAAAAACTTTTCTTGAGACGACAAATTTCCATATAGTATATGCCTCAAAGATGCTAACTATAATCACAGACATCATAGATTTATTTACCAAGAATTCAACATGTTGCAGCAGACATTGGAAAGACACATTTATTGATAACTTGGGAATTTTTAAGTGGTAAGGGCAAAACTTACCCAGGTCAGCGAGGAGATAAGTTCCTCCCCTTCATAATTGGGTTCTACAAGAATAGTCCCTGATGAAGAATAGTCCCTGAGGGTTGGTATGATCACATCTTAAATGTCGACCATCTCTCATTTTGATCATAAAACCATCAGAACTGCTCTTCACCTCAACTATATTGAAAAACAGATGAAACACAAATAGATTATATGCTATAAAATGCATGTTTAGCAAAAAATGCAGTTTATGATGTCACTTTGCAAATTCCCACCTAGTGTTTGAAAGTAAGTGTCACAAAGACTAATTAATGATATGTGGCAAATACACACTCAATTTTACTGTGTCAGTTAGCTAAAAACCACAGGTGTCTATATAGCTTTTAAGACTATAGCTGATAAAGAGAATTTTAGGTAAACCAAAGTGGTAATTACTCTTTTTTTTTTTGTTTGGGAGAGGATGGAGTAACATGTAGAATTTCATATTGAGAGAAATCCTCATAATTCCAAACATATTTCATACCAAGAAGCTCAAAATTCGAAACTATCCATATTAAAATGAACCATGAATATAAGGAAATCACAGGAAAGCCAAAACATCCAAAATAACATAAATTTACCTTCAAATTATTAATGGTGCAATGATAGATGTACCGAGAAGTATAATTGTAGTATTTATAGGTTATAACCTTGCCAAGTGCCTTTTTGCTGTGATTGATGTATTCACTCCAATAAAGGAGTGTGTTAGAACCAAGTTCATCCATGGGTTATCCATGACACTATCAGTGCATTCCCTACATGATCTTCTTGTGTTATATGAACCTTTAAAAATCAAAACAAAACCTACCAAAAATAAAATAAAATGAAACAATTTGGGGGGAATGAAGAGAAATCAGATTGTGGCCAAGAAACATGATAATAGAGGATTAGAGAGAATTGATGAAGCTAAGAAGTCGATGTTTCTTAATTAAATGTTTACCAACGTTTCTTAATTAAATGTTTACCAACATAAACAGGTGAGAAAATATATTAGCTTTTTTTGATGATGTAAAGATCTCGACTTGGGTTTGTTTTAACTGCAGTCCATTACTTAGCAACTAGGCATGTTATAAGAAAAAGTCAATGTCACTTTCATTCTCTGTAAAAAGGCTTTTGTCTCAAGAACACTTGTACTTCTCCTAAGAATGGAATGAATAACTAAAATATCAAATTCATTAAACTCAATAGAATATACAGATAACAAGTACATGCTAACAAGGTAAAGTGGAGAGTTTTTCATGTAAAAGTCACAAGAAACATTCTGACATGAGAGCATCTAAGTGATGAAAGATCTAGTAGACTTCTAGAGACATCATTTCTATTTATTCTTTTTTCTTCAAATGAATTGTAAGTTACTAAGTTCTTGAACCATGTACACTAAATCACCAGCTAAATCCTCCACAACTTACAAGACTGCCACATAGGTTTGCTTAGAAGCAGACATCCTTGAACAATGTGCATAAGCTCACTGATTGAGCTATCTTGTAACAAAAGTGATCAGGGCTATGGAATACAAATACATAACTAAGAAAATAGCAGCACCGCAAGTAATAATGGACTGTTGCTTCCTCAGCTAAATGGTTGCATAAAGATAACAATTTTACAAGGTTTTGCGTCAAATTTTGCAAAACCATAACCGTTTCAATAAGTAATAGTCACAATTTTGCTTATGATTTTAGATAGCTGATGTAAGGTCAAGATAATTTGAAGAGGGTGGGTCACAAGCACGACACACCTAATGGTCATTTTTTCAATCAACCTCAAACATCATCAGAATCTTTTAAAAAAATGGTCCATAAATAAAACAACAAAGTTCTTATAAACTCAATGCAAGGGGATCCTTCTCCTTTGTCAAAGGGTGTGAACTACATTTTTGGGATAAGAGGTAGTATTATTTGAACGAACTTATTTTTTACCCAACATATGATGGTGAGCAAAAGAAACTATGTATTGTTGAATTCTCAGAATAATGTTTGAAGACTGGAAATACTAATTTATATAGAAATTGAGGACTATCTTTCATGGAGATTGAAATATTATCAATATACTGAGTCAGTGGAAGATGTGAAAGATGAGAATGTTATTATTTTCTTGTGCAGCGAGTGAGAGGGGAAGGTTGATTGGATGCAGCGAGTGAGAATTGAACACCACACCTCCCATTGATGGAATTTTTAAGGGGAGAGGAGAGAGTTCATACATAACTTTTGTAGTTTATTCAAATAAAAGAAACATGGCAGTTAGAAGAAAGAGCTATTTAAAGGGGTCAGAATTAAATGTCAAAATCAAATCTACTCATCAATTAGAGTTACAGAAGATAATTATACAGGATAATTCTGAACCCCACAAGCATGCTTGAGTAATAATAATCACATGTTGAGCATGACCTCAAACAGGGCACAAAGTAATATCAAATATCTTTTAGCAGACTAGTACTATTCAAAACTCCCCTTCGCTTTTCTGTATTTTGCCTATAAAGCATAAGTTAGAAAGCAAAAGTACGTTAAAAAATAAAATTAGGATAAACCAGCATATAAAGAGCTACTAGCATCATCCTGCTGCAGACTACTACAAATAAATTGACATACCGATCTTTCATATGCATGGACATGGCCAGTAAAATTTATATCAACTTTGTATTGAACAAACCAACCCTCATAAACAGCTCACATGCTTTCACCCTCCATGAAGTGCGCTTCGTTACTGTTGTAAATTGGAACATGCATAAGAACAATAAGCCAAGATGTTTTCTCCCTGTACACTCTTTGAAGTTCTTCGGCGAGCCACCTATATTGAGGTGTATATTTTACTGCCAAAAATTCAAGTAGTAATGCTGTCAGGTATATAGACAGGACTCCAAAGGGAAAACAACATAACAAACAAAAGAAAAGCAAGCCTATGTTCCAAAAATGAAAATTTGGACAGGTTAAATAGTCATCAATAGGTTCCAGTGTGCTTGTATTTACAAATCTTAAGCATCAATAGAAGTACAAGTATGACTGATGGATTATTAAGACTATGATATTCTCTTATGTTCAAAGCTTTTGCCAAAAAATTTACAGGAAGCTAGTTTTAGTAGCATACTAATATGTATTACTATATATTGCATCTCTCAAATTTTCGCTACTTAGACAGGAAATATATTCATGGATGCAGGGCACAAACATAAGCACACAAATACTTGAATTACTATGTCTGCTGTGGTGTGATGATTAAAATTTTCTCCCTATATTGTTTTAAGTTTCAAAATCAACATGTTGACCTTTCCTAGAATTTTCTAAAGGCTAGCCAAAGGTCGTTTATCCTTTTTAAAATTGATGCATTCACCTTCTTAAAATTAATGTCTAGGTGTAGAATGAGGCAGCTTGAGGCTGCACCACTCTTCTAAGTTTCTATTTCATTAATCAAGAGGCGCAAGTGCCTTAGAAAAGCCTTCAGTCCTTTGCTTCTAAAGCACTGTGAACCCACGGAAAAAGAATTCACCATATTATGACCCTGACTAGTGTCATTGGGTAACATACAGTCATGTTGTGACTGCACATTTCTTTTATATAATGATACCAACTTAGGTATACAGGATACCACACGATAGAAAGGGGAAAAGGGGACACAAATAGAGTTTTAAAAAAATTACAATATAAATGATATTTATAATACATTCATTTCATTGTGGCTGCAATTCCCTTTTGGTTTTGCCTTCTTCAGGTAATATATACTCCCACTATACTATAAAGTACATTGATCTTATTGTATCTCACTTTTGACATCGCTAGAGATTTAAACAAAAATAATGTTGGTTCTATATATTGTGCATTGATCTTATTGTTCTCACCATCGATAAAGTTTTGTTAAAATTAAAGCAATTCAAGATGAGTTGCTGACTATCTAGTTCAAGTAGACGATTTATCAAACACATTGTGTATTTCCCAAATTATTATCAAACAACATGTACAATGAAATACCCACAACTACATACCAATAAGACTGAGTTTCTTAATAGTAAACATACAAAGTTAGAAACTAACCTTTAATTTAGGATCAACAATGGAGGAGGAGAAAACTGAAAACTTGATGTGAACCATGCCTGAAAAGAACTAAAGTTGCCTTTTCCAGAATTGGGTACTATAGATAATTTATTTTACAAATAAAATTTTACGGAAAGTGTAAGAATACCAATGACAGCTGGCATAAGTTAATCAACACCCTATATCAAATTTTAGACAGAAATAACACAATGGAGGAGGGAAAATACATTCCTGAGCAAAGAAAGAGAAGAAAAAATTATTATAACTCCAGCATTACCTCATTAATCTGGAATGAGAGCCTCCAATCATATGCTGCCATATACATGTTTTTCTCCTCATATCCGATGCGAGCTAAATTAGCAATTAAAACTGCCCATACAAAACAACATATTCTCAGTCGGCCGATGAGAGTCGAGAGATTGAGACGAGTTCGAGATCTGGGTTTGGCCGTTTGGGGCGAGAGATTGAGACTCGAGAGAGTTTGACTGTTCGAGATCTGGGTTTGTGATTTGGGAATTGAGATTTGAGGGTTACGGACTTCAGTTCAGAGTCTGGGAATCGGGATTTAGGTGTATTCAATTAAGATTTTTAAATATTTTTTTTAAGTAATATATTTTTGTAGAATTTATGGGATTTTAATAATTTTTAAAGATTTTAAAGACTCTTTTAAAATAATTTTTATAGATTCTATAAAATAAGTAATTGACTTTTATAAATTTTTTATTAAAATTTGTAATAGATTTTTAGATATCTTTAATATATCTTCAGAATTTATATTAATTGTTAATTAATTACCCATATGTATAATATTTCTTTCTTTTTTTCATAAACTAGAGTAAATCTCATTATATTATTGTGGCGTGAGATTTAGATTTTATATATGTTGAAAGTGTTCATATTATTCTACTTCATTTTTTATAATACGTTTGGATCTTTCGAGGATATAGGCCTTGATACAAAAATTAAGCTCAATGTTTTATTAATAATAATAATTTAGATGAAACTGATTATTGTGTTAATTCTCTTCTTATACAATTTAGATTAAAATTTTCATACCCCGCGGTTAATCTAGAGCTCAGTTAGTATCAATGAGATAATAATTCGCATTTTATTCTGGCTAACAAATTGGCTACAAAATAACTGTATTGAGTAATTTTACGTGCAAGTTATTTTACTCATACATAATCTTGGTTGTGTTTAATGATCATATATTTTTAAAAATTAACAATAATTTCATATATTATACATACATAATCATATATTAATGAAGAATACATATACATTATATATTTTCTATTTTCATATATTATACATACATAATTTTTACAATTAATATGAGAGTTTAAATGATTTTATCTCACCTTTGTTGAACAAATCTCTTTCCTCTTTCTATTGGAAGCTTTAAAACGGCTGTTTTTTCCCTCACCAATTCAGATTAGGTTTATTTGTTTACTTATTAATATATCTTCTTAATTCTATTATTATAATAAATCTAATTATTTTTATGGCCCAAATTTTATCAAATTATTTATCCATCACATATTAATATTTAGTAGCCCATATAAAATAAATAATTAGTTTGACCCAATAAAAGACAAAGTCCAATTAATAACTAGTTTTATTCACCTTTGTGTTTATTTGAAAGTCTTTAGAAATCTTTAGAGATCTTGGTGGGACTTTTGGATATGGGTTGATAGTTATAATTCTTCTTCTAAAGTTCATCGAAAGTCTACCATTTAATAGAAATCTGAAAAGTCATGACTTTTTGAATACCAAAATACTTTTATAGACTTTGTAAAAATCTTAATTCAATACCACCTAACTTTTAAAGACATTAAAAAAGTTGTAATTGAATACCACTAAACTTTTATAAACTCTTTAAATGTCTTGATTGAATACACCCAAACTTTTAAAGTCTTTAAAAATCCTAATTGAATACACTCCTTTACATATTTACATCATAATATATTATATCAATTATACTAAATGATGTAAATATGTAAATATGATAATATGTTATGTTATGATGTAAATGATATAAATATGTTATAATTTTAGTATTTTAATAATATAATTTGAATTTTTATTGTTTTGATTAATTAACAAAATAATTTGAATTATAGTATTTTAGTATTTTTGAATTTTAGTATTTTTTTAATTTGATTTTTTAGTAATTTAGTATTTTTTAATTAATATTTTTTAATTAGTATTTTTAGTATTTGATGTAAATATGTAATTAGTATTTTAGTGTTGGGTAAGTGAATTTTAGTATTTTGATATGTTATACAACTATGGTAAAATTTTAGTATTTTGATATATTATACAACTATGGTAAAATTTTATTATTTGAGTAAAATTTTAGTATTTGAGTATTTGAATTTTAGTATTTTGATTAAATGATGTAAATATGTTATGAGGTAAATATGATGTAAATATGATAATATGCTATGTTATGATGTAAACGATGTAAATATGTTATGATTTTAGTATTTTAATGATGTAATTTAAATTTTTGTTGTTTTGATTAATTAACAAAATAATTTGAATTTTAGTATTTTTTAATTTTATTTTTTTAGTATTTTTAGTATTTGATGTAAATATGTAATTAGTATTTTAGTAATAGAATGTAAGTGACTTTTAGTATTTTGATATGTTATACAACTATGGTAAAATTTTAGTATTTTGATATATTTATCAACTATGGTAAAATTTTAGTATTTGAGTAAAATTTTAGTATTTTAGTATTTGAATTTTAGTATTTTGATAAAATGATGTAAATATGTTATGATGTAAATATGATGTAAATGATGTAAATATGATAATATGTTATGTTATGATGTAAATGATGTAAATATATTATGATTTAGTATTTTAATGATTTAATTTGAATTTTTGTTGTTTTGATTAATTAACAACATAATTTGAATTTTAGTATTTTTGAATTTTAGTATTTTTTAATTTGATTTTTAGTATTTTTTAATTAGTATTTTTAGTATTTGATGTAAATATGTAATTAATATTTTAGTGTCGAGTAAGTGACTTTTAGTATTTTGATATGTTATACTGTTGTGGTAAAATTTTAGTATTTTGATATGTTATACAACTATGGTAAAATTTTAGTATTTGAGTAAAATTTTAGTATTCTAGTAGTTGAATTTTAGTATTTTGATTAAATGATATAAATATGATGTAAATGATGTAAATATGTAAATATGATAATATATTATGTTATGATGTAAATATGTTATGATTTTAGTATTTTAATGATGTAATTTAAATTTTGTTCTTTTGATTAATTAACAAAATAATTTGAATTTTAGTATTTTTTTTAATTTGATTTTTTTTAGTATTTTAGTATTTTTTTAATTAGTATTTTTATTATTTTAGTGTCGAGTAAATAACTTTATAATAATGAAATCCTTATACTAGTTGGTTTGAGCATTTATTTAAGGAGAGTGGGAGAATTGCAGTGTTGATTCTCGAGGAGAGCATTATTTTATTTTATTTTTCAAAAGTTCATGTCAAGGTATAATATACTTTTTTATTAGTATTATTATAATTATTATTATAATTATTGTAATAATTATTATTATAATTATAATAATAGTAATTATAATAATGATTAACAATAATAATAATAATAATAATAATAATAATAGTTATAGTAATAGTAATAGTAATAATAATAATAATAATAATAATAATAATAATAATAATTATTATTATTATTATTATTATTATTATATTATTATAATAATAACAATAATAATAGTAACAATAATAATTATTATAATAATATTAACAACAATAATAAAAATAATAATAATAATAATAATAATAATAATAATAATTATTATAATAATAATAATAATAATAATAGAAATTATAATAATAGTAATAATTATAATTATTATAATAATAAAATAATAATTATAAGATTAGTAATAATTATTCTAATAATAATAATAATAAATAATAATAATAATAATAATAATAATAATAGTAATAATAATAATATTAAATATAATAATAATTATAATAATAGTAATAGTAATAATAAAAAAAATATATAGCACATGAAGCATGAAAAATTTAATAATGACTTATAAGTAAAAAAAGTTAAAATTTAAGTTATCATCAAACACTAAATAATAACAAATGACTTATAACTTAGTTTAACCAACTTATAAGTCATTGCTTAAACACCCTCTAATTCAAGATATAAAGAGAAATTAATATTTAATTATAAAAAATTTACAATTCAAGAAAAATGAGAATTTGAAAATAGGAGTTAAAAAAACTTACACACTATTGGTGCAACTTTATTATTATTGTTATTATTATTATTATTTTATTATTATTTTATTATTAGTACTTATTATTATTATTATTATTATTATTATTATTATTATTATTATTATTATTATTATTATTATTATTATTATTGTATATAACTTCTGAGATTATATTAATGGTATGTAGTGAAGGAGAAGAAAGGAATATATGGGGAAAATCTCATGTTTTGATATAAATATTAATCCTCGCAAGATATTAACAGATAACTTGTGTTGCTCCAGCGGTCAAATGACCAAAGTTCTAAATGATAGGTCACAGGTTCGAATATGTTTTACATTTGGACATAATTTTTAAATATTAAATATGAATATTTTTTGACAATTCTCCGAATACCGAATATGGTCTTACAAAAATATGCTTATTGGGATTATCTTAATTTAAGGCAACTTTTTAATAGTCGTTGCAAAAAGTTGTATAAGATATGCAACGAAAATAAAAATTGTTGTCAATGAATGTGGTCCATATTAGGCAACGAAATATAGCAACAAAAAAACTTTCGTTGTCCACGATGAGGAGAAATCAAGTGGTTAGAAATTTTGCAACGAATTTTGTTTCCAAATTTTGCAACGACTTATGAATTTCGTTGTAAAAAGTGAAAGCCTGACACAATCTGCAACGAAGGACAAGTTTCGTTGCTAAACATACACTTTTAGCAACGACTTATAAAGCTGTTGCTTGAAAAATCGTTGCTAAAGTCCTATTTTTAGCAACAACAAAACTTTCGTTGCCCACGATGACAGGAAATCAAGTGGCCTAAAATTTTGCAACGAATTTCTAACAAAAAATTTTCCCGCCAATGAATTAGCAACGAAATTTTACAACGACTTATGAATTTCGTTGCAAAAAGTGAAAGCGACCTGACACAATCTGCAACGAAGGACAAATTTCGTTGCTAAACATATATTTTTAGCAACAACTTATAAAGTCGTTTGTAAGACCCCGAAATTTATGAAATAAAAGTATTCAATTTTTCTTATAATTACTATTCAGTAAATGGTTAAATTGATAAAAGTTAAAGTTAAGGGTGATATATGAAATTTTTTTTAAAATACACAAGTGGTTAAAAAATATTCATTGTTGTCGGAGAATAATCATTTGGTCGTGGAATATTCTTTCTGTCGGGGAATATTAAATGCGACGGTATATGACCATTTGTGGGGCCCATATGAGAATAAGCGTCGGATGAATAAAATGACAAAATTAAGTTTTTTATAAATAGCGGGCGTAATCGTTCACAGATTAACCTTACTTTTGTTGGAATACCCGGTTGGTAAAATAAAGTAATGTACATTGTTGTTTGCGATAGCTGCAGATTATTACAGTATTTTTGAATTATTGATTCTTATGTAAGAAGGCACTACTCAATAATTATTACGATAATTCTTATTCAATATTTTATTTTATTGATTGATAATTCTTTGCGTTGATATTTTATATTATTGTTGTTTCAATAATTATCCTTTGCATGATATTTCTCATTATCAAATCAATAATTCATATTATTTGAATAATATTATTAGATAGCATTATTGGCAATGTCTAGAAAGTTACATCGAGGAGAGGTTTGGTCACCTAATTATTGGCGCCCGATAAGGAGAAATTCTTATTGAAAAGCCCCTCTTTCTTCAGAGAGCGGCCTGATTGTCATAATTGTGATTTTGTAATATTATTTGTGAATAATTAATTATTGATTTATATGATAAGGAAATATTTATTTGATGTAGATATAAATGATGAATTTATTTATGTGGTTATAAATGAAGGAATTAATGTTGAGGTATTTTATCGATATTTTTTGTCGAAATGAAGGTATTAAAAATTAAACCGGTGTTTTTGAGATATATTGCATGAGTTATAATTTTTAATCCAAATAGTTGGATCGTTGTAATTTTTGGATATGTTATACATATATAAGTTGAGTATATGTCCACAAATTTTGAACCAATTAAAAATAAGCGTATGATTTTTATGAATTTTAAGAGGTGAATGGTTGAGAAATTGTTGAAGTATCCGAATTTAGCATTTTGGTGGAAAATTCTAGAATTGAGTGGGCCCCACTTGTGGTTGGTGAAAAAATGTGCTGAATTTTATTTCAAATGTGGTGGGTGGGAATAGTAGCAGGTAAAGCCATCGGGGTTGGTCAAGTAGTCGCTAAAATTTTCCTATAAATAGAGGGCTAAGTTAGAATTGAAAATCACACGAAACATAAGTTTTCTCTCTTTCTCTCTAGATTATTGAGTGTATTTTGTGAGTATTTAGATACTTGGTGAGTTGATATTCATCAGTGCAAGTTTCCTTGACGTCATATCGATATCCGATCGAGAAGTGCTTGCTCTTTTGAGGTAAGGGATAGTAAGGGATTTTAAGGGTTATTATGTTTTTCGGTTTGTACTTCTTCGACCTTGAGAAAATTTTGGAAAAATTTGAAATGATATGTTGATGAGTTTTATTGATTGTGTCCAAAAATGGTGATTTTGGATGTATAGATTAAGAGTTATGAATTTTATGAGAAAAGACTATTTTAAAAGTAACCGCTTATAATTCCTTGTGGTTAACTCCAAAATTGATGAAATTTTTATTGGGAGTACATCTATATAATATCGGTGTACTCTATATGAATTTTGGAATTTTTGGATAAAAGTACAATTTATGATAAATGTCTAAATATTCTTTTTGGTTTTGGCCATATGAAAAATAGTAAATGAATTTTAAAATTCTAAGAAAAATATATATTCAATATGGGACTATATCCTGCTAAATCCCGGAAAAAAGAAATATTTTTGGAACCGATTTGGTATTTTTCATGAAAATGGACTAGTTATGAATAAATGAGTTAAATATGTTATGTGAAGGAAGAAAATTAGAAAATATGATTTTATGGCTTGAGAATCATATATGTGGTATATGCAGATTTTTGATGAGGGTTTTGGTTATTGGTGATGAAATCTTATAAGTTTGGCATTTTATGATGATTAAATGTATTATTTAGTAAAGTGTAAACAATTAAAATAAATTGTTTATAAGTTTAAGAAATGTTATTCTTTCAATATCATTATACCGAAATATTGGTATAGATTTTATTGTGGAATTTTTACCTTTTTTGTCAGGGTTACTATTCATGAGTTACTATTCATGAGTTACTATTCACGAGTTACTATTCACGGGTACTATTCACTACAAAATTGGTTTTTTTTTTCTAACCAAATTATAGTTGATTTATGAATATTACTCTGGAGATTAAAACTATATATTGATTATATTGATTTTGTTATCATATATAACATTTTTATAACCCTGATTTTGAAATTCTCTTTCACTTGAGTATAAATATGGGTAGATTATTGGTATGATCATGACTAGGGTTCTCTTTGGCCAGTAGTGAAAAGTTGAATTATGAATGGTATGATCATGACCATTGAATTTATAATTGAATATCTTTAGCTTAAGTGAAAAGGTGAATTGATCAACATGGTTATAATTATTGTTTATATAAATTCTGAAATGATTATATATTTCTTTGAGATATTAATATATTTGGCATGTAGTGCAAATATGAACTGTTGAGGAATATCTTTGGCCTGTAGTGCAAAGATGAACGGTTAATGAATATCTTTGGCTCGTAGTGCAAAGATGGCCTGTTGTTGAATATCTTTGGCCAGTGGTGCGAAGATGAACGTGGATGAATATCTTTGGTAGTAGTCTGAAGATGAATTTATTAATATGATTATGAGCGAGGCTGTGATTTGGTATAACCATGATCTTTGATGTTTGAGGTAAAGACATGTGATGAAAATTATATTCGTCTTGGAGTGCGAAGAGGAATTTAGAATTACAATTATGATTATGAGATATTCATATAATTGTGGAAAAGGCCATTGATTGATGTTCTGAGGATAAAACATTGTTGGTGGACTTTTAACATGGAGAAGATAATAGGCATGTATTGTCTATTTGACTCTTCTAATGGATTGCTCGTTCATTGCAACTATGGTTGAAATTTTTATCATCTACCATATGTTTCTAAATCTACGATTTGTTATTGATGAAAGCTATTGATAATTTAATTATCTTTAGTCATGATATTCTTTCTTGAGCTAGTTGTGCTCACCCTTTTGCTTCACAATTCCTTTCGGGTAATAAAAGTGTAGTTGGATTGAGCGGGGTAATGAGGAAATAGAGCGGTGGTCTCTAGGTGTGGAGTTCTCCTAAATTGTATAAACAAGTGTGTTGTATACATCTTTTAGTAGTTATATTTGGTGAATCATATAGGAGAGGCGAACCCAGCGTTGGAAGGGTGTTTTGCCACTATCATACAAGATGTCTAATGACATCTGACCTCGTGTCATCATAAAGGCGGGGTTGTGCTCATCCATTTCTTTGAGTATATTTACGAGCACTACCTATATAATCTTGGTGTTTGTGTGAAGTATAATTCTCAATTTGAGACAGTGGAGATAATGATAAATCAAGAGAAGACTCACCATTGGGAAGAATATGATAGTAATCTTTTCGTTTTTCTTTGGGGTCTATTAGGTTAACCAAGGATAATTTTGTGGCCATATGATATCTATCATAACCTAGAAGCATGATCTCCCATGTACGAAGGTTTTCTTGAGCACTTCCCAAAGATTTTAGTTTCTAAAACAGTTTTTGACTATACCTTTATGTAAGGTATCACTGTGAGGTGCTGTTCACGGTTGGGACATGTGTCACATTTTGTATATATTTGTATCCAAACTCACAGTATATGTGTTGTTGTATTTTGCACGATAATTGTTGTAATAAAGTTGTAGTTGTTTTCTGTTCCATGTATTTGGTGACTCAGAATAGGTTGGATGGAATGGACCTATTTTGGGGTTGTCACATTTTGTATCAGAGCTTAGGGATATGATCTCTGGCGGAGATCGGGGAATATAACTAGGAGGGGAGAGATGAGTAAATCCTTCGCTAGTGTGTCCTACCTAAGCTTATTTGTTGGTCAGTCATAATATCGGGATATTATGTGATATGTTAATTTGTTTAATTAACCCTTGTTTTATGGCAGTATTTGAGAATGGCTGCTGAGAATATTAACAATGGAGTGAATGAGACTGTGGGGATACCTCTAATCACTAACCATGATAATGTGATGTCAGACGAAGAAGGAATTAGAGATATCCATGTGGTGAGTGAAGAATTGATAGTTGCACCCGAGATAGTCATAGAGGTAAAAGCTGAGAGTGAGGGAGAAGAGGAAGAAGAAGTACTTGAGGAGAGTTTATTAGAGGTATTATATGATCTAAATGTAGAATTTCAAAATCGTATTCATGAGTTAGAAGAAGCGAAATTTGAAGAAGCGACGGTGAGGTCGTGGAACAAAAGGATGCAACAATTCAAGCTTGTGTTACCAGATATGTGATGCTTGAGCGAAGCATTCTTTGGCGAGTATAAGATGATAAAGATGGAATCGAAAGGTGAAAGAAGAAAAAAAGCGAGCAGTAAGAATGAGTGATGCATGGGTAAAAGCCACACGACACGTGGATATTGTGGAAAGAGATGTCCGATCTAAGAAGGCTAAAATAGATGACATGAATTTCTCTTTTTGGAAAGCAATTGGGAGAACCCAACATCGAGTTTTGAATTACCCTATACATAGCGGTCAACCTGAATTCGATATGGATCGAAGATTGATGATTTAGATCATGAAAGCGAGAGTCTGACGAGGCGGTTGAGGGAGGAATATGTCTATAGAAAAATATATTCAACGGTAGTGATAACACCAAATCTTTGCCTGAGACAAGTCAAAGCAAGGGTAGTTCGAGGGATGGCGGTTGTCATGAATTCCCAACAAATGAGGAACCCAAATGAAGTTATCACGGGAGATGGAGAAATCATGATGACCGGGGAGATAGAATCTGAAATGGAAGCAAGGTATTCTCAACTTTTCGAAATACCAGGTACGTAAATTTCGGGACGAAATTTCATAAGGAGGGGAGATTGTAAGACCCCGAAATTTATGAAATAAAAGTATTCAATTTTTCTTATAATTACTATTCAGTAAATGGTTAAATTGATAAAAGTTAAAGTTAAGGGTGATATATGAATTTTTTTCAAAATACACAAGTGGTTATAAAATATTCATTGTTGTCGGAGAATATTCGTTTGGTCGTGGAATATTCTTTTTACGTAGGGAATATTAAAT
Organism: Panax quinquefolius; assembly: GCA_020205615.1. Lineage (NCBI taxonomy): Eukaryota > Viridiplantae > Streptophyta > Magnoliopsida > Apiales > Araliaceae > Panax > Panax quinquefolius. The sequence continues at coordinate 55,529,778 of CM035167.1, read as the reverse complement.
GCGAATGTGCGACCATTTATGGGCCCCATAATGAATAAGCTATCGGATGAAGAAAGCGAAAAAATTAAATTTTTATAAATAACTTGGCGTAATCGTTCACAGATTAACCTTTGTTGGAATACCGGTTGGTAAAATAAAATGTCTGGCGTTGTTGCACGATGCTTTGCGGTATTACGGTATTTTTGAATTATTGATTCTTACGTAAGAAGGCACTACTCAATAATTATTACGATAATTACTATTCTATATTTTATTTTATTGATTCAATAATTCTTTGCGTTGATATTTTATATTATTGTTGTTTTGATAATTATCTTTGCACAATATTTCTCATTATCGGATCAATAATTCATATTATTTGAATAATATTATTAGATAGCATTATTGGCAATGTCTAGAAAGTTACATCGAGGAGAGGTTTGGTCACCTAATTGCGGCGCTTGATGAGGAGAAATTCTTATTGAAAAGCCCCCTCTTTTCTCAGGAGCTACTGGTTGTCATAATTGTGATTTTGTAATATTATTTGTGAATAATTAATTATTGATTTATATGATAAGAAAATATTTATTTGATGTGGATATAAATGATGGATTTATTTATGTGGTTATAAATGAAGGAATTAATGTTGAGGTATTTTATCAGTATTTTTGTCGGAATGAAGGTATTAAAAATTAAACCAGTGTTTTTGAGATATATTGCGTGAGTTATAATTTTTAATCCGATAGTTGGATCGTTGTAATTTTTGGATATGTTATACATATATAAGTTTAGTATATGTCCACAAATTTTGAGCAGATTAAAAATGAGCGTATGATTTTTTATGAATTTTAAGAGGTGAATGGTTAGAAATTGTTGAAGTATCAAATTTAGCATTTTGGTGGAAAATTCTAGAATTGAGTGGGCCCCACTTGTGGTTGGTGAAGAAATGTGCTGAATTTTATTTCAAATATGGTGGGTGGGAATAGTAGCAGGGTAAAGCCATCGGGTTCTTGGTCAAGTCTGCTAAAATTTTCCTATAAATAGAGGCTAAGTTAGAATTGAAAATCACACCAGAAACATAAGTTTTCTCTCTTTCTCTCTCTAGATTATTGAGTGTATTTTGTGAGTATTTAGATACTTGGTGAGTTGATATTCATCAGTGCAAGTTTTCTTCTGCGTCATATCCGATATCCGATCGGAAGTCTTCTTGCTCTTTTGAGGTAAAGGGATAGTAAAGGGATTTTAAGGTTTTATTATATTTTTCAGATTCAGTACTTCTTGACGACCTTCAGAAAATTTTGGAAAAATTTGAAATGATATGTTGATGATTTTTATTGATTGTGTCCAAAAATGGTGATTTTTGGATGTATATATTAAGAGTTATGAATTTTATGAAAAAACTATTTTAAAAGTAAGCTTATAATTCCTTGTGGTTAACTCCAAAATTGATGAAATTTTTATTGGGAGTACATCTATATAATATCGATTGTACTCTGTGAATTTGAATTTTTGGATAAAAGTACAATTTATGATAAATGTCTAAATATTCGGCGGTTTTGGCCATATGAAAAATAGTAAATGAATTTTAAAAATTCTAAGAAAAATATATGTTCAATATGGGACTATATATTGCTAAATCCCGGAAAAGAAATATTTTTGGAACTGATTTGGTATTTTTCATGAAAATGGACTAGTTATGAATAAATGAGTTAAATATGTTATGTGAAGGAAGAAAATTGGAAAATATGATTTTATGGCTTGAGAATCATATATGTGGTATATCTGATTTTTGATGAGGGTTTTGGTTATTGGTGATGAAATCTTATAAGTTTGGCATTTTATGATGATTAAATGCATTATTTAGTAAAGTGTAAACAATTAAAATAAATTGTTTATAAGTTTAAGAAATGTTATTCTTTCGATATCATTATCTTAGAAATATTGGTATGGATTTTATTATGGAATTTCTACCTTTTTTGTGTTACTATTTACTATTCATGAGTTCTTATTCATGATTCTTATTTATTCTATTCGAGTCTTTATTCACTACAAAATTGGTTTTTTTTTTTCTAACCAAATTATAGTTGATTTATGAATATTACTCTGGAGATTAAAACCATATATTGATTATATTGATTTTATTATCATATATAACATTTTAATAACCCTGATGTTGAAATTCTCTTTCACTTGAGTATAAATATGGGTAGATTATTGGTATGATCATGACTAGGGTTCTCTTTGGTCAGTAGTGAAAAGTTGAATTGTGACTGGTATGATCATGACCATTGAATTTATAATTGAATATCTTTAGCTTAAGTGAAAAGGTGAATTGATCAACATGGTTATAATTATTGTTTATATAAATTCTAAAATGATTATATATTTCTTTGAGATATTAATATATTTGGCATGTAGTGCAAATATGAACTGTTGAGGAATATCTTTGGCCTGTAGTGCAAAGATGAACTGTTAATGAATATCTTTGGTCCGTAGTGCAAAGATGACCTGTTGTTGAATATCTTTGGCGATTAGTGCAAAATGATGAGCTGTGGATGAATATCTTTGGTAGTAGTGCATGAAGATGAATTTATTAGTATGATTATGAACATGAAGCTGTGATTTGGTATAACCATGATCTTTGATATTTTGGGTAAAGACATGTGATGAAAATTATATTCGATCTTAGATGCGAAGAGGAATTTAGAATTACAATTATGATTATGAGATATTCATATAATTGTGGAAAGGAGGCTGTTGATTGATGTTACTGAGGATAAAACATTGTTGGTGGACTTTTAACATGGAGAAGATAATAGGCTGTATTGTCTATTTGACTCTTCTAATGGATTGCTCGTTCATTTGCAACTATGGTTGAAATTTTATCATCTACCATATGTTCTAAATCTACGATTTGTTATTGATGAAGGCTATTGATAATTTAATTATCTTTAGTCATGATATTCTTTCTTGAGCTAGTTGTGCTCACCCTTTTGCTTCACAATTCCTTTGAGGTAATAAAAGTGTAAATTTGGATTGTGGGGGGTAACAAGGAAATAGAGCGGTGGTCTCTAGGTTTGTGGAGTTCTCCTAAATCAGTATAAACAAGTGTGTTGTATACATCTTTTAGTAGTTATATTTGGTGAATCATATAGGAGAGGCGAACCCAACGTTGGAAGGGTGTTTTTCCACTATCATACAAGATGTCTAATGATATACAACCTCGTGTCATCATAAAGCGAGGGTTGTGCTCATCCACTTCTTTGAGTATATTTCTGAGCACCGCCTATATAATCTTGGTGTTTGTTTGAAGTATAATTCTCAATTTGAGGCAGTGGAGATAATGATAAATCAAGAGAAGACTCACCATTGGGAAGAATATGATTGTAATCTTCTCGTTTTTTTCTTTGGGGTCTATTAGATTGACCAAGGATAATTACGTGGCCATATGATATCTATCATAACCTAGAAGCATGACCTCCATGTACAAAGGTTTCCTTGAGCACTTCCCAAAGATTTTAGTTTCTAAAACAGTTTTGACCATACCTTTATGTAAGTGTGTCCTTTGTGAGGTGTTTGTCCACGGTTGGGACATGTGTCACATTTGGTATATATTTGTATCCAAACTCACAGTATATGTGTTGTTGTATTTTGTACGACAATTGTTGTAATAAAGTTGTAGTTGTTTTCTGTACCATGTATTTGACGACTCAAAATGGGTTGGATGGAATGGACCTATTTTGGGGTTGTCACATCGTTGCCCGAAAAATTATTGCTAAAGGCCCCTTTTTTTGTAGTGCTTATTGGAAAGCCCCCTCTTTCCTGGGAACTTGCTGGTTGTCATAAATGTGATTCTGTAATATTATTTGTGAATAATTAATTATTGATTTATATTATAAGGAAATATTTATTTTATGCGGATATAAATGATGGATTTATTTATGTGGTTATAAATGAAGGAATTAATGTTGAGGTATTTTATCAGTATTTTGTCGGATTGGAGGTATTAAAAGATCAAATCGGTGTTCTTACAGCTCTATTATGTGAGTTATAATTTTTAATTTGACCGTTGGATTGTTGTGATTTTTCGATATGTTATACATATATAAGTTGAGTATATGTCCACAAATTTTGAACCGTTAAAAATGAACGTATGATTTGTTATGAATTTTTGATTCGGAAATTAGGTTTATAAATAATTTTGGTGGAAAATTATAGAATTGATACTTATGATTGGTGAAGAAATGTATGAATTTTATTTCAAATATTGCGTGGAAAAGTAGTAGTAAAGCCATGAAGGTCAAGCTTATATAACATTTTTCTATAAATGAGGGCTAAGTTAGAATTAAAAATCACACCGTAAACAAGTTTTCTTTCTCTATATTTTATCAGCGTATTCTTTGAGTATTTTGATATTTTTGAAAAGTGTTTCTATACTTGATTGGTGAAGAAAGTTCCTTCAAAAGACTATATCCATATTCCATCGGAAAGTACGGTAACATTTTTTAAATGAGGTAAGTTAGAATTAAAAATCACACACGGATGTTATTTTGTTCTAATGATGTTATTCTTTCAATATCATTATCAAGACTATATAGAAATATTGGTATAAATTTTATTGAGTAAGGGAATTTTTACCTTTCGATTCATTATCTGGGGTTACTATTCACGAATTTTTTACCGACACTATTCACATTACGACACTATTCACGTATCGACACTATTCACGAATACGACACTATTCACTGAAAAATGAAATTTTCTTCTTTTTGTCCAAGATGTCTATTATGGTTACTATCTTTGATTGTATCCATGTTTTGATCTTTATTTTTGAATTCTGCTTCAAAATTAGTTATTATGGAGTATTATTGAACTTGGATAAACTGTAATACGAATCCCTAATATTTGTTCTTTTATCTCACTAGATTCGTTTTCTTTAATATATTTTTCATCATCCTCAGTCCTAAATGATGATATATGTAAGACCCCAGTTTTTATAAATAAAGATGAATTTTCTATAAATATTATTTTTGAATATTATGGAATAATTTGATATAATGTTATAGTTGTGGGTAATATTTATAAATTTTGCAAAGTATACAAGTGGTTATATTATATTCGATTGGTGGGGAATATTAGGTTTAGCGAGGGAATATTAAATACAACTACTCAATCATTGGTGGACCCCACAATGAATTATTGTCGGATTGAGAAAAAGACAAAAATATTTTATTGAAATAACGGCGGAAGTTTTCTGGTTGATCTTGTTGAACTACTCGGTAGTAAAAGTACGATGTCGTGTGGTTGCGTAGTAGCATTGCGGTATTGATTATTGATGCTTATGTGAGAAGTCACTTAGTTTGATTCCATTATTGTCGATTAATAATATGAATTATTATAGCGATAATGACGTTTTGTTTTATTCGTATTATTAACGTAATAAAACAGAAACATCTTTTTATATAAAACAGAATACTTTATTAAAGTTATTTTATAAATAAAATATATTATATTTTATTACGATAGTGTTTTTTGCATAGTGTTTTGCATAGTGTTTGCATAGTAAAATGTTTTTATATAAATAGAATATATTATATTTTATTTAAAAGATTTTTCTTTAAATATGGACCGTCAGATTAAAGTAAATCAATACTGGATAGTTCATGGATTAATTCTTATGCATTCCATTTTCCTATAAATAGAAGCTCATTCCTTCATTATTTTCTTACGAATTCATTGAAACTCTAGAGAGAAAATTATAGAGAGAAGCTATAGAGAGAAAGTTATAGAAAGAAGAAGAGTATTCTGCTACTTCATTACTTCTATATTAGGTTCTTTTACGGTGAGGGTGTTATTCTTTCTTCTTGAAGAGAACTTACATTATTCCATTCATTATTATTACATTGGAATAACTTTTTTGTAAAAGTGGCATATACCCTATACATAACACTTGTATCTGTGGCATACCCTATACTTGGTGAAATCCTTATGTTATTCCATTGCTTATTATTACATTGGAATAACTTTTGTATCTATGATTTACCCTATACTTGGTGACATTCTTCTATTATTTCTTTGGAACATCACATGCGTGTGTTTTACACAGGACTGGTTAAAATCTTTATTATTATTACATTTGGAACATCACATGCGTGTGTGTTTTACAGGACTGGTTAAAATCTTTATCATTCTGTTGGAATATCCTATCTATCGTGTGTTTTACAGGATGCAGGTTCCATCTTTATTATTACTGTTGGAACATCTGTCGGTGTGAATTTCACGACTGGTTCCGTTATTATTATTATTACATTGGAATAACTTGTCATACATCTGAAATCTGCATGCATGGTGATTTCTTTTGTTATTCCATTCTTTATTATACCCGGTTGGTTAAAACTTTGACTTCTATACTCCATGAAATTAGTAGAATATCCTTGATATTTGCGTTTCATCCGATATCTTTTCACGGAAATATTCTTACGATCATTCTTGAATTTTACTCTACAAAGCGATATCATGTTGACAATTTGGACGTTAATAATTCTGGATAAATTAATTCTTGAACTTGTTTTATTGAATTCTTATATCATTGTCATCATCATCCTCATGTTTATATTTTTTTTTAAAGTCATACGTGGCTTTTGTAGAGCATGGATGGACTTGGTATGATTATGACCGAGGATTATTATTAGTATGTAATCATGACCGTAATGTTACAAATGATGTGATTAAAAATCCTCGATTGGTAGTAGTGCATTGATGGACGATTGTTGGCATGATCATGACCATTAATGAATACACAACTATTCTTGGCCCGTAGTGCGGGAATAATTGTGATCGTGATACTTAAGAATATCCTTGGCAGTAGTGCGGGGTGATTCGATGATGTGGATTATTTATTAAAGTGAGTCTCGGCTATACTTGATGATGAAAAACCTTTTAAAATCATAAAAGATAGTAGATTTTATTTTCTACTTGACTCTTTTAATGGATTGCATATTCATTTATGATTAAAAGCTGGTTGTCTATTGTATTTTATCGGTTTAACATTGTTGAAGACTATTGATAATTTATTTTGCATTATCTTAGTCATAATATTTCTTCTTGGGCTAGTTGAGCTCACCCTTTCTTTCCTTTATTCTCTTGAGGAAATGAGAATATATTTGGGGACGAGTCGGGGAAGCAGTGATGGTCACGAAGATAGCATTAGTAGTCCTCACTAATACGTGAAATAGTGTGATAATAATTGTAATGAGGACTTTTTGTTTGAGTTTGTATAATATCTAGTAAGCGATATTTGTATTTAAACTCACGGTTTATGTCGTATTATACCCTGACAGTTATGTTAATAAGTTGTATTTAAATTACATATCATGTAAGTGGCGACCCAAGATGGGTGATGTATACCTAATTTTGGGGCGTCACGGTTAATATCAAAGCTAAGGGATATGATCCTGGCTAAGATGTGAGAAAAGTACTAGGAGGGAGAGAGCGGGGAATACCTTCGCTAGTATGACCTACCTAAGTTTTTGTGCTATTTTATTGGTCGATCGAGAATATAAAGGTAATTGTTAAATGTCAATTAATCTTTTGTTTTGTGGCGATGTCGAAAATGACATCGAGAATGTTGAGAATAGCAATGGAGCACTGAGCGATCGTTGATTCACCACATATCAATAATCGGGATAATAATGCATCGGGAAGGCGACAATCCTCATGCAAACAACAACTTGACCAAATGATGAATGATCAAATGTTCGGAGGCTTTATGCGATTTTATGCAACAAAGAAGAGAGCGACTCTGTCCAAAAGCGTGGGGTGGAAACACGGAAAACTCTCGGCGATCACCGCTAAACAATTGAGAGCTGGGACCACCGGAGTTTAAGGAGAGCAAAACCACTTACGGCGGAAGCATGGATAAAGCAGATTACAAGATATTTGATGTCTTGGGATGCTCGAGGAGCAAAAGGTTCCCTTGCCGCCTTTATGTTTCGGAGAGATGATTCTTGGTGGGAATCGGTAAAAGCGTACTCAACTTCTTTGTCTTGAAGATATCTTGGGAGAAGTTCGGGAGGCTGTTCAACGACAAATACTTTCACGAAAGTATTAGCCACATGAAGGAGGTGGAGTTTATCAAGTTGGAACAAAACAATATGGCCAGTGTGTCATGATACGAGGCAAAATTTGCGGAGTTATCACGGTTCGTCCCACTTGGTGGATAATGAAGAGAGAATGGCGCGAATGTTTTTAAGAGGTTTGAAGTCGGAATACGTCAACATCTTATTTCTCATAAAGCATGTTTGTATTCGGATGTTGTAAATAGGGCTCGATTAGTGGAAGTAGCGATAACGAGTCAACCTTAACTAAAAAGAAGCGGTAAGCAAAGTTATAATACCGGCGAGAGTAGTCATCGAGCGGTGACAACAAGCGTGGAGGAATCAACGGGCGGATATGGTAACCACCGGTGGTAATCGAGGCCAAAACAATAAGAATGGACATTTCAAGAAAGCGGAGATTCAACAATAATGGAAAGGCGTCGACCAAAGCACAGGTTGTTAAGGAAGGAGAAAGACCACTATCATATGCTTCAAATGCGGAGAAGAGGGACACATCGGTCCGAAGGCGTGCCATGCCATCAAAGCATGTTATAATTGTGGAAGAGAAGGTCACTTAGCTCGATTTTTGTCGTTCTCAGAAGACAAATTCAACTAGGATGGAGGCACCAAAAGTAGTCCCGGAAAAGTCAAAACCGATGAGTCTGAGGAGGCGTTTGTTGTGACCTCCCGGAGAGCAAGGAACGAATGAGGTCATCACGGGTAAGCTTATCATAAACTCTAATGAAGTCTACACTTTATTTGATCTGGGTTCTACCCATTCTTTTATTTCTCCTACTTGCGCTCATCGATTAAATTTGACTCAGGAGAAATTAGACTTTGACTTATCTGTGGAAACTCCGTTGGGAGAAACCTTCATTACATCCCATTGTTTATAAGTCTTGTTTGGTTCAAATCGGTACCCTCACATTACTGTCGATCTTATTTCATTGAAAATACTTGCATTTGGCGTGATTCTAGGGATTGATTGGTTAACTACTTATCATGCAAAAATTGATTGTTTTTCGTAAGGTTGTTAGCTTTCATATTCCTAATCAACCTATTATCACGAATTCAAACGACCAAACCATTAAAATCAATCACGGTCATCTCAAGCCATAAAGCTATTCGTTTATTGAAAAATGGATGTCAAGCTTTCTTAGCTCATATCACTGATTTAAACAAAATACGTCGGTTTTGAGCGATATTTCTATTGTTAATAAATTTCTGACGTATTCCCAGAAGAACTTCTGGCCTACCCCCAGGCGTGAAATTGAATTTTGTATCGACCTTGAACACGGTACAAAACCTATTTCCAAAGCCCCATATCGAATGGCTCTATTGAACTTCGTGAGTTAAAGACCCAAGCTGAGGAATTGTTAGACATTGGCTTTATTCGACCTAGTACTTCTCCTTGGGGTGCTCTGTTCTATTCGTGAAGAAGAAAGATGGGAGTATGCGACTTTGTATTGATTATCGGGAGTTGAATCATGTCACCATCAAAAATAGGTATCCATTGCCACGTATTGATGACTGTTTGACCCGATTGCAAGGAGCCAAATTCTTTTCAAAGATTGATCTTCGTTAGGATATCACCAATTGAAGATTAGAAGCCGTGACATTCCAAAGGCGGCTTTTCCGAACTCGATGCGGGCATTATGAATTCCTAGTCATGTCCTTTGGATTGACTAATGCTCCTCTTTGCCTTCATGGATATGATGAGCCGAGTATTGAGGAATATTTAGATCACTTTGTGGTCGTCTTTATTGATGACATCCTTATTTATTCCAAAAGCGAAGTGAAGATCATGAAAGCAACACTTGAGGTGACACTCCAAAAGCCGTGAATATAAGCTTTATGCCGAGTTGAAGAAATGCGAGTTACGGCTTGAAGAAGTAGCATTCCTTGGGCACGTGGTATCAAGTCGTGGAATATCATTGACCCGCAAAGATTGAAGCTATTCAAAGTGGGAACAACCTAAATCGATGGCCAAAAAATCGTAGCTTTCTCGGTTTATTTGGTTATTATCGGAGATTCGTGGAAGGATTTTCTCGAATCGCTACTCCATTGATTCGGTGACTCGAAAAGATCAAAGTTCGGTTGGAGCGAAGAATGTGAGAAGAGTTTTCAAGAACTCAAGAAGAGACTTATTTCAAAGACTGTTACGACAATACCATTTGGCTCGGAGGATTTGTCATCTCTGGTGATGCTTGAGCAAAGGGTTGGGATGTGTTCTTATGCAACATGGAAAAGTTATAGCCTATGCCTCATGACAACTCAAAGAATATGAGAGGAATTATCCTACTCATGATGGAGTTAGCGGCATTTATTATCTTGCACTTAAAATTTGGAGGCATTACTTGTATGGGGGAAAGTGGAGATCTTTACGGATCATAAAAGCCTCAAATATTTCTTCACTCAAAAGGAACTCAACATGCGACAACGGCGTTGGCTTGAAGCTGTTGAAAGATTATGATCATACCATCAATACCATCACCGGAAAAGCGAGCGTGGTAGGTGATGCATTGAGTAGAAGATCGTATGCAGAAATCTGAGTGCGTTATTGTCAACACAAAGGCCCATTTTGTGTGACTTGCAAAGGATGGAGATAGAGTTAAAGACTCGAGGGACGCATGTGATGATAGCAAATATCTGAGTAGAACAGACTTTAATCGATAAAGTTAAAGTTTGCTCAAGCTCTGGACACTGGAGGCGATGCGTATGAAAAAAGAAAGTGCAGAGAGGTGCTATCTTAGGAAGCAAGAATCGATGAAGAAGGAATACTTGAGTCGACTCGGACTTTTGTGTTCCTAACGACCACGATTTAAAGTATAATATCATGATGGGGCGCACTGACACACCATTTGCAATCCATCACGGGAGTACCAAAATGTATCATGATATTCGTCATACATTTTGGTGGAGCAATATGAAAGAGGAGATAGTATTTGTTTATCTCAAGGTGTCTAACTTGTCAGCGAGTTAAAGCGGAGCATCAAGTACCAAAAGGTCCATTGCAACCACTTGAAATTCGAGAATGGAAGTGGGAGCACATTACCATGGATTTAGATTCTGGGGTCTTCTAAGGTTTCTCAAGGCATTGATGCGATTTGGGTCATTGTTGATAGATTGACCAAGTTCCGCTCATTTCTTACCGAATCTGAGAAACTTATACACTTGAACGTCTTGCTCGTATGTACATATAAGCGAGATTGTAAGGCGCATGGTGGTATGCCGGTATCCATAGTTTTTACGATCGAGACCCAAGATTCACTTCAAGATTTTGGGTTAGTTTGCAAAAAGCTATGAGCGCGGACTTACGATTTAGCTTCGGCATATCATCCTCGAGACAGACGGACGATCGGAGAGGACTATTCAAACTCTTGAAGATCTATTAAGACTACGTGTTCTTGATTTCAAGGGAGTTGGGACAAGTTTTTACCATTGGTGGAGTTTTCCTACAACAACAGTTATCAAGCAAGTATTGGCATGGCTCCATTTGAGCGTTGTATGGAAGAAAGTGTAGATTCTCGGTATCTTTGGGATGAGGTGGGTGAAGCAACGTTGTTGGGACCGGAGTTGATACGTATGACTACGGAAAAGATTCAAACGATCCCAAACAACGTATAAAAACCTCACAAAATCGACAAAAGAGTTATCTTGATCTTCATCGAAAGGGCGTGGAATTGATATAGGAGATCGTGTGTTGTTAAAAGTTGCTCCATGGAAAGGAGTTACAAGATTTGGAAAGAGAGGAAACTTAATCCTCGATTCATCGGTCCATTTTAATCCTCGATCGGTAGGGCGTGGCCTATAGACTCGCTTTCTGCTTGAATATGTCTCGTGTTCATAACGCGTTTTCACATATCCATATTACGTAAATATGTGAAAGACCGAACCATATTATTGAGTTAGAAGCCGGACGAAATAGCGGAAGATTTGGCGTATGAAGAGGTTCTGTTCAAATTTTGGATAAGAAGGAACATATTCTACGCTCGAGGTTATACCTCAAGTCAAAGTTTTGTGGAGGAACCACGATGTTGAGGAAATGACTTGGGAGTTAGAATCGAAATGAAATCAAGGTATCCTTACCTCTTGACATACCAGTGCGTACCCTAATTTAGGCGAAATTTCATAAGAAGGGAGGTTGTAAGACCCCGAGTTTTATAAATAAAGATGAATTTTCTATAAATATTATTTTTGAATATTATGGAATAATTTGATATAATGTTATAGTTGTGGGTAATATTTATAAATTTTGCAAAGTATACAAGTGGTTATATTATATTCGATTGGTGGGGAATATTAGGTTTAGCGAGGGAATATTAATGCATCTGACTCAATCATTGGTGGACCCTACAATGAAATTATTGTCGGATTGAGAAAAAGACAAAAATATTTTATTGAAATAACGGCGGAAGTTTTCTGGTTGATCTTTGTTGAACTACTCGGTAGTAAAAAATACGATGTCGTGTGGTTGCATAGTAGTACACGGTATTGATTATTGATGCTTATGTGAGAAGTCACTTAGTTTGATTCCATTATTGTCGATTAATAATATGAATTATTATAGCGATAATGACGTTTTGTTTTATTCAGTATTATTAACGTAATAAAAAAGCGAAACATCTTTTATATAAAGCGAGAATACTTTATTAAAGTTATTTTATAAATAAAATATATTATATTTTATTATGTATAGTAGTGTTTTGCATAGTGTTTTTTGCATAGTGTTTGCATAGTAAAATGTTTTTATATAAATAGAATATATTATATTTTATTTAAAAGATTTTTCTTTAAATATGGACCGTCAGATTAAAGTAAATCAATGGACCGATTTCATGGATTAATTCTTATGCATTCCATTTTCCTATAAATAGAAGCTCATTCCTTCATTATTTTCTTACGAATTCATTGAAACTCTAGAGAGAAAATTATAGAGAGAAGCTATATAGAGAAAGTTATAGAAAGAAGAAGAGTATTACGCTACTTCATTACTTCTATATTGAGGTTCTTTTACGGTAAGGGTGTTATTCTTTCTTCTTGAAGAGAACTTACATTATTCCATTCATTATTATTACATTGGAATAACTTTGTAAAAGTGGCATACCCTATACATAACTTTGTATCATGGCATACCCTATACTTGGTGAAATCCTTATGTTATTCCATTGCTTATTATTACATTGGAATAACTTTGTATCTGTGATTTACCCTATACTTGGTGACATTCTTCTATTATTACATTGGAACATCACATGCATGTGTTTTTACAGGACTGGTTAAAATCTTTATTATTATTACTGTTGGAACATCACATGCGTGTGTTTTACAGGACTGGTTAAAATCTTTATCATTACATTGGAATATCCTATCATGTGTTTTACATAGGATGCAGTTCCATCTTTATTATTACATTGGAACATCACAGCCGGTGTGAATTTCACGACTGGTTCCGTTATTATTATTACATTGGAATAACTGCATCATCACAATCCGCATGCGTGGTGATTTCTTTTGTTATTCCATTCTTTATTATACCCGGTTGGTTAAAACTTTGACTTCTATACTCCATGAAATTAGTAGAATATCCTTGATATTTGCGTTTCATCCGATATCTTTTCACGAAAATATTCTTACGATCATTCTTGAATTTTACTCTAAAGCAAAGCGTATCGTGTTGACAATTTGGGCGTTAATAATTCCCGGATAAAATAATTCTTGAACTTGTTTTATTGAATTCTTATATCATTGTCATCATCCTCATGTTTATATTTTTTTTTAAAGTCATCTGTGGCTTTTGTAGAGCATGGATGGACTTGGTATGATTATGACCGAGGGATTATTGAGTGTAATCATGGTAGTAATGTTACAAATGATGTGATTAAAAATCCTCGATGGTAGTAGTGCATTGATGGGCCGATTGTTGGCATGATCATGACCATTAATGAATACACAACTATTCTTGGCCCGTAGTGCGGGAATAATTGTGATCGTGATACTTAAGAATATCCTTGGTAGTAGTAGTGCGAGGGGTGATTCGATGATGTGGATTATTTATTAAAGTGAGTCTCGGCTATATGATGATGAAAACCTTTTAAAATCATAAAAGATAGTAGATTTTATTTTCTACTTGACTCTTTTAATGGATTGCATATTCATTCTTGATTAAACTGGTTGTCTATTGTATTTTATCGGTTTAACATTGTTGAAGACTATTGATAATTTATTTTGCATTATCTTAGTCATAATATTTCTTCTTGGGCTAGTTGAGCTCACCCTTTCTTTCTTTCACCATTCTCTTCGTGAAATGAGAATATATTTGGGGACGAGTCTGGGAAGCAGTGATGGTCTGAAGATAGCATTAGTAGTCCTCACTATTCTATACGTGAAATAGTGTGATAATAATTGTAATGAGGACTTTTTGTTTGAGTTTGTATAATATCTAGTAGGCGATATTTGTATTTAAACTCACGGTTTATGTCGTATTATTACTACGCAGTTATGTTAATAAGTTGTATTTAAATTACGTATCATGTAAGTGGCGACCCAAGATGGGTGATGTATACCTAATTTTGGGGGCGTCACAATATATATTCTTGAATATCCTTGGCCCATAGTGCAAAGATGAATGATTAATCGATGAATATCTTTGCTTCTGTAGTGCAAAGATGAATGATTACCTAATGAATATCTTTGCCCGTAGTGAAAAGATGAGCAGTGTTGAGATGAACATGACCAATTTGGTGATACAAATGAATATCTTTGGCACTGTAGTGCAAAGATGAATATTTGATTAAAGATGTATATTGATTGTTGTTCTGAGGATAAAATATTGATGATGGACTTTTAAATCTTAGAAGATAGTATAATTTTTCTCTACTGACTCTTCTAATGGATTTTGTTTCATCATGCGATTGTTGATCTAAAACTTGTTGTCTATTATATTTTATCAATTTTTTCCCTGTTGAAGACTAATGATAATTTGTTGTATATTATCTTAGTCATAATATTCTTTACTGGGCTAGTTGAGCTCACCCTTTTCCTTTTTTGTTCCATTTTTCTTCTCAGGAGGTGAGAACATAGCAGGATCTAGTCGGGGTATGGAATGATGGTTCTAGAAAGATGTTTTAGCAGTCCTCACTATTTTTGTAAAATAGTGTATCAATAATTGTAATGAGGACTCCTTTTGAGTTTGTATACTCTCTAATAGACGATAGTTGTATTCAAACTCACAGTATATGTGTTGTCGTATTTTGCACGACAATTGTATTACTGAAGTTGTATTTGTTTCTATACAATGTATTTGGCGACTCAGAATGGGTGATGTATACCTATTTTGGGGGCGTCACAGCTGGTATCAAAGCTTAGGGATATGGTCTCTGGCGGAGATCGGGGAATAAAACTAGGAGGGGAGAGATGTGACAACCCGAGAATTTAGGAAATTTTTAAAATTTTAATTAATTGATTTAAGGTTCAATATTTGCACCTAGACAGAAAATAAGTGTATGAGTTTGATATTATTGAGAAGGAATTTTGAGGATTTCAAAATTCTGTGAAGGATTTAGGTGAATTATTCAGGATTAAGTGTTTATGTGATTCTGTTCTGTTTATATGTGTACAGTATGTGGTTAAGGGGCAAGGGTTGACCAGATAAACGATATCTGTAACAAACCCTAATTATATATTAAGAACTTTAACGTTCGGTTAGAAAATCCTAACGATTAACAAGAAACCCTGGAAACCGGTTCTGAAAACCCTAATTTCAGTTCCAGGAGTTCGAAACCCTAATTCGGTGCATGAAACCCTAAATCGGGAACTTAATGGCGTAAATGTAAATAATTATAGGATTAATTAGGGTTAATCTTAACAAATTGGTTACAAAACCCTAATTCCAAATTTGAAACCCTAATTATGGATTTGAAACCCTAATTTGTAAATAGGGAAAAACCCTAGTGTTAATTTGATACTTTTAATGTTAATTAGGATATATTAATTCTAATTTTTAAGTTAAGTAATTTGAAA
This sequence comes from Panax quinquefolius, assembly GCA_020205615.1. Lineage (NCBI taxonomy): Eukaryota > Viridiplantae > Streptophyta > Magnoliopsida > Apiales > Araliaceae > Panax > Panax quinquefolius. The sequence goes on along the minus strand of CM035167.1, from coordinate 55,513,681 downwards.
ACCCTAATCTAGTTACGAAAATTTAATTTCTATTTTAGAAAATTATTTTTCTATTAGAAATCCTAATTCGGGGGTTATAAACCCTAATGACCATTTTGACCCTAATTGCTAAATTAGCAAATTTAGTTAGGAAATACTAATCCTAATTAGCAATATTTAAATTATGATTAAGAAATTTTAATATAATTAGAAAATCCTAATTATAAGTTAGAAATATTAAATTTTCGATTTTTAGAACCTAAATTGGAAATCTTGAGAATTAAATTGCAAGTTAAGGGTTAAACCCTAAAATATTTCAAACCCTAAGCCCTAATCCAAACCCTAAACCCTAAGGGTTTGGCTAATTGACAAGAATGCCATTAAATTAAAACCAAAAAGACCATATTGCCCTTTGTTGCATTATTGAGTTTAGCTTGTAAATCATGCAATGATTGAGTTGTTCAACCACCCCAACAACTCCATGTGACTCGAACAACAAGCTACCAGCCGAAATTTATCAGCCACATGCATTGCATTGCTAGATATAAGGATTAGAAGAGAGAGAAAGACACTTTCATTTTTCATTTTCTACCAAGCCCTTCTCTCTCTAGAAATTCGGGAGTTAGAGTGAGAGAGTGATATATACTAAGCCAATATCAGTCCCTAACTTTACAAGATCAGAATCAAAAGGGCAGAACTCAAGAATCAAAACTCAAAGGTATAAGAATCCTAAATCTTGAAATCTTTTGATTTGATGTTAAAAGTTGTAATTGATTGGTTAAAGATGTGTAATAAGGTTTCTTTTAGTGATCTGGGTTGTTAAATCCCAGATCCATAACATCAAAATATTCGGATTTGATGATTTTTCAAATTTGAAAAAAAATTCAAAAAGTGACCTGACAGTCGAATGTCAGGCCCTCTAGATCGGTTTGTGTTAATGTTTTGTGGTGTTTAATGTTATATATTTGTTCTTTGTTGTTTGGTCTTTAATTTGAGTCTTGAATAAAGCTTGGATCATATGTAGATTGCAAGAAATGGCCAGTCAAAGTACATTGACCGTACACGAAACTGGAAATCTGGGCAGCTCAGATTTGCCCAGATTGGTCTGACAAGATTTTCTGAGCCTCAGATCGTGCTATGTGTTAGTGTTTAGTCCAGGTTATTGTGTTCATCTAGCAGACTGTCATATGGACTACACATGTATGCCCTTATATCACTCAGAGCTTTCATAGAATCAAAGTAATGAGCAGTCAAACCAGCGTTGACCGACTGTTCTTGACAAAATCTGGAAAACCCAGAAATCGTCAAGAATAGTTCCTGACATCATTTTGACCGGCCATGATCTCTTATATATATTGTTGTTAGATTGATATAATTCGTTATTGGTGTAATATGTCATCATGACTACAAGTGGAAACCTTTAAATCTTACAAACTAGACACATAATGCAAATTATGAAGCTTCAAAGGGACCTTCAAGACTTTGTTTGAATTTACGGGATGACCCGGAAATTCAAAACGGTCACACATTCTTCTTCGAGCTTGGATCTTGTAGCTTGGTTCTATTTTGACCATGGAATGTGTTTAAGATTGTAGTAATACATCTGTACTACCATATTATTGCATTAAACAGCCCAGATAAGAACAACATATAAGTTTTAATTGTGGTCAAACTAGCTAGCATACACACTGACATGAAGGCTCAAGAACACGCAAAGAACACCATTAGCGACGGATTCGTCACCTAAGGCCCCTATAGCGACACTTAATTTCAAAAATTAATTATTATTTTCTGAAAATAATTATTTTAATTAAATAAATAGAAATAAATAGTTTTTAATTATTAAAAATACTAAATAAATTCCGAAAAATTATTTTAAATTCTGAAAAATAGTTTTTAATAATTTTGAGTATATTTCATAAATATTTAATATTTTTGGAATATAAATGGTATTTAATTTATTTAATTATAATATTAAATAAATAATTTAAAAATGATTTTAATTCATAAAAAATCATGAAAAATTATATTATGATATTAGAAAATATTTTAAGTTATTTTTGATGACTTTTAATATTTTGTGATGAAATTCATTAATTAATCAATATTAATTATAATTAGTTTATTTAATAACAATATTAAATAAATTAAGGAAAAATGGAATTAATGCTTTATAAATTATATAAAAATGATTTAAGTGTTAGAAAATATTTTTAAGTTATAAAATATAACTTTTGATATTTTGTCATGAAAATATTAATATTTTAATATTAATAGTAATTAATTAGGATAATGAATTTAAGTGTTTAAAATCATATAAATATGATTTTAAAGTATTAAAAATACTTTGATATATTATAAATATATTATAATATTATGTGATGATTTTCATTAATATTTGATAATAAATACATATTAATGATAAAAGAATTATGTGGTATTTAATTCATTTAAATACGATATTAATGATCAAAAATTTATGATAAATAGTAATAATTATTTTAAAATTATTACGAGCTTATGAAAAATATTTCGACTGATAATAAGTTATCTGAGATAATTGTTAAGTGTTAAGTCAGAGTTTAATTGAACTTAGACTCGATAAAAGTTCGACTAGACCGTCGGGATGTTAGAATTTTGTCGGAATCAAGATAGACTGCAATAGTTTGACTTGATACCGAGTCTTATGTGTGTTATAGACTGATAGGGATATGTGTTATGTGTTTAGGTTATTCTATGTTTATATATATATATATATATATATATATATATATATATATCTTATATTATTTAATAATTATACTTATCCTATATATTACATTAAACACACCTACACAAGCAGAACCTATACTACCTATTTATTACACATTTTCCTTGGATAACTTTTCACTTTGATGACCTTCTATCCCACAGATAAAACATGCTCTGGTTTGTAGTCGAGGACAATACTGAGTAGTATGTCCTTCATAACCGCTTTATAATATATTATTTTTCCTTTCTTCTTATCGAATTTTCCTAAGTCATGGTCTTTATCTTTCTTTTCCCTTCTTGTTCGGAGTCACACTACGACGTGTTGCTTTATGGCTCCCATCGATCAATTTGGATTTTAAGCTTATCTTGTTCTTCCATTATTTCTATTAACGCTTGCGCGAATCGACTATTCAACAACTTTTCTATCTCCACGGCCTTTCGGAGAAGAAACCTTGTTCTCGGATCCTGCACCTCTCCGTTGATGCTCGATCGGTTTCAACTTTAGTGTCCGAATCACTATCATCGACTCCGCCGTCCTAGGATCTGGTACTACATTTTCTATAATAACCACCTCGTCTGAGTTGTTTGCATCGTGAGCCTCTATTTCAGCTATTGGCTTCGATATCAGCTCGGGTGTATAGGTTTGGCCCTTCTTAATGCTATAAGCATATAACAAGCCTTTTCCACCAGACATCTACACACATAAATTATCCTGATTAGCATATAATATATACACACAACAAATAAGAGTTTTATATAAGTTATCTTTTATTTTGTTTGACGATGAATTTATTCAATTCATCTCTTTTTAAACTATATATGAGTTATTTATATTTTCAACGTTTCCCTTTGTTCTAAGGTTATAGCCTAAGGACCATCCCACCTAAGATTTTTAACCCTAAGCTCTGATACCAACCTGTAAAACCCCCAAATCCGGGTACTTGAAACCCAAACTCGGTGCTTCACGATACCATTTCTATGAGCGGAATAATACTAATAATAATAACAATAATATAAAGATCAACTTAATTTACATATTCATCAGAGTCTAAATCCCAAGTACGTAACCTTTAAATATTCAATACAACCTATGATATATAATATATATCATATTTGTCTTAATAAAGTAAAATATTACATAACATAGCATTTTGTTCATTCAGCAACCTTTCCTTTTCCCTTATTCTTAGTAGAGCTCTCTGGTCGTTCACACTTAGCTGAAAACATTTAAATTAAGCAAGGATGAGCATTTGAGTGTCCAGCAAGTAATAGCAATTATATATATAAGCTGAAAGAATTTAAATGTTTTCTTTATACTACCCTTCTAAAACGATTCAACAGTTATGAAGTAATTTGTACCAATGATAATAATATATCAATTCTATACCAAATTTTTGAAACTACGTACTGATCACTATAAATAGGGTTTAGGTGATATGCTATGAACATTGTTTTCAATTTTTGAATAGGTTAAATAGAAATTCATCTGCAAACCGTCATAACTTACGGGCACGGGGGGTGATCAGCCCGTTATGCCCTGTATTGATCAATACTACATGCAAGAACGAGGGTATCGTTCACTTTGTCCGCCTTGGGCGCATAAAAGTTTTCCCGTGTAGGAATGTTCATACTTGTCTGGGTTCCAAATTAAAGGTTTTATCTTATTCAACAATAATCTATAATTCAACATATATATATATATATATATATACCAGTAATTGACAAAAGTGTATCAACATGTGATTAAATACAATGATTATCCAAGTGAGGACACTTGTATAACCATTTATAGAAATTAACAAACAGAATATATATATTTGAATTACCATATACTAATATGTTGATAATCAATGAACGTATATAATATAGGGTTAATAATCTGTATAGTAATAATATAGTTTAGAAACATTCTTACTCATGTCCATTGCATAAAGAAAATACAAAGGTAAGATACTTGCCTGATGCGATGCTTACAGTTCACAACTTAGTTTTATCGTTTATATCACGACCTATCATTAATCAAATCATTCGTTAGATTAGAACAATATACTATAACACATAGTACTGCATTTCGCAGTCAGCACATAACCTAATCACATTATTACCCATGTTTAACAACCATTGAATCACAAATAATCACATATCTAATTAAATTATCTAAGTCCAGATCAATTTTTGAAACATGTCGATTATCGAAACTGACTTTATATCGAGTAATTATCGAGTCTAAGACTCGTTACTCAGAACTCAATATCTATAAATATCGGTCATATTATTTTTAAATGACTTAATATAATTTTAAAACATTTATTATAATTTATCATGAATTTTTAAACACCAGAATCATTATTAAATGATTTAAATATTAAATAATTTTATTATCATTAATATTTAATTAATATTAAAATATTAATGAAATCATTTCTAAAATGTTAAAGTTATTTATAATAACTTGAAATACTTTTTAAAGTATTAATATTACCCATAAATAATTTTTAAGACATTTAAAATCATTTTTAAATAATTACCATTAATATTAAAGTATTAATGTTCTATTTATCAAATTATTAAAAGTCATTAATTATAACTTAAAATATTTTTAATTCATTTGTATTCTTTTAAATGATTTTTAAGTTAATAAAACCATTTTTAAACTATTTATTTAATATAATTATTAAATAAATTTAATATCATTAATAATAAATTAATAATCAATTATTAATGAAATTATCCTTTAAATATTAAAATTATATTTTATAACTTAAAATATTGTTAAACACTTTATTTTCATTTAAAATGATTGTTATAATATTAAAATCATTTCTAAACTAAATTATTTAATATAATTATTAAATAACTTAATTAATGAAATTTATCTTTAAATATTAAAAGTTATATTTTATAACTTAAAATATTTTTAAATACCTTATTATCCTTTAAAGTGATTTTTAATATAATAAAATCATTTTAATTAATTAATTTCATTTATTTAGTAAATAACTTAATGATCATTAATATTAATTTATTAATAAAATTTATCATAAAATATTAAAAGTCATTAAAAATAACTTAAAATATTTTCTTATATCATAATATAATTTTAAATGATTTTTCAAATATTAAAATCATTTTTATCTAATTTATTTAATATTATAATTAAATAAATTAAATACTAATAATATTTCAAAAATATTATATATTTATGAAATATACTTAAAATAATTAAAACTAATTTTTCAAAATTAAATAATTTTTAATAATTTATTTGGTATTTTTAATAATTAAAATCTATTTTTTTTTCTATTTATTTAATTAAATTAATTATTTTTCAAAAATTAAAATAATTAATTTACACTGTCCGTCGCTAAAGACTACCTATAGTTACAGAACTGTCACTATAGGTGTTCTTCATGTTCTTCATGCAACCCAGATCTTCATACACAGTTACTGAGTGGCCTCCTTTGACCAAGACTTCTGATCGGTTCATAATGTTTCTGGACATGTTGTTGATCTGATCTTGTAGTACTCGTGCAAGACTACAAGATCCAGCCACCAACAGGTTCACAACATAACAAAAATGCAAGATCTAGGCTCATGAACAAGCTGTCAGAGCTGTTCTTCATTTTCTGGGTTACCTAGAAATGAAGAGCAGTTCGACTGACTAGTTTTGGGCTTCTACAACTTGTTGTACAAGTGAGGTTTAAGTGATCTAAGATTTGCAGCATGTAGACAACATGTAAGTCTAGAGATAAATCATATAAACATAACATAACAACAACAAATAAAGCAGATCTGTTCTGGTCAAAGAATATCAGAGGACACGTTCAAACGTTTTCTGGGTTACCCAGAAAACTTGAACTGTGATTAACAGAGCTACTTTGACCGATCACTGAATCTAGTACATTTGATATAAAGAGGTTCTACAAACATGAATCAACAGTTAACATAACATCATACATTATGGTTTCAACAACTAACTCAAAACATCATAAACCGGACATATCCAAGGCCAACAAAAACTTGTCAGATGCTGTTCTTGGGTTTCTAGGCTGCCCAGAAAAGGCCCAGTCAATGTCGGTCAACGGCATTTGACCGTTAATAACTACCAACCTAGACATCAAATACCTCTGATTCTTTTTGCAGATTAAAGACAACATTACAGGCTACCCATAACAACTTACAAACAACAAAAATCAAAAACGATCAAAGATCTATGGCCACTGACATTCGTTGTCAGACCACAGTTTAATTTTTTTTTCTAGATTTTGTAAAATGCTAGATCCGAGCCAATAAATGTTATGGATCTAACATCTATCAACTCAGATCATCATTATACACTAGATGTAACATGTTTAACACACAAAAAAAAACATCAAACCACAGATCGATGGACAGATTTTATGGCTAGGGTTTATACCTTCTTTGATAAATTTTTGATTCAAGGCTTCTGATTTGTTAAGGGTGATCGCGCACTACAAGAAAAAGCATTATCAGCGACTGCCTATCAACGACCGCATACAGTCGCAGATGTAAGACCCCAGCTTTTATAAATAAAGATGAATTTTTTCTATAAATATTATTTTTGAATATTATGGAATAAATTTGATATAATGTTATAGTTGTGGGTAATATTTATAAATTTTGCAATGTATGCAAGTTGTTATAAAATATTCGTTTGGTCGGGGAATATTCTTTTTGTTAGGGAATATTCGTACAATGGCTCAATCATTGGTGGACCCCTAATGAAATTATTGTCGGATTGAGAAAGCGACAAAAATATTTTATAAAAATAACGGCGGAGGTGTTTAGTTAAAAGCTGTTGAACTACCGGTGGTAAAAAAAGTACGATGTCTGGCGTAGTTGCGTAGTAGCACACGGTATTGATTATTGATGCTTACGTGAGAAGTCACTCACTATGCTCAATTATTCTACTGAGAATTCTTTGCATCATATCTCTTATATTATTGATTCAATTATTGTCACATTATCATCGTATAATATGTTATAGTATTAAATCAATAATTGAGGCGACAAGTTATAAATGATTAATAATTGTTGAAAGATTAAATATGTGTTGATGAAAAAAAAATGATTTGTGGTAAGTTTGATTATTTTTATGGGGTAGCGTATATGTCATCATCTAAGAGTCTCTTCGTCAATAGTATTTACCTTCGTCAATAGTAATTACCTTCGTCAATAGTAATTACCCTTGTGAATAGTATTTACCTTCGTCAATAGTAATTACCTTCGTCAATAGTAATTACCCTTGTGAATAGTATTTACCTTCGTCAATAGTATTTACCTTCGTTAATAGTAATTATCTTTACCAGACGTCGAACCACTTGTCGTTTCACATTACAGGCGTCGAACCACTTGTCGTTTCACATTACAGGCGTCAAACCAGTCGTCAAGCCACTTGCCTTTTCACACGGCAGGTGCTAAGCTAGAAATCTTCTATAAATAGAGGCCTAGGGCTTCATTATTTTTTACGAATTCATTCAAGCTATAGAGAGAGAAAGTATAGAGAGAATAAGAGAGAAAGAAGAAGAGTATTTTGTTACTACACTGCTGCAGTATTCAATCTCCTACCAAATGTAAGGGGTGTTATTCTTTCTTATTCATGAAGAGAACTGTTGTTATTCCATTGCTTATTATTACATTAGAATAACTTTGTATAAGTGGTTTACCCTATACTTGGTGACATTCTTCTATTATTACATTGGAACATCACATGCATGTGTTTTTACAGGACTGGTTCCGCTCTTTCTTTATTATTATTACATTGGAACATCACATGCATGTGTTTTTACAGGACTGGTTAAAATCTTTATTATTCTGTTGGAACATCACATGCATGTGTTTTGGGACGGACTGGTTAAAATCTTTATTATTACGTTGGAATATCCTATCGTGTGTTTTACAGGATCTGGTTCCATCTTTATTTATTACATTGGAACATCCCGCTTGTGTGAATTTCACGACACGGTTCCGTTATTTATTATTACTGTTGGAATAACTTTCATGCATGCGGTCTATCGCATGCATGGTGATTTCTTTTGTTATTCCATTCTTTATTATACCCGGTTGGTTAAAACTTTGACTTCTATACTCCATGAAATTAGTAGAATATCCTTGATATTTGCGTTTCATCCGAGATCTTTTCATGGAAATATTCTTACGATCATTCTTGAATTTTACTCTACAAAACAAAGATATCATGTTGATAATTTGGACGTTAATAATTCTTGAACTTGTTTTATTGAATTCTTATATCATTGTCATCATCCTCATGTTTATATTTTTTGAAAGTCATCTGTGGCCTGTAGTGCATAGATGGACTTGGTATGATTATGACCAGAGACTATTCGGTGTAATCATGACCGTAATGTTACAAATGATGTGATAAAAATCCTCGATTGGTAGTAGTGCATTGATGGACGATTGTTGGCATGATTATGACCATTAATGAATACACAAATATTCTTGCCCGTAGTGCATGAATAATTGTGGTCGTGATACTAAAGAATATCCTTGGCAGTAGTGCGGGGGTGATTCGATGATGTGAAATATTTATTAAAGTCGAGTCTCAACTATAAGCGATGATGAAAAACCTTTTAAAACCTAAAAGATAGTAGACTTTATTTTCTACTTGACTCTTTTAAATGGATTGCATATTTCATTGCAGATTAAAGCTGGTTTCTATTGTATTTTATCGGTTTAACATTATTGAAGACTATTGATAATTTATTACGCATTATCTTAGTCATAATATTTCATCTTTGGGCTAGTTGAGCTCACCCTTTCTTTCACCTTTATTTCTCTTGAAATGATAATATATATTTGGGACGAGCCTGGGAAAAGAGTGATAGTCACGAAGATAGCATTAGTAGTCCTCACTATTCTCGTAAAATAGTGTGATAATAATCATAATGAGGACTTTTTGTTTGAGTTTGTATAATATCTAGTAGACGATATTTGTATTTAAACTCACAGTTTATGTCGTATTGTACACGACAGTTATGTTAATAAGTTGTATTTAAATTCTGTACCATGTAAGTGTCGACCCAAGATGGGTGATGTATACCTAATTTTGGGGGCGTCACAGTTGGTATCAGAGCTTAGGGATATGATCCCTAGCTAAGATGTGAGAATAGTACTAGGAGGGGAGAGACGGGGAATACCTTCGCTAGTATGACCTACCTAAGTTTATGTGATATTTTATTGGTTGGTCAGAAGATAGGGATAATTTGTTACATGTCAATTAACCTTTTGTTTTGTGGCGATGATGTCGAAAATGACATCGAGAATGTTGAGAATAGCAATGGAGCGCAGCGATTGTTGATTCACCACATATCAATAATCGAGGATAATGTGCATCAGAAGGCGTGACAATCCTCATGCAAACAACAACACGACCAAATGACGAATGATCAAATGTTCGGAGGCTTTATACGATTTATGCAACAATGAAATGAGAGCGACTCTGTCCAAAAGCGTAGGTGGAAACACGGAAAACTCTCGGCGGTCACCGCTAAACAATTTAAGGAGCTGGGACCACCGGAGTTTAAGGGAGAGCAAAACCACTACGGCGGAAGCATGGATAAAGCAGATTACCAAGATATTTGATGTCTTGGGATGCTCCGAGGAGCAAAAGGTTCCCTTCACGCCTTTATGTTGCGCGGGAGGCGGATTCTTGGTGGGAATCCAGAAAGCGTACTCAACCAAATTGTCTTGAAGATATCTTGGGAGAAGTTCCAGAGTCGTTCAACGACAAATACTTTCACGAAAGTATTCGCCACATGAAGGAGGTGGAGTTTATCAAGTTGGAACAAAACAATATGACCGTGTCGCAATACGAGGCAAAATTTGCGGAGTTATCACTTTTCGTCCCACTTGGTGGATAATGAAGAGAGAATGGTGGCGAATGTTTTTAAGAGGTTTGAAGCCGGGAGATACGTCAACATCTTATTTCTCATAAAGCGTGTTTGTATTCAGGATGTTGTAAATAGGGCTCGATTAGTAGAGCGCGATAATGAGTCAACGTAATTCAAAGAGAGAAGCGGTAAGCAAAATTATAATACCAATGAGAATAGTCATCGGCGGTGACAACAAGCGTGGAGGAATCAACGGGCGGATATGGTAACCACTTTGCGGGTAATCGGGGCCAAAACAATAAGAATGGACATTTCAAGAAAAGGAGATTCAACAATGATGGAAAGACGCCAAGACCAAACACCCATTGTTAAGGAAGGAGAAAGACCACCTATCATATGCTTCAAATGCGAGGAGAGGGACACATCGATCCAAGCTGCGTCATGCCAGTCAAAAGCATGTTATAATTGTGGAAGAGAAGGTCACTTAGCTCGATTTTGTCGTTTCATAGAAGACAAATTCAAACTAGGATGGAGGCACCAAAGGCCATCCGGAAAATTCAAAACCGAAATAGTCTGAGGAGAGCATTTGTTGTGACCTCCCAAAGAGCAAGGAACCGAATGAGGTCATCACGGGTAAGCTTATCCATAAACTTTATTGAAGTCTATACTTTATTTGATACCGGTTCTACCCATTCTTTTATTTCTCCTACTTGCGCTCATCGATTAAATTTGACTCCGGAGAAATTAGACTTTGACTTATCTGTGGAAACTCCGTTGGGAGAAACCTTCATTACATCCACTGTTTATAAGTCTTGTTTGGTTCAAATCGGTACCCTCACATTACCTGTCGATCTTATTTCATTAAAAATACTTGCATTTGACGTGATTCTAGGGATTGATTGGTTACTACTTATCATGCAAAAGTGAAATATTTATTAAAGCTGAGTCTCAGCTATAAACAGTGATGAAAAACCTTTTAAAACCTAAAAGATAGTAGACTTTATTTTCTACTTGACTCTTTTAAATGGATTGCATATTCCGCACCGCAGATTAAACCGGTTGTCTATTGTATTTTATCGGTTTAACATTATCAAGACTATTGATAATTTATTACGCATTATCTTAGTCATAATATTTCTTCTTGGGCTAGTTGAGCTCACCCTTTCTTTCTTTCGCTTTTCTCTTGAAATGATAATATAGCCGGGACGAGTCTGGGAAGCGAGTGATGGTCACAAGATAGCATTAGTAGTCCTCACTATTACGTAAAATAGTGTGATAATAATCGTAATGAGGACTTTTTGTTTGAGTTTGTATAATATCTAGTAGCGATATTTGTATTTAAACTCACGTTTATGTCGTATTATACCACGGCAGTTATGTTAATAAGTTGTATTTAAATTACGTACCATGTAAGTGTATCGACCCAAGATGGGTGATGTATACCTAATTTGGGGGCGTCACGGTTGGTATCGAGCTTAGGATATGATCCACAGCTAAGATGTGAGAATAGTACTAGGAGGAGAGAGGGGAATACCTTCGCTAGTATGACCTACCTAAGTTTATGTGATATTTTATTGGTTGGTGGGAAGATAGGGATAATTGGTTACATGTCGATTAACCTTTTGTTTTGTGGCGAGATCTGAAAATGACATCGAGAATGTTGAGAATAGCGGTGGAGCGCAGCGATTGTTGATTCACCACATATCAATAATCGGGATAATGTGCATCGGGGAAGGCGACAATCCTCATGCAAACAACAACAACCGACCAAATGACGAATGATCAAATGTTCGGAGGCTTTATGCAATTTATGCAACAAAGAAAGAGAGCGACTCTGTCCAAAACGTAGGTGGAAACACGGAAAACTCTCGGGCGGTCACCGCTAAACAATTTAAGGAGCTGGGACCCACGGGAGTTTAAGGAGAGCAAAACCACTTACGCGAAAGCATGGATAAAGCAGATTACCAAGATATTTGATGTCTTGGGATGCTCAGAGAGAAAAGGTTCCCTTCTTACGCCTTTATGTTGCTTGGAGAGGCGGATTCTTTGGTGGGAATCGGTAGAAGCGTACTCAACCGGTGTCTTGAAGATATCTTGGGAGAAGTTCCAGAGTCGTTTCAACGACAAATACTTTCACGAAAGTATTCGCCACATGAAGGAGGTGGAGTTTATCAAGTTGGAACAAAACAATATGATCGTGTCGCAATACGAGGCAAAATTTGCGGAGTTATCACGGGTTCGTCCCACTTGGTGGATAATGAAGAGAGAATGGCGCGAATGTTTTTAAGAGGTTTGAAAGCGGAGATACGTCAATATCTTATTTCTCATAAACTATGTTTGTATTAGGATGTTGTAAATAGGGCTCGATTAGTGGAGCGCGATAATGAGTCAGCCTATAACTAAAAAGAGAGCAAAGCAAAATTATAATACCAATGAGAATAGTCATCGAGCGGTGACAACAAGCGTGGAGGAATCAAGCGGGCCGATATGGTAACCCGCCGGTGGTAATCGAGGCCAAAATAATAAGAATGGACATTTCAAGAAAAGGAGATTCAACAATGATGGAAAGGCGTCAAAGACCGGCACCCATTGTTAAGGAAGGAGAAAGATCACCTATCATATGCTTCAAATGCGGAGGAGAGGGACACATCGATCAAAGCTGCGTCATGCCAGTCAAAGCATGTTATAATTGTGGAAGAGAAGGTCACTTAGCTCGATTTTTGTCGCCATCACAGAAGACAAATTCAACTAGGATGGAGGCACCAAAGGCCATCCCGGAAAATTCAAAACCAGTAGTGCTGGGAGAGCATTTGTTGTGACCTCCCAAAGAGCAAGGAATCCGAATGAGGTCATCACGGGTAAGCTTATCATAAACTCTAATGAAGTCTATACTTTATTTGATATCTGGGTTCTACCCATTCTTTTATTTCTCCTACTTGCGCTCATCGATTAAATTTGACTCAGAGAAATTAGACTTTGACTTATCTGTGGAAACTCCGTTGGGAGAAACCTTCATTACATCCTTTGTTTATAAGTCTTGTTTGGTTCAAATCGGTACCCTCACATTACTGTCGATCTTATTTCATTAAAAATACTTGCATTTGGCGTGATTCTAGGGATTGATTGGTTAACTACTTATCATGCAAAAATTGATTGTTTTCGTAAGGTTGTTAGTTTTCATATTCCTAATCAACCTATTATGCGAATTCAAACGACCAAACCATTAAAATCAATCACGGTCATCTCAAGCCATAAAGCTATTCGTTTATTGAAAAATGGATGTCAAGCTTTCTTAGCTCATGTCACAGATTTAAATAAAAATACGCCGGGTTTTAAACGATATTCCTATTGTTAATAAATTTCTGACGTATTCCCGAAGAACTTCTGGCCTACCCAGGCGTGAAATTGAATTTTGTATCGACCTTGAACCCAGATACAAAACCTATTTCCAAAGCCCCATATCGAATGGCTCTATTGAACTTGAGGAGTTAAAGACCCAACTGTAGGAATTATTAGACATTGGCTTTATTCGTCCTAAGTACTTCTCCTTGGGGTGCTCTGTTTCTATTCGTGAAGAAGAAAGATGGGAGTATGCGACTTTGTATTGATTATCGGGAGTTGAATCACGTCACCATCAAAAATAGGTATCCATTGCCACGTATTGATGACTGTTTGACCCGATTTAAGGAGCCAAATTCTTTTCAAAGATTGATCTTCGTTAGGATATCACCAATTGAAGATTAGAACCACGACATTCCAAAGGCGGCTTTCGAGAACTTCGGTATGGGCATTATGAATTCCTAGTCATGTCCTTTGGATTGACTAATGCTCCTAACGCCTTCATGGATATGATGAACCGAGTATTCAAGGAATATTTAGATCACTTTGTGGTCGTCTTTATTGATGACATCCTTATTTATTCCAAAAGCGTGAAGATCATGAGCAACACTTGAGGTCGACACTCCAAAAGCTTCGTGAATATAAGCTTTATGCCAAGTTGAAGAAATGCGAAGTACGGCTTGAAGAAGTAGCATTCCTTGGGGCACGTGGTATCAAGTCATGGAATATCTGTTGACCCAACAAAGATTGAAGCTATTCAAAGTGGGAACAACCTAAATCGATGGATCAAGTCGTAGCTTTCTCGGTTTAGTTGGTTATTATCGGAGATTCGTGGAAGGATTTTCTCGAATCGCTATTCCATTGACTCAGCTGACTCGGAAAGATACAAAGTTCGGTTGGAGCGAAGAATGTGAGAAGAGTTTTCAAGAACTCAAGAGGAGACTTATTTCAAAGACTGTTACGGCAATACCATCGGCTCGGGAGGATTTGTCATCTCTGATGATGCTTGAGCAAAGGGTTGGGATGTGTTCTCATGCAACATGGAAAAGTAATAGCCTATGCCTCGCGACAACTCAAAGAATATGAGGAGGAATTATCCTACTCATGATCTAGAGTTGGCAAATTTGTTATCTTTGCACTTAAAATTTGGAGGCATTACTTGTATGGGGAGAAAGTGGAGATCTTTACGGATCATAAAAGCCTCAAATATTTCTTCACTCAAAAGGAACTCAACATGCGACAACGACGTTGGCTTGAACTGTTGAAAGATTATGATCATACCATCCAATACCATCTGGAAAAGCGAGCGTGGTAGGCGGCGCATTGAGTAGAAAATCATATGCAAGTCTGAGTGCGATATTGTCAACGCATGAGCCCATTTTGTGTGACTTGCAAAGGATGGAGATAGAATTAAAGACTCGAGGGACGCATGTGATGATAGCGAGTATCTGAGTAGAACCGACTTTAATTGATAAAGTTAAAAGCTTTTCTCGAGCTGCACTGGAGAGCGATGCGTATGAGGAAGAAAGTGCAAAGAAGGTGCTACGCTTAGGAAGCAAGAATCGATGAAGAAGGAATACTTGAGTCAACTCCGGACTTTGTGTTCCTAATGATTACGATTTAAAGTATAATATCATGATGGAGGCACACAACACACCATTTGCAATCCATCACGGGAGTACAAAATGTATCATGATATTCGTCATACATTTTGGTGGAGCAATATGAAGAGAGATATATTTGTTTATCTCAAGGTGTCTAACTTGTCAACGAGTTAAAGCGGAGCATCAAGTACCAAAAGGTCCATTGCAACCACTTGAAATTCCGAGAATGGAAGTGGGAGCACATTACCATGGATTTCAAATTCACGGCCTTCCTAAGGTTTCTCAAGGCATTGATGCGATTTGGGTCATTGTTGATAGGTTGACCAAGTGCGCTCATTTCTTACCGAAATCGAGAAACTTATACACTTGAACGTCTTGCTCGTATGTACATAAGCGAGATTGTAAGAGGCGCATGGTATCTGCGGTATCCATAGTTTCGATCGAGACCCAAGATTCACTTCACGATTTTGGGTTAGTTTGCAAAAAGCTATGAGGCGGACTTACGATTTGCTTTCGGCATATCATCCTCGAGACGGACGGACAATCGGAGAGGACTATTCAAACTCTTGAAGATCTATTAAGACTACTGTGTCCTTGATTTCAAGGGAGTTGGGACAAGTTCTTACCATTGGTGGAGTTTTCCTACAACAATGAGTTATCAAGCAAGTATTGGCATGGCTCCATTCAAGCGTTGTATGGAAGAAAGTATCGTTCTCGAGTATCTTTGGGATGAAGGTGGGTGAAGCAACGTTGTTGGGACCGGAGTTGAATACGTATGACTACGGAAAAGATTCAAACGATCCGACAACGTATAAAAACCTCACAAAATCGACAAAAGAGTTATCTTGATCTTCATCGAAAGGACGTGGAATTCGATATAGGAGATCATGTGTTGTTAAGAGTTGCTCCATGGAAAGGAGTTACAAGATTTGGAAAGAGAGGAAAAC
This sequence comes from Panax quinquefolius, assembly GCA_020205615.1. NCBI lineage: Eukaryota > Viridiplantae > Streptophyta > Magnoliopsida > Apiales > Araliaceae > Panax > Panax quinquefolius. Next base: position 55,497,187 of record CM035167.1, on the reverse strand, counting down.
TTAACCCTCGATTCATCGGTCCATTTTAATCCTCGATCGAGTAGGAAGCGTGGCTTATAGACTCGCTTTCATGCGCCAAATATGTCTCGTGTTCATAACGTTTTTCACATATCTATGTTACGTAAATATGTGAAAGACCGAACCATATTATTGAGTTAGAAGCAGGGACGAAATAGCGGAAGATTTGGCGTATGAAGAGGTTCTGTTCAAATTTTGGATAAGAAGGAACATATTCTACGCTCCGAGGTTATACCTCAAGTCAAAGTTTTGTGGAGGAACCACGATGTTGAGGAAATGACTTGGGAGTTAGAATCGAAATGAAATCAAGGTATCCTTACCTCTTGACATACCAGTCGCGTACCCTAATTTCGAGGGAGAAATTTCATAAGAAGGGAGGTTGTAAGACCCAGCTTTTATAAATAAAGATGAATTTTTCTATAAATATTATTTTTGAATATTATGGAATAAATTTGATATAATGTTATAGTTGTGGGTAATATTTATAAATTTTGCAAAGTATGCAAGTTGTTATAAAATATTCGTTTGGTGGGGAATATTCTTTTTGTTAGGGAATATTCGTACAATGGCTCAATCATTGGTGGACCCCTAGCAGTAATTATTGTTCGGATTGAGAAAAGCGACAAAAATATTTTATAAAAATAACGGCGGAGGTGTTACCGTTAAAAGCTGTTGAACTACCCGGTGGTAAAAGAAATGCGATGTCTGGCGTAGTTAAGTAGTAGCACTGCGGTATTGATTATTGATGCTTACGTGAGAAGTCACTCGACTATGCTCAATTATTGCTATGATAATTGCTGCATCATATCTCTTATATTATTGATTCAATTATTGTCACAAAGTATCATCGTATAATATGTTATAGTATTAAATCAATAATTGAGGCGACAAGTTATAAATGATTAATAATTGTTGAAAGATTAAATATGTGTTGATGAAAAAATGATTTGTGGTAAGTTTGATTATTTTATGGGGAAGCGCATATGTCATCATCTAAGAGTCTCTTTCGTCGATAGTATTTACCTTCGTCAATAGTAATTACCTTCGTCAATAGTAATTACCCTTGTGAATAGTATTTACCTTAAATCAATAGTAATTACCTTCGTCAATAGTAATTACCCTTGTGAATAGTATTTACCTTAAATCGATAGTATTTACAACCGTTAATAGTAATTATCTTTACCAGACGTCGAACCACTTGTCGTTTCACATTACAGGCGTCGAACCACTTGTCGTTTCACATTACAGGCGTCAAACCAGTCGTCAAGCCACTTGCCTTTTCACACGGCAGGTGCTAAGCTAGAAATCTTCTATAAATAGAGGCCTAGGGCTTCATTATTTTTCACGAATTCATTCAAGCTATAGAGAGAGAAAGTATAGAGAGAATAAGAGAGAAAGAAGAAGAGTATTTTGTTACTTACCGCCTGCGATATTCAATCTCCTACCAAATGTAAGGGGTGTTATTCTTTCTTATTCATGAAGAGAACTGTTGTTATTCCATTGCTTATTATTACATTGGAATAACTTTTGTATAAGTGGTTTACCCTATACTTGGTGACATTCTTCTATTATTCTTGCATTTGGAACATCACATGCTCATGTGTTTTTTACAGGACACTGGTTCCGTCTTTATTATTATTACATTGGAACATCACATGCGTGTGTTTTACACGGACTGGTTAAAATCTTTATTATTCATTGGAACATCACATGCATGTGTTTTACACCGGACTGGTTAAAATCTTTATTATTACATTGGAATATCCTATTCATGTGTTTTTTACAGGATCCGGTTCCATCTTTATTATTACTCGTTGGAACATCCGCTTGGGTGTGAATTTCACGACACGGTTCCGTTATTTATTATTACATTGGAATAACACATGCATGCGATCTATCGCATGCATGGTGATTTCTTTTGTTATTCCATTCTTTATTATACCCAGTTGGTTAAAACTTTGACTTCTATACTCCATGAAATTAGTAGAATATCCTTGATATTTGCGTTTCATCCAGTATCTTTTCATGGAAATATTCTTCTGATCATTCTTGAATTTTACTCTACAAAACAGTATCATGTTGATAATTTGGACGTTAATAATTCTTGAACTTGTTTTATTGAATTCTTATATCATTGTCATCATCCTCATGTTTATATTTTTTTGAAAGTCATCTGTGGCCTGTAGTGCATAGATGGACTTGGTATGATTATGATGATCAGAGACTATTGATTGTAATCATGATAGTAATGTTACAAATGATGTGATAAAAATCCTCGATTGGTCAGTAGTGCATTGATGGACGATTGTTGGCATGATCATGACCATTAATGAATACACAAATATTCTTGGCCCAGTAGTGCATGAATAATTGTGGTCGTGATACTAAAGAATATCCTTGTCAGTAGTGTAGGGGTGATTCGATGATGTGAAATATTTATTAAAGCTGAGTCTCAGCTATAAACAGTGATGAAAAACCTTTTAAAACCTAAAAGATAGTAGACTTTATTTTCTACTTGACTCTTTTAAATGGATTGCATATTCCGCTGCAGTTAAACTGGTTGTCTATTGTATTTTATCAGTTTAACATTATTGAAGACTATTGATAATTTATTACGCATTATCTTAGTCATAATATTTCTTCTTGGGCTAGTTGAGCTCACCCTTTCTTTCTTTCAATTTCTCTTGAAATGATAATATAAATTTGGGACGAGTGGGAAAGCAGTGATGGTCCCGAAGATAGCATTAGTAGTCCTCACTATTACGTAAAATAGTGTGATAATAAGCTTGTAATGAGGACTTTTTGTTTGAGTTTGTATAATATCTAGTAGGCGATATTTGTATTTAAACTCACGATTTTATGTCGTATTGTACACGGCAGTTATGTTAATAAGTTGTATTTAAATTACATACCATGTAAGTGTCGACCCAAGATGGGTGATGTATACCTAATTTTGGGGCGCCACAAAGAGATAACTCATCGTGACAAGCGTCATGTCGCGCATAATGTTGGTCGCTATTAGAGGATTTTCTTGTAGTGGTGGGGCTTGATTATGTGACTGATGTACTACCAAATCTCGTGGGTTTTAGAGAGAGAGACTCAAGGATGTGTGTTTTGCAAAAATAAGCTAACAAATGAACTTTTTCTCTCTCCAATCTATATATATATATATATGATGTTATATGCAATGTATTGGCTGGCTTTTGACTAATTGCTGGCAAATAATATCACATGGAGTTGTTAGGTTAGGTCACCCACTCCCACACTTGTCAAATTTTTACAAGTTGCTTAAAAAATACTAAAGGGCATTTTGGACAATTGACTTATGATTTTAAGGGCATTCTTGTCATCCTTGCAAACCCTTAGGGTTTAACCCTAAGGTTTAGCACAAATTAATTGTAGGATTTTCAATTTAGAGTTTGCACAAAAAAATAAAATTAAGTACAAATTAAATAAATTTTAGTTTCTAAAATTTTGAAATTAGGGTTTCCTAATTATGATTAATTTTCTAATTACACTATATATAAACATTAGTGTTGTAGTGACCACTAATTAGCATTTAGCTTACAATTTATAAATTAGGGTTAACAAATTAGTAAATTAGGGTCACTAATTTTAGAATCAGGGTTTCTAGTTAATTAGGGTTTTCAAAATTGATTAGAGTTTTCGTAATTAACAATTATAATTCTAATACTTGTAAATTAATCACCTTATCACTATTACAACCAATCTCTAACTCTAATTTGAGTTTCCAATTAGGGTTTCTCATTTCAGAAATTAGGGTTTTAGAAATATTAATTAGGGTTTCCTAAAAATTACTTAGGGTTTCTAAATTTTTAATTAGGGTTTACCTAATTAATTAAATCATTATATAATACACAATATATAACACAGTTATATAACAATCTTAAACTCACAATTGATTTTCAAATTAGGGTTTTCCCCAGTAAAACTAGGATTTAACCAATTAATATTAGGGTTTTGAAATTAAACACCATAATTGACCAACCATCCTCAATACATATATACAAAGTACATATTTATAGCCTTTGAAAAATTAAAATATAATTACTATTATATTATTATTCTTATTCTTGATAAAAATCCAAAATTAGGGTTTGGATTTCATATCTCGATTTATTCTTCATATTTAACCTTAATAATTAAGGTAAAATAATTAACTTAATAATCTGTACTAAAATTCATATAATAAAATAATTATTATAATTATTCTAAAATCACTTCATATATTATTTAAATAATATATGATTATATTTTTATGGAAAATAATTAATAAAAACATTTCTATCTTAAAATTAATTATTATAAAATATACTTTATAATAATCAATAATTCTAAAATAAATTTATTTGTAAATATTTATGTAATAAATATATTTTTATTTACCACATAAATACATATACACATTATTTTGTACATATCCTTATCCTTAAAATAATAAAAAAAAATTATACGCAAAATTTCTGATTTATTTATTTAGAAAATATCGGGTTGTTACATTCACCCTCCCTTATAAAAATTCTGTCCCCGGAATCGCCGTTTTAAAATCTATACATACAGGGGTACATAGCATACACAATCATTGCAAGTAGATCTCGATCATAATTTGATCGAACTGATCTTTAACTATTCACATAAAGCTTGTCTTTCTGATTAAACGGAAATTTAAATTCTAAAAGAACTCAAATTCCTCCCTCAAAATTTCTTTATAAAATAATTTACTATAGATGGGAAAATCATGTATAATAAAATAAAAGTTATACGAATAATACATGGAGTTGCATTCCCAGCTGCCATTGTGTCCTGGACAGTCATGTTGTAGACCCTTGCTGTTGATTTTGTTGGCTTGTTTGATGATGTAGGTCCCGTGAATGCTAAAGTCCCGCTGCTAGTGCCAGTATTCACACTTCCTACCTCCGTCCTCCTCTTCGGACAATCTTTCACCTTGTGCTCAGTCGATCCGCACAGAAAACATCCACTGTTCATCCTAGGGTTGCGGCAGTTGGGAGAAATATGGCCCTGCTGCCCGCACTTATAGCATACGAATTTTTCTTCCAGACACTCCCCTGAGTGGTTCTTTTCACAATTCTTGCATGACACATTCTGTTTCTTCATACCTTTTTGCTTCACCTGCACACTTCCAAAACTGCTCACCTTCCTCTTTCCATCTCCACTCCTGCTCCCACTAACCTACCTTCCCAGCTCCTTCGGACTTACCCTTATTCTTCTTCTCCTTATTGTAGAGGCTCATAGCCTCACTCCCCTCCTCAGCAATAATCGCCTTCTCCATGAGTACTGCAAATATAGGAATCTGCAACACCGCCACATTGTTATAGAGCCAGGGTTTTAATCCCAACTCAAACCTTCTAGCTTTCCTAGCCTCCGTATCAATTTGATGCGGGGCAAACCTAGCTAACTCATTAAATTTCGCGGCGTATTCTGACACCGCCGTGTTTTCCTGCTTTAATTCTAAAAATTTAACCTCCATCCTCGCCTGCATACTAGGTGAAAAATAATTTTCAAAAAATAAAGTTTTGAACCTATCCCATGTAACTATACCTTCTCCTGCCCTCGTTTGGTTCGCTTCCCACCAAAAGTTTGCCTCCCCCTTCATCATGTAAGTGGCAAAATCAGTCTTCTGCCCTTCAGTTACCCTAGCTACCACGAATGATTTTTCAATCTCTTTAACCCAAGTTTGGGCTTCTACAGCGTCAGTTGTACCTTTAAATTCCGGTGGTCCTACAACCTTAAAGTCGATCTTTGAAGTTCACCAAGCAATTATCCGGCTGATTCCCAGTGACTGGTATTCCTTGCTGCATAGCTTGTACTACCATGTTGGCCAAGTGCTGCATTGGGTCGGCTTGTTGTTGTCCTTCAACGTTGTTGACAGATTCTTCTGCCCTTTGATTTCGAGTTCGACGTCTTGGCGGCATTATCTGATTAAATGAAATCATAAATTTAACTTACAATCTAAACCTTAACGCATAAGTTTAATATATTAAACTTGTTTCATTACTCAAACATAGATTCATATTCATTTAACGAATATTTTACATAACATAGCACATAATGCTTTAAACATCAGTTATCCCTTGGTGACTACAAAAGTCAGGATTTACAAACTTGATCATTATAAAATTTGGGAACATTACATTAAACAGACATACTTATCCTATATATTACATTAAACACACCTACACAATAGAACCTATACTACCTATTTATTACACCTTTTCCTTGAACAAATTTTCGCCTCATGACCTTCTATCCCACAGATAAAACATGCTCCTGGTTTGTAGTCAGGACAATACAGAGTAGTATGTCCTTCATAACCTCACAGATAACATATTCTTTTCCCTTTCTTCTTATCGAATTTTCCTAAGTCATGGTCTTCTATCTTTCTTTTCCCCTTCTTGTTCGGAGTTGCACACGACGTGTTGCTTGTGGCTCCCATCTGATCAATTTGGATTTTAAGCTTATCTTGTTCTTCCATTGTTTCTATTAACGCTTGACGCAACTGACTATTCAACAACTTTTCTATCTCCCACAGCCTTTCCAGAGAAGAAACCTTGTTCCTCTAATCCTGCACCTCCGTTGATGCTTGATCAGCTTCAACTTTAGTGTCCGAATCACTATCTGTCAACTCCACCATCTCCGGATCTGGTACTACGTTTTCTATAATAACCACCTCGTCTGAGTTGTTTGTATCGTGAGCCTCTATTTCAGCTATTGGCTTCGATATCAGCTCGGGTGTATGGGTTTGACCATTCTACATGCTATAAGCATATAACAAGCCTTTTCCACCAGACATCTACACACACAAATTATCCTGATTAACATATAGTATATACACACAACAAATAAGAGTTTTATATAAGTTATCTTTTATTTTGTTTGACGATGAATTTATTCAATTCATCTCTTTTTAAACTCTATATGAGTTATTTATATTTTCAACGTTTTCCTCTGTTCTAAGGTTATAGCCTAAGGTCTATCCCACCTAAGGTTTTTAACCCTAAGCTCTGATACCAACCTGTAAAACCCCCAAATCCGGGTACTTGAAACCCAAACTCGGTGCTTCACGATACCATTTCTATGAGCGAAATAATACTAATAATAATAACAATAATATAAAGATCAACTTAATTTACATATTCATCAGAGTCTAAATCCCAACACTACAAAAAAACAGGTCATTGCCGACGGACTCTGCCGTCGCTTGATGACTTCATTCGTCGTCAGCGATGAGAATGAGGTCATTGGCGACGGCAGAGTCCGATCGTCTCTTCCCGTCGTGTGTGGGTCGTCAGCCTCGTCTCCCATCGCTCGCCGTCGGCAAGCTAGTCATTACCGACGGGGTCAAATGGTGACGACTGACACCGTCGTCAAGAATGATGTATAGCGGCGGTAGTAGTGGTTCGGTCTCCGTATGTCGGAATCGAGTCCGTAAGTTCTATATGCGTGTCTAATACCTCAGCGGTCTTGTGTGTGTGTGTTTTGCGTGGCGTTGAGGACGGTCGATCACGGGGTTTGGGCTCTTTTTTGGCTTTTTGCCTAAGTGTTGTTGAGTTTTGCAAAAATGCGATACTTTCGGTCTCCGTATATAATCGGAATCGAGTCCGTAAGTTCTATAGCGTGTGTATCTAATACCTCGCGGTGCTATGTGTGTGTTTGCGTGCGTGTCGGATTCGACGGGTTTTGGGCTCTTTTTGGGGCTCTTTTTTTGCCTAAGTGTTGTTGAGTTTTGCAAAGCTGGCGATAACTTTCGGTCTCCGTATGTCGATGTCGAATCGAGTCCGTAAGTTCTAACTGCGTGTCTAATACCTACAGCGATTGCTTGTGTGTGTGTTTGCGTGGCGTTGGCGTCGGACGACGGCGATCACGGGTTTTGGGCTCTTTTTGGCTTTTTGCCTAAGTGTTGTGAGTTTTGCAAAGCAATGGCGATAACTTTCGGTCTCGTATGTCGGAATCGAGTCCGTAAGTTCTAGTTTTGCGTGTATAATACCTCATCTGCGGTGCTATGTGTGTGTTTGCGTGGCGTTGGCGTTCGGCGGACGATCGGGTTTTGGGCTCTTTTTGGCTTTTTGCCTAAGTGTTGTTGAGTTTTGCAAAGCTGGCGATAACTTTCGGTCTCCGTATGTCGGAATCGAGTCCGTAAGTTCTAATGCGTGTCTAATACCTACAGCGGTGCTATGTGTGTGTGTTTGCGTGGCGTTGGGACGGACGATCACGGGTTTTGGGCTCTTTTTGGCTTTTTGCCTAAGTGTTGTTGAGTTTTGCAAAGCTGTGGCGATAACTTTCGGTCTCCGTATGTCGGAATCGAGTCCGTAAGTTCTAACGCGTGTCTAATACCTACAGCGGTCTTGTGTGTGTGTTTGCGTGGCGTTCGGACGGTCGATGCGGGTTTTGGGCTCTTTTTGGCTTTTTACCTAAGTGTTGTTGAGTTTTGCAAAACTGGCGATAACCTTCGGTCTCCGTATGTCGGAATCGAGTCCCGTAAGTTGTAACGCGTGTCTATTACCTACGCGGTGCTATGTGTGTGTTTGCGTGGCGTTGGGACGGTCGATGCGGGTTTTGGGCTCTTTTTGGCTTTTAGCATAAGTGTTGTTGAGTGTTGCAAGTTGGCGATAACTTTCGGTCTCGTATGTTGGGAATCGAGTCCGTAAAGTTGTGTGTGCGTGTCTAATACCTGCAGCGGTGCTTGTGTGTGTGTGTTTGCGTGGCGTTCGGACGTCCGATCGTCGGGTTTTGGGCTCTTTTGTGTTTTTTGCCTAAGTGTTTTTGAGTTTTGCAAAGCTATGGCGATAACTTTCGGTCTCGTATGTCGAGAATGTCGAGTCGTAAGTCCGTAAGTTCTGTACGTGTCTAATACCTACCTCTGTGGTGCTATGTGTGTGTTTGTGTGGCGTTCGGCGGGCGATCACGGGTTTTGGGCTCTTTTTGGCTTTTTGCCTAAGTGTTGTTGTTTTGCAAAGCTGGCGATAACTTTCGGTCTCCGTATGTAAGAATCGAGTCCGTAAGTTCTAACGCGTATCTATACCTACAGCGGTGCTGTGTGTGTGTGTTTGCGTGGCGTTCGGACGACGATGTCGGGTTTTGGGCTCTTTTTGGCTTTTTGCCTAAGTGTTGTTGAGTTTTGCAAACTGGGCGATAACTCGGTCTCCGTATGTCGGAATCGAGTCCCGTAAGTTTTAACACGTGTCTAATACCTACGCGGTGCTATGTCTATGTTTGCGTGGCGTTCGGACGGATGATGCGGGTTTTGGGCTCTTTTTCGGTTTTTTGCCTAAGTGTTGTTGAGTTTTGCAAACTGGGCGATAACTCGGTCTCCGTATGTCGGAATCGAGTCCGTAGTTTTATAGCGTGTCTAATACCTCTGGCGGTGCTATGTGTGTGTTTGCGTGGCGTTCGGACGGTCGATCACGGGTTTTGGGCTCTTTTGGCTTTTTGCCTAAGTGTTGTTGAGTTTTGCAAAGCTGGCGATAACTTTCGGTCTCCGTATATGTCGGAATCGAGTCCGTAAAGTTTAAGCGTGTCTCGTGTCTATACCTGTGTGTGTGCGTTGTGTGTGTGTTTGCGTGGCGTTTGGGACGACGATCACGGGTTTTGGGCTCTTTTTGGCTTTTTGCCTAAGTGTTGTTGAGTTTTGCAAAGCTGTGGCGATAACTTTCGGTCTCCGTATGTCGGAATCGAGTCCGTAAGTTTATACTGCGTATGTCTAATACCTCACAGCGGTCTGTGTTGTGTGTGTGTTTGCGTGGCGTTCGGACGGTCGATCACGGGTTTTGGGCTCTTTTTGGCTTTTTGCCTAAGTGTTGTTGAGTTTTGCAAAGCTGGCGATAACTTTCGGTCTCCGTATGTCGTCGAATCGAGTCCGTAAGTTCTAACGCGTATATTATACTACTGCGGTGCTTTGTGTGTGTGTTTGCGTGGCGTTCGGACGGCCGATCACGGGTTTTGGGCTCTTTTTGGCTTTTTGCCTAAGTGTTGTTGAGTTTTGCAAAGCTAGGCGATAACTTCGGTCTCCGTATGTCGGAATCGAGTCCGTAAGTTTTAACAGCGTATCTAATACCTACTGCGGTGCTATGTGTGTGTGTTTGCGTGGCGTTGGGACGATCGATCACGGGTTTTGGGCTCTTTTTGGCTTTTTGCCTAAGTGTTGTTGAGTTTTGCAAGCTTGGCGATAACTTTCGTCTCTCCGTATGTCGGAATCGAGTCCGTAAGTTCTACTGCGTGTCTAATACTCTCAGCGGTCGGCTTTTTTGTGTGTGTGTTTGCGTGGCGTTATGTGTGGATGATGCGATCACGGGTTTGGGCTCTTTTGGCTTTTTGCCTAAGTGTTTTTGAGTTTTGCAAAGCTGTTAGGCGATTTCGGTCCTAAGTTGTTTGCGTTACCTCAGCGGTCTTATGTGTGTGTTTTGCTGGGCGTGGACGGCGGCCGTCACGGGTTTTGGGCTCTTTTCGGCTTTTTCTTCGTATGTCGAGAATCGAGTCTCCGTATGGATCGAGTCCGTAACGTGTCTACTATACCTCAGTGCTGTGTGTGTGTGTTTGCGTGGCGTTCGGACGGACGATCACGGGTTTTGGGCTCTTTTGATTTTTTTTGCCTAAGTGTTGTTGAGTTTTGCAAAGCTGGCGATAACTTTCGGTCTCCGTATGTCGGAATCGAGTCCGTAAGTTTAAGCGTGCGTGTCTAATACCTACAGCGGTGCTTTGTGTGTGTGTGTTTGCGTGGCGTTCGGACGGTCGATCACGGGTTTTGGGCTCTTTTTTGGCTTTTTGCCTAAGTGTTGTTGAGTTTTGCAAAGCTGGCGATAACTTTCGGTCTCGTATGTCGGAATCGAGTCCGTAAAGTTTACAGCGTGTGTCTAATACCTACAGCGGTCTTGTGTGTGTGTGTTTGCGTGGCGTCGGGGATGGTCGATCTGGGTTTTGGGCTCTTTTTGGCTTTTTGCCTAAGTGTTGTTGAGTTTTGCAAAGCTGGCGATAACTTCGGTCTCGTATGTATGGAATCGAGTCCGTAAGTTTCTAACTGCGTGTCTAATACCTACTGCGGTCTTTGTGTGTGTGTGTTTGCGTGGCGTTCGGACGGATCGATGCGGGTTTTGGGCTCTTTTGGCTTTTTGCCTAAGTGTTGTTGAGTTTTTGCAAAGCTATGCGATAACTTTCGGTCTCCGTATGTCGGAATCGAGTCCGTAAGTTCTAACGCGTATACTATTACCTACTGCGGTCTTATGTGTGTGTTTGCGTGGCGTTCGGACGGTCGATCTGGGTTTGGGCTTTTTTTGGCTTTTTGCCTAAGTGTTTGTTGAGTTTTGCAAGCTGCGCGATAACTTCGGTCTCCGTATGTCGGAATCGAGTCCGTAAAGTTCTAACGCGTGTCTAATACTACCTACAGCGGTCTTGTGTGTGTGTGCGTGTGTGTGTGTGTTTTGCGTGGCGTTCGGACGGGCCGATCGGGTTTGGGCTCTTTTTGGGCTTTTTTGGCTTTTTGCCTAAGTGTTGTTGAGTTTTGCAAAGCTAGGCGATAACTTCGGTCTCCGTATGTCGGAATCGAGTCCGTAAGTTCTAGCGTGCGTGTACAATACCTCTGTGGTGCTTTGTGTGTGTTTTTGCGTGGCGTTCGGGACGTCGATCTGGGTTTTGGGCTCTTTTTGGCTTTTTGCCTAAGTGTTGTTGAGTTTTGCAAAGCTGGCGATAACTTTCGGTCTCCGTATGTCGAGAATCGAGTCCGTAAGTTAACGCGTGTGTCTAATACCTACGTGATTGCTTGTGTGTGTGTTTGCGTGGCGTTCGGACGGCCGATCACGGGTTTTGGGCTCTCTTTTGGCTTTTTTGCCTAAGTGTTGTTGAGTTTTGCAAAGCTGGGCGATAACTTTCGGTCTCCGTATGTCGGAATCGAGTCCGTAAGTTTAACGCGTGTCTAATACCTCTGGCGGTGCTATGTGTGTGTGTTTGCGTGGCGTTCGGACGAGACGATCTGGGTTTTGGGCTCTTTTTGGCTTTTTGCCTAAGTGTTGTTGAGTTTTGCAAACTGGGCGATAACTCGGTCTCCGTATGTCGGAATCGAGTCCGTAAGTTCTAACGCGTGTCTAATACCTACGCGGTGCTATGTGTGTGTTTGCGTGGCGTTCGGACGGACGATGCGGGTTTTGGGCTCTTTTTCGGCTTTTTGCCTAAGTGTTGTTGAGTTTTGCAAACTGTGCGATAACTCGGTCTTCGTATGTCGGAATCGAGTCCGTAAGTTCTAACGCGTGTCTAATACCTACTGGGTGCTATGTGTGTGTGTGTGTGCGCGTGGCGTTTCGGCTCTTTTGGCTTTTTCGAGTGTGGGGTTTGGGCTCTTTTTGGTCTTTTTTCTAAGTGTTGGTTGAGTTTTTGCGGGTTTTGGCTCTTTTTGGCTTTTTAAGTGTTTTCGGTCTCCGTATGTCGGAATCGAGTCCGTAAGTTCTAACGCGTGTCTAATACCTACAGCGGTCTTTGTGTGTGTGTTTTGCGTGGCGTTCGGACGGACGTCGATCGATGCGGGTTTTGGGCTCTTTTTGGCTTTTTGCCTAAGTGTTGTTGAGTTTTGCAAAGCTGGCGATAACTTTCGGTCTCCGTATGTCGAGAATCGAGTCCGTAAGTTCTAACTGCGTGTAATACCTCACTGGTGCTATGTGTGTGTGTGTTTGCGTGGCGTTCGGACGGACGATCGGGTTTTGGGCTCTTTTTGGCTTTTTGCCTAAGTGTTGTTGAGTTTTGCAAAGCGTGGCGATAACTTTCGGTCTCCGTATGTCGGAATCGAGTCCGTAAGTTCTAGCGCGTGTCTAATACCTACAGCGGTGCTTGTGTGTGTGTTTGCGTGGCGTTCGGGACGGACGATCTGGGTTTTGGGCTCTTTTTTTTTTTTGCCTAAGTGTTGTTGAGTTTTGCAAAGCTGGCGATAACTTTCGGTCTCCGTATGTCGAATCGAGTCGTAAGTCCGTGTCTATTACCTAGTGCTATGTGTGTCTAATACCGATCTGGGTTTGGGCTCTTTTGGTGCTGTGTGTGTGTGTTTTGCGTGGCGTTCGGGCGAATCGATCTGCGGGTTTTGGGCTCTTTTTGACTGCGGTTTTTTTGCCTAAGTGTTGTTGAGTTTTGCAAAGCTCTTTTGGCGATAACTTCGGTCTCGTATGTCGAATCGAGTCCGTAAGTTTAACAGCGTGTCTAATACCTACAGCGGTGCTATGTGTGTGTGTTTGCGTGGCGTTCGGACGGACGATCACGGGTTTTGGGCTCTTTTTGGCTTTTTGCCTAAGTGTTGTTGAGTTTTGCAAAGCTGGCGATAACTTTCGGTCTCCGTATGTCGGAATCGAGTCCGTAAGTTCTAACGCGTGTCTAATACCTACAGCGGTGCTTTGTGTGTGTGTTTGCGTGGCGTTCGGGGACGGTCGATCGGGTTTTGGGCTCTTTTTGGCTTTTTGCCTAAGTGTTGTTGAGTTTTGCAAGCTGTGGCGATAACTTCGGTCTCGTATGTCGAATCGAGTCCGTAAGTTCTAACTGTGTGTCTATACTCTGGCGGTCTTGTGTGTGTGTTTGCGTGGCGTTGACGGCCGATCACGGGTTTTGGGCTCTTTTTGGCTTTTTGCCTAAGTGTTGTTGAGTTTGCAAAGTGTGCGATAACTTCGGTCTCCGTGTCGTGTCGGAATCGAGTCGTAAGTAAGTTATGTGTGTCTAATACCTCACGAGTTGTTTTGTGTGTGTTTGCGTGGCGAGCGGACGGACGATCTGGGTTTTGGGCTCTTTTTGGCTTTTTTGCCTAAGTGTTGTTGAGTTTTGCAAAGCTGCGATAACTTTCGGTCTCCGTATGTCGAATCGAGTCGAGTCCGTAAGTTCTACTGCGTGTGTCTAATACCTACAGCGGTGCTTGTGTGTGTGTTTGCGTGGCGTTAGGACGGTCGATCACGGGTTTTGGGCTTTTTTGGCTTTTTGCCTAAGTGTTGTTGAGTTTTGCAAGCTGTGGCGATAACTTTCGGTCTCCGTATGTCGGAATCGAGTCCGTAAGTTCTATAGCGTGTATCTAATACTACAGCGTGTTTTGTGTGTGTGTGTGTGTTTGCGTGGCGTTCGGACGGTCGATCACGGGTTTTGGGCTCTTTTTGGCTTTTTGCCTAAGTGTTGTTGAGTTTTGCAAAGCTGGCGATAACTTTCGGTCTCCGTATGTCGGAATCGAGTCCGTAAGTTTATGCAGCGTGTCTAATACCTACAGCGGTGCTATGTGTGTGTGTTTGCGTGGCGTTCGGACGGTCGATCACGGGTTTTGGGCTCTTTTTGGCTTTTTGCCTAAGTGTTGTTGAGTTTTGCAAGGCGATAACTTCGGTCTCGTATGGCGATAACTTTCGGGTCTCGTATATGTCGGAATCGAGTCCGTAAGTTTACAGCGTGTCTAATACCTCTGCGGTGTGTGTGTGTGTGTGTTTGCGTGGCGTTCGGATGCGTGACGATCGGGTTTTGGGCTCGGTTTTGGGCTTTTTGGCTTTTTGCCTAAGTGTTGTTGAGTTTTGCAAAGCTGGCGATACTTTCGGTCTCCGTATGTCGGAATCGAGTGTCCGTAAAGTTCTAACGCGTGTCTAATACCTCTGCGGTCTTTATGTGTGTGTTTGCGTGGCGTTCGGATGGCCGCGATCGGGTTTTGGGCTCTTTTTGGCTTTTTGCCTAAGTGTTGTTGAGTTTTGCAAAGCTAATGGCGATAACTTTCGGTCTCCGTATGTCGAATCGAGTCCGTAAGTTTAAGCTGCGTATCTAATACCTACAGCGGTTGCTATGTGTGTGTTTGCGTGGCGTTCGGACGGCCGATCGGGTTTGGGCTCTTTTTGGCTTTTTGCCTAAGTGTTGTTGAGTTTTGCAATTTGCGATAACTTTCGATAACTTTCGGTCTCTCGTATGTCGGAATCGAGTCCGTAAGTTATGGCGCGTGTCTATACCTACAGCAGTGTGTGTGTGTGTGTGCGCGTGGCGTGCGGACGGTCGTCACGGGTTTTGGGCTTTTTGGCTTTTTTGCCTAAGTGTTGTTGAGTTTTTACTAAGTGTTGCGATAACTTTCGGTCTCCGTATGTATATGTCGAATCGAGTCCGTAAGTTCTAAGCGCGTGTCTAATACCTACAGCGGTGCTTTGTGTGTGTGTGTTTGCGTGGCGTTGGAGGACGGTCGATCACGGGTTTTGGGCTCTTTTTGGCTTTTTGCCTAAGTGTTGTTGAGTTTTGCAAAGCTGGCGATAACTTCGGTCTCCGTATGTCGGAATCGAGTCCGTAAGTTCTAACTGCGTGTGTCTAATACCCTCAGCGGTCTTGTGTGTGTGTGTTTGCGTGGCGTTCGGACGGTCGATACGGGTTTTGGGCTCTTTTTTGGCATTTTGCCTAAGTGTTGTTGAGTGTTGCAAATTGTGCGATAACTCGGTCTCCGTATGTCGGAATCGAGTCCGTAATTTCTAACTGCGTGTCTAATACCTACAGCGGTCTTTTATGTGTGTGTTTGCGTGGCGTTCGGACGGACGATCACGGGTTTTGGGCTCTTTTTGGCTTTTTGCCTAAGTGTTGTTGAGTTTTGCAAAGCTAGGCGATAACTTTCGGTCTCCGTATGTCGGAATCGAGTCCGTAAGTTTTAGCAGCGTGTCTAATACCTACAGCGGTGCTGTGTGTGTGTGTTTGTGTGGCGTTCGGTCCGGACGTCGATCACGGGTTTTAGGCTCTTTTTGGCTTTTTTGCCTAAGTGTTGTTGAGTTTTGCAAAGCTGTGCGGCGATAACTTCGGTCTCGTATGTCGAATCGAGTCGTAAGTTCTAGCGTGTCTAATACCTCAGCGGTGCTTGTGTGTGTGTTTGCGTGGCGTTGGACGGTCGATCGGGTTTTGGGCTCTTTTTGGCTTTTTTTGCCTAAGTTTTTGTTGAGTTTTGCAAGTCCTAAGTTCTGCGATCGGTCTTTCGTCGTAGTATGTTGAAGGAATCGAGTCTAAGTAAGTTTTTAAAGTATGCGTGTCTCTACCTCAGCGGTGCGTGTATGTGTGTGTTTGCGTGCTTGTGCGTGGCGGCCCGGATCGATCTGGGTTTTGGGCTCTTTTTGGCTTTTTTTTTTGCCTAAGTGTTGTTGAGTTTTGCAAAGCTGGCGATAACTTTCGGTCTCGTATGTCGAATCGAGTCCGTAAGTTCTAACACGCGTGTCTAATACCTACGCGGTCTGCTGCTGTGTGTGTGTTTGCGTGGCGTTCGGACGGACGATCACGGGGTTTTGGGCTCTTTTTGGCTTTTTGCCTAAGTGTTGTTGAGTTTTGCAAAGCGATGCGATAACTTTCGGTCTCCGTATGTCGAATCGAGTCCGTGTAAGTTTAATATGCGTGTCATAATACTCGGTCTCGTTGTGTGTGTGTGTTTGCGTGGCGTTCGGACGATCGATCGGGTTTTGGCTCTTTTTGGCTTTTTGCCTAAGTGTTGTTTGTTTTTTTTGCAAATGGCGATAACTTTCGGTCTCGTATGTGTCGAATCGAGTCCGTAAAGTAAGTTCTGCGTGTGTGTCTAATACCTCAGCGGTCTTTGTGTGTGTGTTTGCGTGGCGTCGGACGGACGGATCATGGGTTTTGGGGCTCTTTTTGGCTTTTTTGCCTAAGTGTTGTTGAGTTTTGCAAGCTGTGCGATAACTTTCGGTCTCCGTATGTCGGAAATCGAGAGTCCGTAAGTTTCTGCTGCGTGTCTAATACCTACAGCGGTCTTATGTGTGTGTTTTTGCGTGGCGTTCGGACGGTCGATCACGGGTTTTGGGCTCTTTTTGACTTTTTGCCTAAGTGTTGTTGAGTTTTGCAAAGCTGTGGCGATAACTTTCGGTCTCCGTATGTCGGAATCGAGTCCGTAAGTTTTATAGCGTGTCTAATACCTCAGCGGTGCTATGTGTGTGTTTGCGTGGCGTTCGGACGGTCGATCACGGTTTTGGGCTCTTTTTGGCTTTTTGCCTAAGTGTTGTTGAGTTTTGCAAAGCTGTGGCGATACTTTCGGTCTCCGTATGTCGGAATCGAGTCCGTAAGTTCTAACAGCGCGTGTCTATACCTACAGCGGTCTTTGTGTGTGTGTGTTTGCGTGGCGTTGGGACGGGGCCGATCGGGTTTTGGGCTCTTTTTGGCTTTTTGCCTAAGTGTTGTTGAGTTTTGCAAAGCTTGGCGATAACTTTCGGTCTCGTATGTCGAATCGAGTCCGTAAGTTTTGCGTGTATGTATGTGCTTTTACCTAAGTGTTGTTGAGTTTTTTTTCGGTCTTGTGTGTGTTTGCGTGGCGTTGGACGTCGGTCTAATCACGGGTTTTGTGGCTTTTTTGGCTTTTTGCCTAAGTGTTTTGAGTTTTGCTAAGTTGCTTGAGTTTTAACAAGTAATCGGTCTCGTGTGTCTCCGAATCGAGTCCGTAAGTTCTGCTGCGTGTATCTAATACCTCTGGCGGTGTGCTGTGTGTGTGTTGTGTGGCGTTGGACGTTCGGACGTCGATCACGGGTTTTGGGCTCTTTTGGCTTTTTGCCTAAGTGTTGTTGAGTTTTTTGCTTGGCGATAACTTTCGGTCTCGTATGTCGGAATCGAGTCCGTAAGTTCTAACAGCGTGTCTAATACCTACAGCGGTCTTATATGTGTGTGTGTTTGCGTGGCGTTCGGGACGGACGATCACGGGTTTTGGGCTCTTTTTGGCTTTTTGCCTAAGTGTTGTTGAGTTTTTGCAAGCTGGCGATAACTTCGGGCGATCTTCGGTCTCGTATGTAAGAATCGAGTCCGTAAGTCTATGTGTGTGTTTATGTCTATACCTCAGCGGTGTTTTGTGTGTGTTTGCGTGGCGTTCGGACGGCGATCGTCGGTTTTGGGCTCTTTTTGGCTTTTTGCCTAAGTGTTGTTGAGTTTTGCAAAGCCTGGGCGATAACTTTCGGTCTCCGTATGTCGGAATCGAGTCCGTAAGTTTTAGCTGCGTGTCTATACCTACTGTGGTCTTTATGTGTGTGTTTGCGTGGCGTTCGGACGGATCGATCTGGGTTTTGGGCTCTTTTTGGCTTTTTGCCTAAGTGTTGTTGAGTTTTGCAATTTGTGGCGATAACTCGGTCTCCGTATGTCGGAATCCAGTCCGTAAGTTCTAACTGCGTGTCTAATACCTACGCGGTGCTGTGTGTGTGTGTTTGCGTGGCGTCCGGACGGACGATGCGGGTTTTGGGCTCTTTTTCGACTTTTTGCCTAAGTGTTGTTGAGTTTTGCAAGCGTGGCGATAACTTTCGGTCTCGTATGTCGAGAATCGAGTCCGTAAGTTCTAACGCGTGTCTAATACCTCACAGCGGTGCTATGTGTGTGTTTGCGTGGCGTTCGGACGGGCGATCTGGGTTTTGGGCTCTTTTTGGCTTTTTGCCTAAGTGTTGTTGAGTTTTTGCAAAGCTGGCGATAACTTTCGGTCTCCGTATGTCGGAATCGAGTCCGTAAGTTCTAACTGCGTGTCTAATACCTCTGGCGGTCTTGTGTGTGTGTTTGCGTGGCGTTCGGACGGTCGATCACGGGTTTTGGGCTCTTTTTTGGCTTTTTGCCTAAGTGTTGTTGAGTTTTTTTGCAAAGCTTTGGCGATAACTTTCGGTCTCGTATGTGGAATCGAGAATCGAGTCCGTAAGTTTCTAACGTGCGTGTCTAATACCTCTGGCGGTCTTTGTGTGTGTGTTTGCGTGGCGTTCGGAGTCCGGACGACGTCTTGGGTTTTGGGCTCTCTTTTGGCTTTTTGCCTAAGTGTTGTTGAGTTTTGCAAAGCTTGGGCGATAACTTTCGGTCTCCGTATGTCGGAATCGAGTCCGTAAGTTTCTAGCGCGTGTCTAATACCTACAGCGGTGCTATGTGTGTGTGTTTGCGTGGCGTTCGGACGGCCGATCACGGGTTTTGGGCTCTTTTTCGGCTTTTTTGCCTAAGTGTTGTTGAGTTTTGCAAAGCTAGGCGATAACTTTCGGTCTCCGTATGTCGGAATCGAGTCCGTAAGTTATAAGCGTGTGTCTTATTACCTACAGCGGTGCTATGTGTGTGTGTTTGCGTGGCGTTCGGACGGACGATCACGGGTTTTGGGCTCTTTTTGGCTTTTTGCCTAAGTGTTGTTGAGTTTTTGCGATAACTTCGGCGTATGTGAGAATCGAGTCGAGTCGTAAGTTTTCGGTAATACTACACAGCGGTCGTGTGTGTATTGCGTGGCGTTCGGAATCGAGTCTCTTTTTGGCTTTTTGCCCAAAGTTGAGTTTTAAGCGCGATAACTTCGGTCTCCGTATACTAGTCCGTAAGCGTGTCTACCTTGTGTGTGTGTGTGTTTGCGTGGCGTTCGGACGGACGATCTTTTTGGCTTTTTTTGGGCTATTTTTTAGCTTTTTACCTAAGTATTGGTGAGTTTTGCAAACTGGGCGATAACTTGGTCTCCGTATGTCGTAATCGAGTCCCGTAAGTTTTAACACATGTCTAATACCTACACGGTGCTATGTCTGTGTTTGCGTGGCGTTCGGACAGACGATGCGGGTTTTGGGCTCTTTTTCGGTTTTTTGCCTAAGTGTTGTTGAGTTTTGCAAACTGGGCGATAACTCGGTCTCCGTATGTCGGAATCGAGTCCGTAAGTTCTATAGCGCGTGTGTCTATACCTACCTACAGCGGTGCTGTGTGTGTGTTTGCGTGGCGTTCGGACGGTCGATCGATCTGGGTTTTGGGCTCTTTTTTGGCTTTTTGCCTAAGTGTTGTTGAGTTTTGCAAAGCTGGCGATAACTTCGGTCTCCGTATGTATGGAATCGAGTCCGTAAGTTCTAATGCGTGTCTAATACCTACTGCGGTGTCTTGTGTGTGTGTGTGTGTTTTGCGTGGCGTTCGGATGACGATCACGGGTTTTGGGCTCTTTTTGGCTTTTTGCCTAAGTGTTGTTGAGTTTTGCAAAGCTGAGGCGATAACTTTCGGTCTCGTATGGAATCGAGTCGAGTCCGTAAGTTCTATTACCGCAGCGTGTCTAATACCTACGGCGGTGTGTTTGTGTGTGTGCTTTTTGCGTGGCGTTCAAAGGGCGACGGTCTCGTCTCGGGTTTTGGGCTCTTTTTGGCTTTTTGCCTAAGTGTTGTTGAGTTTTGCAAAGCGTTGGCGATAACTTTCGGTCTCCGTATGTGAATCGAGTCCGTATGTAAGTTCGAGTCCGTAAGTTCTAACGCATGTCTAATACCTACGCGGTGCTGTGTGTGTGTTTGCGTGGCGTTCGGACGGACGATGCAGGTTTTGGGCTCTTTTTGGCTTTTTGCCTAAGTGTTGTTGAGTTTTGCAAACTAGGCGATAACTCGGTCTCCGTATGTCGGAATCGAGTCCGTAAGTTTCTTGCTGCGTGTCTATATACTTTATGTGTGTCAGCGGTCTTATGTGTGTGTTTTGCGTGGCGTTCGGACGGACGATCTGCGGGTTTTGGGCTCTTTTTGACTTTTTGCCTAAGTGTTGTTGAGTTTTGCCTCTTTTTGGCGATAACTTTCGGTCTCGTATGTCGGAATCGAGTCCGTAAGTTCTATGCGTGTCTAATACCTACAGCGGTGCTTTGTGTGTGTGTTTTGCGTGGCGTTCGGACGGGACGATCACGGGTTTTGGGCTCTTTTTGGCTTTTTGCCTAAGTGTTGTTGAGTTTTGCAAAGCTAGGCGATACTTTCGGTCTCGTATGTCGGAATCGAGTCCGTAAGTTCTAACAGCGTGTCTAATACCTCTGCGGTGCTTTGTGTGTGTGTTTGCGTGGCGTTCGGACGGTCGATCGGGTTTTGGGCTCTTTTTGGCTTTTTGCCTAAGTGTTGTTGAGTTTTGCAAAGCTGGCGATAACTTTCGGTCTCGTATGTCGAGAATCGAGTCCGTAAGTTCTAACTGCGTGTCTAATACCTCTGCGGCGATTGCTTGTGTGTGTGTTTGCGTGGCGTTGAGGACGGACGATCGGGTTTTGGGCTCTTTTTGGCTTTTTGCCTAAGTGTTGTTGAGTTTTGCAAAGCTGGCGATAACTTTCGGTCTCCGTATGTCGAGAATCGAGTCCGTAAGTTCTAACTGCGTGTCTAATACCTCTGGCGGTCTTTATGTGTGTGTTTGCGTGGCGTTCGGACGGACGATCACGGGTTTTGGGCTCTTTTTGGCTTTTTGCCTAAGTGTTGTTGAGTTTGCAAAGCTGTGGGCGATAACTTTCGGTCTCCGTATGTCGAATCGAGTCCGTAAGTTCTAACGCGTGTGTGTACCTCTGCGGTCTATACCTGTGTGTTTGCGCGTGGCGTTGGTGATCACGGGTTTTTGCTCTTGTGGCTTTTGCTAAAGTGTTGAGTTTTTGCAAAGCTGGCGATAACTTCGGGTATGTCGGTCGAGTCCGTAAGTTTTGGGCTCTTTTTGGCTTTTTGCCTAAGTGTTGGTTTTGAGTTTTGCTTTTTGCCTAAGTGTTGTTGAGTTTTGCAAAGCTGTATGTGGCGATAACTTTCGGTCTCCGTATGTCGGAATCGAGTCCGTAAGTGCGTGTTATAATACCTATAATACTATACTGTGCGGTGTTATGTGTGTGTTTGTTTCTTTTTGGCGTTTTTGGTGTTTGAGTTTCAAAGCGTGACGATCGGGTTTTGGGCTTTTTTTGGCTTTTTGCCTAAGTGTTGTTGAGTTTTTGCTTGGCGATAACTTTCGGTCTCGTATGTAGAATCGAGTCCGTAAAGTTTCGGTCGTATGTCGAATCGAGTAATACCTGGCGTAGCGGTACCTTTGTGTGTGTGTGTTTTGCGTGGCGTTCGGACGGGACGATCGGGTTTTGGGCTCTTTTTGGCTTTTTGCCTAAGTGTTGTTGAGTTTTTGCAAAGCTGGCGATAACTTTCGGTCTCCGTATGTCGGAATCGAGTCCGTAAGTTTAGCGTGTCTAATCTAATACCTACAGCGGTGCTATGTGTGTGTTTGCGTGGCGTTCGGACGGCCGATACGGGTTTTGGGCTCTTTTTTGGCTTTTTGCCTAAGTGTTGTTGAGTTTTTGCGAAAGCTGTCGGCGATAACTTCGGTCTCGTGTGTCGAGAATCGAGTCCGTAAGTTTATGTGCGTGTGTCTAATACCTGGCTCTTGTGCTTTTTTTGTGTGTGTGTTTGCGGCGCGTTCGGACGGGTCGATCACGGGTTTTGGCTCTCTTTTGGCTTTTTGCCTAAGTGTTGTTGAGTTTTGCAAAGCTGGCGGCGAAAGCTTTCGGTCTCCGTATGTCGGAATCGAGTCCGTAAGTTCTAATGCGTGTCTAATACCTACAGCGGTCTTGTGTGTGTGTGTTTGCGTGGCGTTCGGGGGAGCCGATCGGGTTTTGGGCTCTTTTTGGCTTTTTGCCTAAGTGTTGTTGTTGAGTTTTGCAAAGCTAGGCGATAACTTTCGGTCTCCGTATGTCGGAATCGAGTCCGTAAGTTCTAATGCGTGTCTAATACCTACAGCGGTGCTTTGTGTGTGTGTTTGCGTGGCGTTCGGATGACGACGATCACGGGTTTGGGCTTTTTCTTTACCTAAGTGTTGCTTGAGTTTTTTTTTGGGATAAGCTTGTGCGATACTTCTTTTCGAATCGAGTCCGTAAGTTTTTTTGCGGTCTTTGTGTAAGTGTTGTTGGCGTTTTTGTCGATGCGGGTTTTGGGCTCTTTTTGGCTTTTTATGCGATGTTGAGTTTTCGGCGATCTTCGGTCTCCGTGTATGTCGAGAATCGAGTCCGTAAGTTCTGCTGCGTGTCTAATACCTATGCGGTGCTATGTGTGTGTTTGCGTGGCGTTCGGACGGACGATACGGGTTTTGGGCTCTTTTTCGGCTTTTTGCCTAAGTGTTGTTGAGTTTTGCAAACTGGGCGATAACTCGGTCTCCGTATGTCGGAATCGAGTCCGTAAGTTCTAACACGTGTCTAATACCTACGCGGTGCTATGTGTGTGTTTGCGTGGCGTTCGGACGGACGATGCGGGTTTTGGGCTCTTTTTGGCTTTTTGCCTAAGTGTTGTTGAGTTTTGCAAACTGGGCGATAACTTTCGGTCTCGTATGTCGGAATCGAGTCCGTAAGTTCTAACAGCGTGTCTAATACTACAGCGGTCTTGTGTGTGTGTTTGCGTGGCGTTGGGGACGGACGATGCGGGTTTTGGGCTCTTTTGGGCTTTTTGCCTAAGTGTTGTTGAGTTTTGCAAGATACTTTCGGTCTCCGTATGCGATAACTTTCGGTCTCCGGTGTATGTGAATCGAGTCCGTAAGTTCTTTTTGCTGCGTGTCTAATACCTACAGCGGTGCTATGTGTGTGTGTTTGCGTGGCGTTGGGCGTTGGCGTTCGATCGATGCGGGTTTTGGGCTCTCTTTTGGCTTTTTGCCTAAGTGTTGTTGAGTTTTGCAAAGCTGGCGATAACTTCGGTCTCCGTATGTCGGAATCGAGTCCGTAAGTTACTGCGTGTACTATACCTACAGCGGTCTTTGTGTGTGTGTTTGCGTGGCGTTCGGACGTTCGATCTTTGGGTTTGGGCTCTTTTTTGGCTTTTTGCCTAAGTGTTGTTGAGTTTTGCAAATTGGCGATAACTTTCGGTCTCGTATGAAGAATCGAGTCCGTAAGTAAGTTCTAACAGCGTGTGTACCTATTACCTACAGCGGAGCCGTCGTCTGGTTTTGCTCTTTTGTGTGTGTGTTTGCGTGGCGTTCGGATTAACGATGTCGGGTTTTGGCTCTTTTTTGGGCTTTTTTGCTTTTTTGCCTAAGTGTTGTTGAGTTTGCAAAGCGTGGCGATAACTTCGGTCTCCGTATGTCGGAATCGAGTCCGTAAGTTTTAACTGCGTATACAATACCTACAGCGGTCTTATGTGTGTGTGTTTGCGTGGCGTTCGGGACGGACGATCGACGGGTTTTGGGCTCTTTTGGCTTTTTTGCCTAAGTGTTGTTGAGTTTTGCAAAGCTGAGGCGATAACTTTCGGTCTCCGTATATCGGAATCGAGTCCGTAAGTTCTAACAGCGTGTCTAATACCTACAGCGGTGCTTTGTGTGTGTGTTTTGCGTGGCGTTCGGACGGTCGATCACGGGTTTTGGGCTCTTTTGGCTTTTTTGCCTAAGTGTTGTTGAGTTTTGCAAAGCTGGCGATAATTTTCGGTCTCCGTATGTATGTCGAGTCGAGTCCGTAAGTTCTAGCTGCGGTGTATCTAATACCTGGCTGGCGGTGCTTATGTGTGTGTTTGCGTGGCGTTTCGGACGGACGATCGATCGCGGTTTTGGGCTCTTTTTTGGCTTTTTGCCTAAGTGTTGTTGATTTTTTTGCAAAGTGTGGCGATAACTTTCGGTCTCCGTATGTCGAATCGAGTCCGTAAGTGCGATAACACGCGTGTAATACAATACTCTGGCGGTGCTTTGTGTGTGTGTGTTTGCGTGGCGTGGCGGACGGTCGCGAGTGCGGGTTTTGGGCTCTTTTTTGGCTTTTTGCCTAAGTGTTGTTGAGTTTTGCAAAGCTGGCGATAACTTTCGGTCTCCGTATGTCGGAATCGAGTCCGTAAGTTTGTAGCGCGTGTCTATATACCTACTGCGGTGCTTTGTGTGTGTGTGTTTGCGTGGCGTTGGGACGGTCGATCACGGGTTTTGGGCTCTTTTTGGCTTTTTGCCTAAGTGTTGTTGAGTTTTGCAAAGCTGGCGATAACTTCGGTCTCCGTATGTCGGAATCGAGTCCGTAAGTTCTAACAGCGTGTCTAATACCTACAGCGGTCTTGTGTGTGTGTTTGCGTGGCGTTGGCGGGACGGCCGATCGGTTTTGGGCTCTTTTTGGCTTTTTGCCTAAGTGTTGTTGAGTTTTGCAAAGCTGGCGATAACTTTCGGTCTCCGTATGTCGGAATCGAGTCCGTAAGTTCTAACGTGTGTATACAATACCTCTGGCGGTGCTTATGTGTGTGTTTGCGTGGCGTTAGGACGGTCGATCACGGGTTTTGGGCTCTTTTTGGCTTTTTTGCCTAAAGAGTTTTGTTGGCGAGTTTTGCGTAAGTTGTGCGATAACTTTCGGTCTATGTATGTCGAATCGAGTCCGTAAGTTCTAAGTGTTGCGTGTATAATACCCTCAGCGGTCTTTGTGTGTGTGTTTGCGTGGCGTTCGGACGGACGATGCGGGTTTTTTTGGGCTCTTTTTTTTTTTGCCTAAGTGTTGTTGAGTTTTGCAAAGCTGGCGATAACTTTCGGTCTCCGTATGTCGGAATCGAGAGTCCGTAAGTTCTAACTGCGTGTCTAATACCTACTGCGGTGCTTGTGTGTGTGTTTGCGTGGCGTTCGGACGGACGATCACGGGTTTTGGGCTCTTTTTGGCTTTTTTTGCCTAAGTGTTGTTGAGTTTTTCTGCTTGGCGATAACTTTCGGTCTCCGTATGTCGGAATCGAGTCCGTAAGTTTAACAGCGTGTATACCTCTACGTGTGTGTGTGTTTGCGTGCCTCTGGCGGTGCTTTGTCTTTTGTGGCTTTTTTGCTAAGTGTTGGCGTTTTCGGAGCGGCGATAACTTTCGGTGTCGGTCGGGTTTTGGGCTCTTTTTTTTTTTGCCTAAGTGTTTGTGAGTTTTGCAAAGCGTTCGGGCGATTTGGGTTTCGGTCTCTTTTCGCTTTTTATCTAAGTGAATCGAGTCCGTAAGTTTCGGTCTCGTATGTGTCGAGTAATACCTCAGCGTGTGTAATACCTTGTGTGTGTTTGCGCGGGCGTTCGGGGACGGACGGTTTCGGGTTTTGGGCTCGATAACTTTTTTTGGCTTTTTGCCTAAGTGTTGTTGAGTTTTTTTGCAAAGCTGGTGCGATAACTTCGGTCTCCTAAGTATGTCGGAATCGAGTCCGTAAGTTCTGTAATCGAGTCCGTAAGTTCTAATATTACCTGGCGGTGCTATGTGTGTGTTTGCGTGGCGTTCGGACGGTCGATCACGGGTTTTGGGCTCTTTTTGGCTTTTTGCCTAAGTGTTGTTGAGTTTTGCAAAGTTGGCGATAACTTTCGGTCTCGTATATCGGAATCGAGTCCGTAAGTTCTTAGCGTGTGTCAATACCTCAGCGGTGCTATGTGTGTGTTTGCGTGGCGTTCGGACGGACGATCACGGGTTTTGGGCTCTTTTGGCTTTTTTTGCCTAAGTGTTGTTGAGTTTTGCAAGCTGTGGCGATAACTTTCGGTCTCGTATGTCGGAATCGAGTCCGTAAGTTATGTAGCGTGTCTAATACCTACAGCGGTGCTGTGTGTGTGTGTTTGCGTGGCGTTCGGACGGACGATCGGGTTTTGGGCTCTTTTTGGCTTTTTGCCTAAGTGTTGTTGAGTTTTGCAAAGCTGGCGATAACTTTCGGTCTCGTATATCGGAATCGGAATCGTAAGTCCGTAAGTTCTCTACTGCGTGTCTAATACCTGCGTTGGATAGCTGATGTCGGGTTTGTGTGTGCTTTTTGCGTGGCGTTCGGGCTGGTCGATCGTGGTTTTGGGCTCTTTTGGCTTTTTTTGCCTAAGTGTTGTTGAGTTTTGCAACACGCTGGCGATAACTTTCGGTCTCAAAGTATGTCGAGTTTGAATCCGATAAGTCCGTAAGTAGTCGTAACGTATGCGTCTAATACCTACAGCGGTGCTTGTGTGTGTGTTTGCGTGGCGTTCGGACGGTCGATCACGGGTTTTGGGCTCTTTTTGGCTTTTTTGCCTAAGTGTTGTTGAGTTTTGCAAAGCGTGGCGATAACTTCGGTCTCCGTATGTCGGAATCGAGTCCGTAAGTTCTCTGCTGCGTGTCTAATACCTCAGCGGTGCTATGTGTGTGTTTGCGTGGCGTTCGGACGGTCGATCTGGTTTTGGGCTCTTTTTGGCTTTTTTGCCTAAGTGTTGTTGAGTTTTGCAAAGCTGTGGCGATAACTTTCGGTCTCGTATGTCGAAATCGAGTCCCGTGTAAGTTCTAACTGTGTGTGTGTGTAATACCTACTGTGTGCTGTGTGTGTGTGTGCGTGGCGTTTGGACGGAGGCGATCTCGGTTTTGGGCTCTTTTTGGCTTTTTGCCTAAGTGTTGTTGAGTTTTGCAAAGCTGGCGATAACTTTCGGTCTCCGTATGTCGGAATCGAGTCCGTAAGTTCTAACAGCGTGTCTAATACCTCTCTGCGATCTGCTATGTGTGTGTTGTGCGTGGCGTTGCTATGTGGACGGTCGATCACGAGTTTTGGGCTCTTTTGGGCTTTTGGCTTTTTTGCCTAAGTGTTGTTGAGTTTTGCAAGCTAGGCGATAACTTTCGGTCTCCGTATGTCGGAATCGAGTCCGTAAGTTCTAATGCGTGTAATACCTACAGCGGTGCTATGTGTGTGTTTGCGTGGCGTTCGGACGGTCGATCGGGTTTTGGGCTCTTTTTGGCTTTTTGCCTAAGTGTTGTTGAGTTTTGCAAAGCTGTAGGCGATAACTTTCGGTCTCGTGTATGTCAGAATCGAGTCCGTAAGTTATAGCTGCGTATCTAATACCTACAGCGGTCTTATGTGTGTGTTTGCGTGGCGTTGGGATGGTCGATCGACGTTTTCACGGGTTTTGGGCTAAGTTTTTGGCTTTTTTGCCTAAGTGTTGTTGAGTTTTGCAAAGTTTAGGCGATAACTTCGGTCTTATGTGTGTGTGATAATCGAGAATCGAGTCCGTAAGTAACTTTTTGCCTAAGTGTGTCTAATACCTACTGGCGTCTGTGTGTGTGTGTGTTTGCGTGGCGTTGACGGCGGTCCGTCTTGGGTTTTGGGCTCTTTTTTGGCTTTTTGCCTAAGTGTTGTTGAGTTTTGCAAAGCTGGCGATAACTTTCGGTCTCGTGTATCGAGAATCGAGTCCGTAAGTTCTAACTGCGTGTGTCTAATACCTACTGCGGTGCTTGTGTGTGTGTGTTTGCGTGGCGTTCGGACGATGATCACGGGTTTTGGGCTCTTTTTGGCTTTTTGCCTAAGTGTTGTTGAGTTTTGCAAAGCTGGGCGATAACTTTCGGTCTCAAGTATGTCGGAATCGAGTCCGTAAGTTTAGCATGCGTGTCTATACCTACAGCGTCTTGTGTGTGTGTTTGCGTGGCAGACGCGGACGGCGATCTGGGGTTTTGGGCTCTTTTGGCTTTTTGCCTAAGTGTTGTTGAGTTTTGCAAAGCGGGCGATAACTTTCGGTCTCGTATGTCGAATCGAGTCCGTAAGTTGTAACGTGTATACTATAATACCTTGTGTGTGCTATGTGTGTGTGTTTGCGTGGCGTTCGGACGGACGATCTGGGTTTTGGGCTCTTTTTGGCTTTTTTGCCTAAGTGTTGTTGAGTTTTGCAAAGCTGATGCGATAACTTCGGTCTCTCGTATATGTCGAATCGAGTCCGTAAGTTCTAGCGTGCGTGTGTCTAATACTACAGCGGTCTGTATGTGTGTGTTTGCGTGGCGTTGGACGGACGATGCGGGTTTTGGGCTCTTTTTGGCTTTTTTGCCTAAGTGTTGTTGAGTTTTGCAAAGCTGTGGCGATAACTTTCGGTCTCCGTATGTCGGAATCGAGTCCGTAAGTTCTATAGCGCGTGTCTAATACCTACAGCGGTGCTTATGTGTGTGTTTGCGTGGCGTTCGGGACGGATCGATCGGGTTTTGGGCTCTTTTTGGCTTTTTTGCCTAAGTGTTGTTGAGTTTTTTGCGATAACTTTCGGGCGATAACTTCGGTCTCGTATGTCGGAATCGAGTCCGTAAGTTCTAAGCGTGTCTATTTATTACTCTGCGGTGTTTTGTGTGTGTGTGTTTGCGTGGCGTTAGGACGGACGATCACGGGTTTTGGGCTCTTTTTGGCTTTTTGCCTAAGTGTTGTTGAGTTTTGCAAAGCTGGCGATAACTTTCGGTCTCGTATGTCGGAATCGAGTCCGTAAGTTATAAGTTATGCGTGTCTAATACCTCTGCGGTGCTATGTGTGTTTGTGTTTGCGTGGCGTTCGGACGGTTTCGATGCGGCTTTTTGGGCTCTTTTTTGCTTTTTTTGCCTAAGTGTTGTTGAGTTTTGCAAAGCTTGCGATAACTTTCGGTCTCGTATGTCGGAATCGAGTCCGTAAGTTCTTTTGTGCGTGTCTATACCTACCTCTGCGGTGCTGTGTGTGTGTGTTTGCGTGGCGTTCGGACGGTTTACGATCACGGGTTTGGGCTCTTTTTTTTTTTTTTGCCTAAGTGTTGTTGAGTTTTGCAAGTTTGTGCGATAACTTTCGGTCTCCGTATGTCGGAATCGAGTCCGTAAGTTCTATGCGTGTCTAATACCTACAGCGGTCTTTATGTGTGTGTTTTGCGTGGCGTTGACGGACGGTCGATCACGGGTTTTGGGCTCTTTTTGGCTTTTTGCCTAAGTGTTGTTGAGTTTTGCAAAGCTGGCGATAACTTTCGGTCTCCGTATATCGGAATCGAGTCCGTAAGTTTCTAGCGTGTCTTTTTGCGTGGCGTTACCTCTGGCGGTCTTTGTGTGTGTGTGTTTGCGTGGCGTTCGGACGGCCGATCGGGTTTTGGGCTCTTTTTTGGCTTTTTGCCTAAGTGTTGTTGAGAGTTTTGCAAAAAGCGATGAGGCGATAACTTCGGTCTCCGTATGTCGGAATCGAGTCCGTAAGTTATGTGCGTGTCTAATACCTCTGCGGTTGCTATGTGTGTGTTTGCGTGGCGTTCGGATGGACGATCGGGTTTTGGGCTCTTTTTGGCTTTTTGCCTAAGTGTTGTTGAGTTTTGCAAAGCTGTGGCGATAACTTTCGGTCTCTCGTATGTCGAATCGAATCGAGTCCGTAAGTTCTAACTGCGTGTCTAATACTACAGCGGTGCTATGTGTGTGTTTACGAGGCGTTCGGACGGCCGATATGGGTTTTGGGCTCTTTTTCGGGTTTTTACTTAAGTGTTGTTGAGTTTTGCAAACTGGGCGATAACTCGGTCTCCGTTTGTCAGAATCGAGTGCCGTAAGTTCTAACTGCGTGTCTAATACTACAGTGGTATGTGTGTGTGTGTGTTTGCGTGGCGTTGGGACGGTCGATCGGGTTTTGGGCTCTTTTTGGCTTTTTGCCTAAGTGTTGTTGAGTTTTGCAAAGCTATGGCGATAACTTTCGGTCTCGTATGTCGGAATCGAGAGTCCGTAAGTTTGCAGCGTGTCTAATACCTCAGCGGTCTTGTGTGTGTGTGTGTTTGCGTGGCGTTCGGACGGGCGATGATCTGGTTTTGGGCTCTTTTTGGCTTTTTGCCTAAGTGTTTTGAGTTTTGCAAAGTTGTGGCGATAACTTTCGGTCTCCGTATGTCGGAATCGAGTCCGTAAGTTCTAACTGCGCGTGTGTCTAATACCTACTGTGCGGTGCTATGTGTGTGTTTGCGTGGCGTTCGGACGGTCGATCACGGGTTTTGGGCTCTTTTTTGGCTTTTTTGCCTAAGTGTTGTTGAGTTTTGCAAAGCTTGGCCGATAACTTCGGTCTCCGTATGTCGAATCGAGTCCGTAAGTTATAGCGTGTATCTAATACCTACTGCGGTGCTATGTGTGTGTTTGCGTGGCGTTTGGACCGGTCGATCACGGTTTTGGGCTCTTTTTGGCTTTTTGCCTAAGTGTTGTTGAGTTTTGCATTGCGTGTAGGCGATAACTTCGGTCTCTCGTATGTCGGAATCGAGTCCGTAAGTTCTAACTGCGTGTCTATAATACCTACAGCGGTCTTTGTGTGTGTGTTGCGTGGCGTTTCGGACGGACGATCGGGTTTTAGGCTCTTTTTTTTTTTTGCCTAAGTGTTGGCGAGTTTTGCAAGCGTGGCGATAACTTTCGGTCTCGTATGTCGGAATCGAGTCCGTAAAGTTCTTTTGCGTGTATCTAATACCTCTGGCGGTGCTGTGTGTGTGTTTGCGTGGCGTTCGGACGGTCGATCTGGGGGTTTTTGGGCTCTTTTTGGCTTTTTGCCTAAGTGTTGTTGAGTTTTGCAAAGCTTGGCGATAACTTTCGGTCTCCGTATATCTTCGGTCTCGTGTCTGTCGAGAATCGAGAGTCCGTAAGTTCTAGCGTGTCTAATACCTACAGCGGTCTTTATGTGTGTGTTTGCGTGGCGTTCGGACGGACGATCGATCGGGTTTTGGGCTCTTTTTGGCTTTTTTTGCCTAAGTGTTGTTGAGTTTTTGCAAAGCGTGGCGATAACTTTCGGTCTCGTATGTCGGAATCGAGTCCGTAAGTTTTAACGCGTGTCTATACCTACAGCGGTCTTTATGTGTGTGTTTTGCGTGGCGTTCGGACGGCCGATCACGGGTTTTGGGCTCTTTTTGGCTTTTTGCCTAAGTGTTGTTGAGTTTTGCAAAGCTGGCGATAACTTTCGGTCTCGTATGTCGAATCGAGTCCGTAAGTAAGTAATAGCGTGTGTCTATATACCTACAGCGGCGGTCTGTGTGTGTGTGTTTGCGTGGCGTTGGGATGACGATGTCGGGTTTTGGGCTCTTTTTGGCTTTTTTGCCTAAGTGTTGTTGAGTTTTGCAAGCTGGCGATAACTTTCGATAACTTTCTCTCCGTATATATCGGAATCGAGTCCGTAAGTTTTAACTGCGTGTATATAATACCTCGCTGGTGGTGCTGTGTGTGTGTTTGCGTGGCGTTGGGACGGCCGATCACGGGTTTTGGGCTCTTTTTGGCTTTTTTGCCTAAGTGTTGTTGAGTTTTTTGCGATAACTTTGATGCGATAACGAGTTTCGTAAGTCTCGTATGTCGAATCGAGAGTAAGTTAAGTTATAACACGTACTCTTTTTGGCTTTTTACCTACCTAGCTGTGTCGTTGTGTGTGTGTTTGCGTGGCGTTGGGCATGGACGTTTGGCGGACGGGTTTTGGGCTCTTTTTTGGCTTTTTGCCTAAGTGTTGTTGAGTTTTGCAAAGCTGGCGATAACTTTCGGTCTCCGTATGTCGGAATCGAGTCCGTAAGTTCTAACTGCGTGTATCTAATACCTACAGCGGTGCTATGTGTGTGTGTTTGCGTGGCGTTGGGACGGACGATCACGGGTTTTGGGCTCTTTTTGGCTTTTTGCCTAAGTGTTGTTGAGTTTTGCAAGCTGGCGATAACTTCGGTCTCCGTATGTCGAGAATCGAGTCCGTAAGTTCTAACGCGTGTCTAATACCTACGGTGCTATTGTGTGTCTTGCGTGTGTGTGTTTGTGTGGCGTTGGACGGCCGAGTCTGGGTTTTGGGCTCTTTTTTTTTTTGCCTAAGTGTTGTTGAGTTTTGCAAAGCTGATGCGATAACTTTCGGTCTCCGTGTATGTCGAATCGAGTCCGTAAGTTCTAATAAGCGTGTCTAATACCTCTGCGGTGCTGTTGTGTGTGTGTTTGCGTGGCGTTGACGGACGGTCGATCACGGGTTTTGGGCTCTTTTTGGCTTTTTGCCTAAGTGTTGTTGAGTTTTGCAAAGCTGGCGATAACTTTCGGTCTCCGTATGTCGGAATCGAGTCCGTAAGTTCTAACGCGTGTCTAATACCTACGCGGTGCTGTGTGTGTGTGTGTTTGCGTGGCGTCCGAACGGACGATGCGGGTTTTGGGCTCTTATTTGGCTTTTTGCCTAAGTGTTGGCGAGTTTTGCAAAGCTGGCGAGGCGGTCTCCGTACTTCGAATCGAGTCTCGTATTGTCGATGTCTATAATCGAGTCCGTAAGTGGCGTAACTGCGTGTGTGTAATACCTACTTTCGGTCTCTGCGGTGCTTGTGTGTGTGTTTGCGTGGCGTGGGGACGGTCGATCACGGGTTTTGGGCTCTTTTTGGCTTTTTGCCTAAGTGTTGTTGAGTTTTGCAAAGCTGGCGATAACTTTCGGTCTCCGTATGTCGGAATCGAGTCCGTAAGTTCTAACGCGTGTCTATACCTCTGCGGTCTTATGTGTGTGTGTTTGCGTGGCGTTCGGACGGTCGATCGGGTTTTGGGCTCTTTTGCTTTTTGCCTAAGTGTTGTTGAGTTTTGCAAGCTGAAGGCGATAACTTTCGGTCTCCGTATGTCGGAATCGAGTCCGTAAGTTCTAACGTGCGTGTCTAATACCTCTGGTGGTGCTGTGTGTGTGTTTGCGTGGCGTTCGGACGGACGATACGGGTTTTGATCTCTTTTTCGGCTTTTTGCCTAAGTGTTGTTGAGTTTTGCAAAGCGATGGCGATAACTTTCGGTCTCCGTATCGCGTGGAATCGAGTCCGTAAGTTCTAACGCGTGTCTGTTTTACTCTCTGGCGGTGCTATGTGTGTGTGTTTGCGTGGCGTTCGGACGGTCGATCAGTCGGGTTTTGGGCTCTTTTTGGCTTTTGCCTAAGTGTTGTTGAGTTTTTGCTAATGGCGATAACTTTCGGTCTCGTGTATGTCGAATCGAGTCCGTAAGTTCGTAAGCGTGCGTGTCTAATACCTACAGCGGTGCTATGTGTGTGTTTGCGTGGCGTTCGGACGGTCGATCACGGGTTTTGGGCTCTTTTTGGCTTTTTTTGCCTAAGTGTTGTTGAGTTTTGCAAAGCTGTGGCGATAACTTTCGGTCTCCGTATGTCGAGAATCGAGTCCGTAAGTTCTAACGCGTGTCTAATACCTACAGCGGTCTTGTGTGTGTGTTTGCGTGGCGTTCGGACGGACGATCTGGTTTTGGGCTCTTTTTGGCTTTTTGCCTAAGTGTTGTTGAGTTTTGCAAAGCTGGGCGATAACTTTCGGTCTCGTGTATGTCGGAATCGAGTCCGTAAGTTTTATAACGTGCGTGTCTATACCTACCTCTACTATGTGTCTTTGCGTGTGTGTGTGTTTTGCGTGGCGTTCGGACGAGACGATCACGGGTTTTGGAGCTCTCTTTTGGCTTTTTGCCTAAGTGTTGTTGAGTTTTGCAAAGCTGGCGATAACTTTCGGTCTCTCGTATGTCGGAATCGAGTCCCGTAAGTTCTAACTGCGTGTCTAATACCTGCGGTGCTTATGTTGTGTGTGTGTTTGCGTGGCGTTCGGACGGACGATCACGGGTTTTGGGCTCTTTTTGGCTTTTTGCCTAAGTGTTGTTGAGTTTTGCAAGCTGGCGATAACTTTCGGTCTCGTGTATGTCGGAATCGAGAGTCCGTAAGTTCTAACGCGTGTCTATACCTCAGCGGTGCTATGTGTGTGTTTTGCGTGGCGTTCGGATAGACGGTCGATCGGGTTTTGGGCTCTTTTTGGCTTTTTGCCTAAGTGTTGTTGAGTTTGCAAAAGCTGGCGATAACTTTCGGTCTCCGTATGTCGGAATCGAGTCCGTAAGTTCTAACAGCGTGTCTATACCCAGCGGTGATTGCTTATGTGTGTGTTTGCGTGGCGTTGGGGACCGTCGATCGGGTTTTTGGGCTCTTTTTGGCTTTTTGCCACTAAGTGTTTTGTTGAGTTTGTCTCCGTAAAGGAATCGAGCGTAAGGCGATAACTTTCGGTCTCCGTATGTCGGAATCGAGTCCGTAAGTTATAACTATGTCTATACTAATACCTACTGCGGTCTTGTGTGTGTGTTTGCGTGGCGTTCGGACGGTCGATGCGGGTTTTGGGCTCTTTTTGGCTTTTTGCCTAAGTGTTGTTTTGAGTTTTGCAAAGCTGTGGCGATAACTTTCGGTCTCCGTATGTCGGAATCGAGTCCGTAAGTTCTAGCAGCGTGTCTAATACCTACTGCGGTGCTATGTGTGTGTTTGCGTGGCGTTGGGACGGCCGATCGATCACGGGCTCTTTTGGGCTTTTTTTAAGTTTTTGCCTAAGTGTTGTTGAGTTTTCGAAAGCGTAAGTTGTAACTGCGGCGATAACTTCGGTCTTGTGTGTGTATGTCGGAATCGAGTCCGTAAGTTTGGCTTTTAGCGTAGTTTTCTAATACCTGTGCGGTGCTTTGTGTGTGTGTTTGCGTGGCGTTCGGACGGACGATCACGGGTTTTGGGCTCTTTTTGGCTTTTTGCCTAAGTGTTGTTGAGTTTTGCAAAAAGCGGGCGATAACTTTCGGTCTCCGTATGTCGGAATCGAGTCCGTAAGTTCTAACTGCGTGTCTAATACCTCTGCTGCGGTGCTTGTGTGTGTGTTTGCGTGGCGTTCGGATGGGTCGATCACGGGTTTTGGGCTCTTTTTGGCTTTTTTGCCTAAGTGTTGTTGAGTTTTGCAAAGCTGGGCGATAACTTCGGTCTCCGTATGTCGGAATCGAGTCCGTAAAGTTCTATGCGTGTCTAATAATACCTACTGCTGTGGTGTTTTGCGTGTGTGTGTGTTTGCGTGGCGTTCGGACGGACGATGTTGTTGAGGGTTTTGGGCTCTTTTGACTTTTTTTTGCCTAAGTGTTGTTGAGTTTTGCAAAGCTGGCGATAACTTTCGGTCTCCGTATGTCGAGAATCGAGTCCGTAAGTTCCGTGTATACTGTCGAGTCCGTCTAATACCTCTGGCGGTCTTTGTGTGTGTGTTTGCGTGGCGTTCGGACGGTCGATGCGGGTTTTGGGCTCTTTTTGTTTTTTTTTGCCTAAGTGTTGTTGAGTTTTTGCAAAGCTGGCGAACTTTCGGTCTCCGTATGTCGGAATCGAGTCCGTAAGTTCTACTGCGTGTCTAATACCTACAGCGGTCTGCTGTGTGTGTGTTTGCGTGGCGTTCGGACGGCCGATGCGGTTTTGGGCTCTTTTTCGGCTTTTTGCCTAAGTGTTGTTGAGTTTTGCAAAGCTGGCGATAACTTTCGGTCTCCGTATGTCGGAATCGAGTCCGTCCGTAAGTTTAACGTGCTATACTAATGCGTGTGTGTGTTTGCGTGGCGTTACCTCAGCGGTCTTTTTTGTGTGTGTGTTTGCGTGGCGTTCGGACGGTCGATCACGGGTTTTGGGCTCTTTTTGGCTTTTTGCCTAAGTGTTGTTGAGTTTTGCAAAGCGTGGCGATAACTTTCGGTCTTTGCCTAAGTATGTGGAATCGAGTCCGTAAAGTCTGTATATGCGCGTGTCTATACCTACTGCGTGTCTTTATGTGTGTGTTTGCGTGGCGTTCGGACGGTCGATCACGGGTTTTGGGCTCTTTTTGGCTTTTTTGCCTAAGTGTTGTTGAGTTTTGCAAAGCTGTGGCGATAACTTTCGGTCTCCGTATGTATGTCGGAATCGAGTCCGTAAGTTTAACGCGTGTCTAATACCTCAGCGGTGCTATGTGTGTGTGTTTGCGTGGCGTTCGGGACGGACGATCACGGGTTTTGGGCTCTTTTTGGCTTTTTGCCTAAGTGTTGTTGAGTTTTGCAAAGCTGTGGCGATAACTTTCGGTCTCCGTATGTCGGAATCGAGTCCGTAAGTTAGTTAGCAGCGTGTCTAATACCTACTGCGGTGCTTTGTGTGTGTGTTTTGCGTGGCGTTCGGACGGACGATCTTGGTTTTGGGCTCTTTTTTGGTGTTTTTTGCCTAAGTGTTGTTGAGTTTTTTGCAAAGCTGGCGATAACTTTCGGTCTCCGTATGTCGAATCGAGTCCGTAAGTTTAAATGTGCGTGTCTTATACCTACAGCGGTGCTTTATGTGTGTGTTTGCGTGGCGTTCGGATGTCGATCACGGGTTTTGGGCTCTTTTTTGGCTTTTTGCCTAAGTGTTGTTGAGTTTTGCAAAGTGTGGCGATAACTTTCGGTCTCCGTATGTCGGAATCGAGTCCGTAAGTTCTAATGCGTGTGTCTAATACCTACAGCGGTGCTATGTGTGTGTGTTTGCGTGGCGTTCGGACCGGACGATCGGGTTTTGGGCTCTTTTTGGCTTTTTGCCTAAGTGTTGTTGAGTTTTGCAAAGCTGGCGATAACTTTCGGTCTCCGTATGTCGGAATCGAAGTCGAGTCCGTAAGTTATAGCGCGTGTCTAATACCTCTGGCGGTCTTATGTGTGTGTTTGCGTGGCGTTCGGACGGTCGATCGGGTTTTGGGCTCTTTTTGGCTTTTTGCCTAAGTGTTGTTGAGTTTTGCAAAGCTGGCGATAACTTCGGTCTCCGTATGTCGGAATCGAGTCGAGTCCGTAAGTTCTAAGCGTGTGTAATACCTACAGCGGTGCTGTGTGTGTTTTGCGTGGCGCGTTGGACGGTCGATGCGGGTTTTGGGCTCTTTTTGGCTTTTTGCCTAAGTGTTGTTGAGTTTTGCAAAGCTGGCGATAACTTCGGTCTCCGTATGTCGAGAATCGAGTCCGTAAGTTTTTACGTAGCGTGTCTAATACCTACTGCGGTCTTGTGTGTGTGTTTTGCGTGGCGTTCGGACGGGCGATCGATGCGGGTTTTGGGCTCTTTTTTGGCTTTTTTGCCTAAGTGTTGTTGAGTTTTGCAAACTGGGCGATAACTCGGTCTCCGTATGTCGGAATCGAGTCCGTAAGTTTTAACTGCGTGTCTAATACCTACAGCGGTCTCTATGTGTGTGTGTTTGCGTGGCGTTCGGACGGCCGATATGGGTTTTGGGCTCTTTTTGGCTTTTTGCCTAAGTGTTGTTGAGTTTTGCAAACTGGGCGATAACTCGGTCTCCGTATGTCGGAATCGAGTCCCGTAAGTTGTAACGCGTGTCTATTACCTACAGCGGTGCTATGTGTGTGTTTGCGTGGCGTTCGGATGGCCGATGCGGGTTTTGGGCTCTTTTTTGGCTTTTTGCCTAAGTGTTGTTGAGTTTTGCAAACTGGGCGATAACTCGGTCTCCGTATATCAGAATCGAGTCCCGTAAGTTGTAACGCGTGTCTAATACCTCAGCGGTGCTTTATGTGTGTGTTTGCGTGGCGTTCGGACGGTCGATGCGGGTTTTGGGCTCTTTTTGGCTTTTTGCCTAAGTGTTGTTGAGTTTTGCAAACTGTGCGATAACTCGGTCTCCGTATGTCGGAATCGAGTCCGTAAGTTGTAACGCGTGTCTATTACCTACGCGGTGCTATGTGTGTGTTTGCGTGGCGTTCGGACGGTCGATGCGGGTTTTGGGCTCTTTTGGCTTTTTGCCTAAGTGTTGTTGAGTTTTGCAAACTGGGCGATAACTCAGTCTCCGTATGTCGGAATCGAGTCCCGTAAGTTTAGCGTGTGTCTATATACTACAGCGGTGCTTGTGTGTGTGTTTGCGTGGCGTTCGGACGGACGATCACGGGTTTTGGGCTCTTTTTGGCTTTTTGCCTAAGTGTTGTTGAGTTTTGCAAAGCTAGGCGATAACTTCGGTCTCCGTATGTCGAATCGAGTTGGTGGGCGTGCCACCAAAACTCAAGCGGATGGTGCATGCTTTAAACTCACCTCAAGTCTCTCCCAGATACAGTCGAAGATCGAGACCTAGTCTTGATGTGGGAGACGACTTTCTTGTCGAGCGGTGAGCGTTGTCTTGAACATCTTCTTGAAGGCCTCGCCATCCCAAATGCTGCACATCTGGTCCCACACCGCATCAGATATGAAATCTAGCAGGACATCCTTAAGTGTCTGTCCATCAGCCATCTTCAGCTGGGCCTTCTTCTTCCAGTCGTAGACCCACTTGTGCCAATTAATCTCTAGGTATCTGTGCAGAACAGTCATGCCATGGGCTTCCTGCCCGTCCTCAAAACGATAATATCTTTGCACATTACACATTAAGAAGATTAGTAGACAACATAAATCAAATAGGTAACATAAATCAAAGAGGTAAAAATATATTCAAATAGAATATAAACTAGCATATGAATGATTGACATCCTACCCTAAACTCAGCAATAATCAACTGACGTGTGCGGTCATCCACATCAGCCCAC
This sequence comes from Panax quinquefolius, assembly GCA_020205615.1. Lineage (NCBI taxonomy): Eukaryota > Viridiplantae > Streptophyta > Magnoliopsida > Apiales > Araliaceae > Panax > Panax quinquefolius. The sequence goes on along the minus strand of CM035167.1, from coordinate 55,458,560 downwards.
CTCATCCACATCCTTGAGAATCGATTGCGGACGATCCTAAGCAACGTGTTCCTTGGCGTGGTGTCAAGGATACTACAATTGAAATTAATACTTTGCAAATTACAAAGAATATATAAGAACTAAATACTTATATTATAGTAATACTATATAGGATTATGAAATTACCTATGAGTTCCAACACGACATATAAGCGGCGCCTGGGGGGGATTCCCTAGAAAGCCACGTGTTAGTCCCCGCGGAGACCTACGTCGATCACCTATGTAGTGAAATACATCAATATTTATATAAACGAATATAATGTTAATACAATATAAAATAAAAAATAATAAGATGTATCCCAATAAAATATGTAATTATACCTGACGATCTGGCCTGATCATCACGCGTAGAATCGCCACGGCCCCCACGACCAACACACCCACCACGATCGTAGTGTGGTGTGCGCGCCATATGTATGTATACTGTCAAATTATAAAAAAAATATTGATATAACTAAAAGAATGCAATATACAGTAAAAGAGGGATAACATACAGATACAGATAAAAGAGGATAACATATACTGTCAAATCATAGGATAACTATTACATTTGAATACAACTAAAAGGACACAAAGAGTACATACTCCTAATCATTTATATCGTCAACGCCATCAATATCAGAATTGTCATCTTTGAGCAGTAGATCTTCACTATCGTTGTCATCACCATCTTCGTTGTCCTCAACGATTTCTTCAATTATATCTACCTCCTTAACAACATCGTCTTCACTGGCATACGACAATGTGACATCATCCTCTTCTTCACTAGACTCACTAATAATTGTCACATCGATGGGTGTGACACTAGTAGAACTTCGACTTGTAAAAGTTCATAAATGCGGAGGAGGAGTTGTGCCTTGAAAACCACGGGCTTAGGTGGTTATAATGACATGCCGTGGGCTTGTAGAGTCTTAACACTCGTAGCGTGTAGTACACTTGTGTTGCTTGACTTTCTAAAATAAAAGGCTCAAATCCATACCACTCATCGATCTTAGTTTTGACTTAACGTTAATGATCACCGAATCACGATTTTTTATCTACTTTAACTCCATTCTCAACATCAAACCAATGACAATTGAAGTAAACTAATTCTTTATGACCCCAATATTTAGGAATGACAACTTCTAGCAATTGTCCATACCAGTCATCCAAAATGTTATCGTAGCGACTACCTTTCACCACAACACCGAATCGTGAGGCGACTTCCCCAATATCGCAACACTTAAATCTGTAACCGTTGACAATGCAACATGTATAAGTATCTACAGATCTTTCAGGGCCGTCGGCTATAAGCTTTAGTCGATTGTCATCTAATTCATCTGTGAGGACCTAATGTACATTAACACAACATATTCTAAAGTTAATTATGCCATAAGAATAAGTCTATGATGGTAGATTCATTGAACTTGTAAAGGTTAGACTTACATGATCTTTAAACCATTGCATAAATTATCCATTTCTCAAATTTTGCAAATCCCCGTCCGATATACTCGGATATGCTTCACGTACTTCAACATCATATTGACTGCATCACAGTTATATACTTAATGTGTTTGTAAAGGAACTTGACACAGTTACACCAGACATATATAGTTATGACTACTTACTTAATGCATGGCGCTACATACCCTATATTGAGCCTTTTGACAATTTTCTTCACATCATAGTACGACTCCGATAACTTATTGCCTGCAGGTAAGCACTCCTTCACAATGTTTAATAGTTCATTAAAACCTCTCTCTCTCTCTCTCTCTCTCTATAGTCATGCTCGTTCTTGAAGTGTAAAAACTTAGTCACGGCAGATAAGACGGTGTGCTTTTCGTGCCTGTCATACAGTGGCGTCACTGCTTCATGCAATAACTCATAGAAACCCTTAGCCTCATCATTCGGCTCTTGCTTCGACACTCATCATCATCCATATGTCGTATTTCTTTGGAAGTATAAAACCGGTAACTTCGACTATCATGTTAGTACAGTCAAAGGTTTCGTCACCTCTAGATTCCAGTTCTGATTCATGTTCATCCAACCAGGTTTCCTCATGATAGATCCATGTCGTATAACCCTGCTTGAATCCATACGCAAATAAGTCTCACATGACATCACTTCTTTCCTTCCACACTTCATTCACACGCCTCTTATAAGGACATATAATCTCATCGCCACTGACGTGCTCAAACGCGAAATTGAGAAACTATTCAACCCCACTACGGTACTCAGAGCTAAGCCCGCTCTTATCAGTGGCTACCCTACGTTCCATCCAACTTCGATTAACATACATCTTGGATAACTGTCTGCTATATATATGGAAAGTTAGACAAACACAATCAAGTCTCCAAGTTAATGTATATGCAAGTTTATGAGTTTCCTAACTTCATCTCCCACTCTAACGGGTTAGGCTTCTATCCCATTCCCGGATGTGTCGCCTCACTGATGCCAACAACTTAAACACATCTTTAAATTTTTCAAAAATTTTGGCAGCACCTCCCCGTGGTCTTCAAGTACACGAAATAGACTAACACATCGTAGTCTAAATATACACCCAAAGAACGTCAAGAGATATATACTGACCGAAAATTCAAAAAATATAAAGACGTGCTCAAGTCGTTAACACCGACCTAAGTGAGATAAAAGTATACAAGAATAGTCCCAAAACGGGGACTATTTTAGATTCACTCCTACTAAGTGAATCTCAAACGGGTTTCTAAGCTTCCTAAACTATATGAAAATATGCACATGTCAAAGTAAGGATTATTTTTGTATAACAAAAAGAATACTAGCTTTTTATCAGGTCACAAACTATTATTAAACTTTTTTAAAACCCACCCACACCCCACCCCACCCCACCCCACCCCACCCTTCCCTTATATTGAGGATGAAATCAAAACCGATAGTCAAATTACTACTATAACAATTTCTTAATTAGCTAATACATGACTGTGTGTGTGAGAGAGAGATGGGAAATATGTTTAATTATGTTCCAATGGAAGCATTTGAATATGAGCATTTGGATGAAAAGCACAAAAAGAATGGATGATAGCTCCTTTACCTACAATATATATCCCTCCACATCATTTCTTTATCTTATTATAGGAATAAATATAAATACACACATACACATACTAATATATATATATATATATATATATATATACAAACGAAAAAGGAGGAAGATGAGGGGTATGGTTAGGGCCACATGTAGTAGTCTGACTTCCACTAACATATCACTACTACATAAATATCTAGTTGGTAGAGGCAAGGCAAAACCCCTCGTACACCAACTCAAAGTGAAAATTAAACAAATAGCATATCGTAAGACAAAGAAAAAACAATCGAGATACAATGGAGTTTGAGCAATTTATACACTGCAATATATATACGTACACTGCAATATAATTGGATATCTGTAAACTTGAAAACATTTGATGAAAGCTACTAATCATACAAGTTTACATTAAACGTAAATGATAAATACATTCCTAAGTGTGGTCAAATATAAATTTAAAATAACGTGTGGGTAATAAAAAATTTAGTGTATTTATAAATTTTCAATAATAAAATAAATCAAGAGTTACTAAGTCTCACATTTTGAGTGATTTATTTCTTTAAGGGTGACTATATCTTATATCTTTAATCGTCATGGGATGGAGACAACCTTGAAAAACATTTGTCAATGGGACAGAGACAAAATTAAAAATATTCAATGTATAGTTTGTTTTGAATAATCCAAGTGACATTTGTTTGTAAGGATTATAATCTCAATACTATATTTTTATAAATTATAAATAATTATGAAAAAACAAATAAAACTGTTAAAATGAGACTACAAACCAAAAGCAAAAACTGATTTTAAGAAAAGACTAGTCTGAACTGAAGATTAACACGAATGCAATTAAAAAACTCCACATTATCACACGCAAAAAAAAAACAAAAAAACTCTAGCAAACATTGCAATTGATATTTTCATGTAAACTTGCAAACATTTGAAAAAGAGGAAGATTATGTGACAACCCCAAAATAGGTCCATACCATCCAACCTATTCTGAGTCGCCAAATACATGGTACAGAAAATAACTACAACTTTATTACAACAATTGTCGTACAAAATACAACAACACATATGCTGTGAGTTTGGATACAAATATATACCAAATGTGACACATGTCCCAACCGTGGATGAGACCTCACGATGACACCTTACATAAAGGTATAGTCAAAAGCTGTTTTAGAAATTAAAATCTTTGGGAAGTGCTCAAGGAAACCTTCGTACATGGGAGGCCATAAATACAGGTTATGATAGATATCATATGGCCAGCGTAATTATCCTTGGTTGACCCGATAGACCCCAAAGAAAAATAAGATGATTACTATCATATTCTTCCCAATGGTAAGTCTTCTCTTGATATATCATTATCTCCATTGTCTCTAATTGAGAATTATACTTCAAACAAACACCAAGATTATATAGGTAGTGCTCATTATATATACTCAAAGAAGTGGATGAGCACATCCTCATCTTATGATGATACGAGGTTGTATGGAATCATTAGACATCTTGTATGATAGTGGCAAAACACCCTTCCAACGTTGGGTTCGCCTCACCCTCAACAGCTATAGACCACCGTTCTATTCCCCTGTTATCCCCCACTCGACCCAGCTACACCTTTATTACCTGAAAGGAATTGTGAAGCAAAAGGGTGAGCACAACTAGCTTAGTAAAGAATATCATGACTAAAGATAATTAAATTATCAATAGCCTTCATCAGTAATAAATCAGAGATTTAGAACATATGGTAGATGATAAAATTTTTCAACCATAGTAGCAGCGGAACGAGCAATCCATTAGAAGAGTCAAATAGACCATAAAGTCTATTATCTTCTCCATATTAAAAATCCACCAACAATGTTTTATCCCTGTAACATCACTCAACAGTTCCTTTCCACAATCATATGAATAACTCATAATCATAATTGTGGTTCTAAATTCCTCTTCTCATCCGGGGCGAAGATAATTTTCATAACCTATCTTCACCGAAACATCAAAGATCATGGTTATACCAAATCACATTTCTGTTCATAATCATATCGATAAATTCATCTTTGCACCACGGGCCAAAGATATTCATCAACAAACCATCTTTGCACTATGAGCCAAAGATATTCTCAACGATTCATATTTGCACTACTGTGCCAAATATATTCATCAATGATTCATATTTTCACTCTGAGGCCAAATATATTAATATCTCAAAGAAATATATAATCATTTCAGAATTTATATAAACAATAATTATAACCATGTTGATTATTTCACCTTTGCACTTAAGGTAAAGATATTCAATTATAAATTCAATTGTCATGCTCATACCAGTCACAATTCAACTTTGCACTACTGGCTAAAGAGAACCCTAGTCATGATAATACCAATAATCTACCCATCTTTATACTTAAGTGAAAGAGAATTTCAACATCAGAGTTATAAAAATGTTATATATGATAATAAAAATAATATGATCAACAACTGCACTTAATCTCAAGAGCAATATTCATAAATCAATGATAATTTGGTCAGAAAAAGAAACCAACTTTGTTGTGAATAGTACCCGTGAATAGTAACTTGTGAAAAGTAACTCATGAATAGTAACTCGTGAATAGTAACTCATGAATAATAACTCGTGAATAGTAACCCCAACTCAAAAAGTTCCAAATTTGATAAAAAGTTTCAACCAAAATTTTGGCATAATGATATTGAAGAAATAATATCACTTACGAAGAAAATAACATCCCTTACCTCAAAAAGATAATACTTCTGGCTGGAATACTGGATATAGTGTAAGACCCCGAATTTTATGAAATAAAAGTATTCAATTTTTCTTATAATTACAATTCAGTAAATGGTTAACTTGATAAAAGGTTAAAATTAAGGGTGATATATGATTTTTTTTTCAAAATACACAAGTGGTTATAAAAATATTCATTGTTGTCGGGGAATATTCGTTTGTGAAAGTAGTATGCACACAAGCCAATCATGTTTGATGATAAAGCATATACTTTGTAACAATCTTATTCATTTATTAATAAAAAGTATTAATTTATTAAAGGCTTTTAATTATCTACATGATGTTGTTTTATAATATGTGATAAACCCATAGTTTTAAGCAATGCTTTTAGAATAATGATGATGATCATTCTAATGAGATCTAAATTCTTAGAAAGCTTAAAACTAAAATAGTTCCCAATCATTGGATTACTAAATTGGGGATTAGTGAATCCAGGATAGATTAGTACATACATCGTTGCTTGCTTCATTGGATGAGGATGATTGATCTCATGATCATTTTGTGTGAGACACTAAAGCAAGTATGTAGGTGCTTATTAGAGAATAAGTTCTTTGAGCATTGGCTCGCTAAGGAATACCTAATGGAGTTTTATTTTTGTCGATAGGAATTCTCAGTGATAGTAGTACAAGTAATCCTTGGACTTGAGATCATCGTAGTATATTTGTGTATGATGAGTTATACTTTGACTTATTCCTTAAGACCCTTAGGGTATATCAAAGGGTATGCTTGGGTATAATAAGTTGTACATGGAGATAATGTATGATCGATAAAGAATCTACCACTTCTAATAAAAGAAGAGAAATGTCTATGTGATTCGATAAATGACAACCCAAGTAGTCCTTGGCAATGAGAATGAAATTAGAAAGGAGTTTCTAATTTGCATTATTTGGAGTTGTGCATTTAAGAATCGAAATACATATAATTAAATAAAATAAGACTTGTGGTAATTCCATGTCTTATATTTAATTGGGACATTGTATGGTGGAAGGATTGAATTGTACTGCATAACTATTTACTCAAAGGTTCTTTAATGATTAATGTTGAAATCTATATTATCCGGAAAGTCGTTGATCATTAGGGAGGCTTATCCCTATTGTAGAATAAATATTATTTAAATAAATTAATTGTTTAATTTATTTATTTAAATAAGATTAGAATTGTTTCTAATTGATTTATTCATTAGGTTTAATATGGAGAACCTAAAGTCACACCATAAAAGGAAGAATAATTATTTAAGAAGTAAATGGCATAATCGTAATAATATGTTATGTATATTTAATTTAATCTATGGTGATAGAATAAATTAAATAGCTTAATATTATTATTTAATATTTTAGAAATATTAAATATAAATTAATAAGAGGAGTCTTATTAATATTATTACAATTATTATTATTTTAATTTCTAAAAGAGTTTAGGAATTAATTTAATATAAGTACTCTCATTTATTCCTAATTGGATTAGGAAGGAAAATTAGTTAAAGGAGTTTAATTAATTATCCCTAATAAGATTAGGGAGCTTAATTAATTAAAAATTAATTAATTAAAACCCAATTCCTTAATTGTTAAGGTGGGTTGCCTTACATCTATAAATAAGAGAGTCTTATTATGGGTGGAATGGGTTGTTGACTTTACAACGTAATAATTCTAATTTGTTGGAGAGTACCCTTTTCATAGAGAGAGAAAACTAGGGTTTTAGTAAATACCCTTCTTCTTGAATTTTCTTCTTCCTTGGTGGATCACCTCTAGAGGCCAAACATTTGGGTGGCTAACGTTGATCAAAGGAAGGAACCAAACCCGGTGGATTCAAGATTGAGCGCGAAAGGATTTGGAGGTGAAACATACACGAGGAAGCTCGATCTTGAGGTATGATTTTATTCTTTATCTTTTCGTTTAATTAATAATTATGCATAAAGGGTGATCCGGGTATATGGTTTATAAATTTTTAAACTCGATTTTTACTGCGCCCGCTTAATTTATGCAATTTGATTGCGTTATGAATATTACAAACCTATGATGGCATCGAGCCAAACCTTTATGCGAATTATTAATTGTTTTAATTTGATATTATATTGATATGTATTTTAGAACAATTTAATTGGGCATAATTTAATTGTATAAAATTTATTAAAAAAAAAAAAAAAAGGCACGCGATTTTTTTTTTTTAATTGTATCCATGTTATTCAAAAGGCAGCGGAAATTAAAAATATAAAAAACCGTGCAGCATGAGTCATATTATATGGCTGCCGGTTTTCATGCCCGCCGTATTATATATATATATATATGATATATATATATATTACTGCATAGTCTGCATCATGTAATCTTTAAAAAAAAAAAAATAAAATAAAAAAAAATTCGTGCTTACATGGAACAAAATACAACAGCAAATTTTTTTTTAATCAAACCGGCTGCAACAATTTTTTTGAGACATGCAAAGGCACGGGTACTAATATATATATATTATAATATATAATGGTTATTATATTATATATATATATATATATAATAGTTATATATATATATATACTATATATATATATTATTCTTAATTATTTTATAATTAAAATAAAATGTTTATTTTAATTTTAAAATAAAAAGTTTATTTTAATATTAAAATAAAAGAGTTTATTTTAATTTTAAAATTGAATATTATATATATATATAATTATTTTAATCTTAAAATAAAAGTTTATTTTAATTTTAAAATAAAAGGTTTATTTTAATCTTAAAATAAAAAGGGTTTATTTTAATTTTAAAATTAAATTTCATGCTAACTAATTAGAGTTGGAATTGGATTCCATGATAACTAATTGGAGTTGAAATTGATTGATCTTTCCTTAAATAAAGGAGTTTATTTAGATATGAAATAAGATTTCATATTATTCAAAATAAAAGAGTTTATTTGTGAATAGGAAAAAGAATCCTTGTTTCCTTAAATAAAGGAGTTTATTTAGATATGAAATTAGATTTCATATTATTCAAAATAAAGGAGTTTATTTGTGAATAGGAAAGAATATCCAAGTGTTTCCTTTAATAAAAGATTTTTTTTTTTTACATGGAATTGGATTCCATAATTAATTAAAATAAAAGAGTTTATTTTAATTAAAGATTTTTTTATTATATGGAATTGGATTCCATAATTAATTAAAATAAAGGAGTTTATTTTGATTAAAATTTTGATTAAAATAAAATAGTTTATTTTATTCAAAATTGGATAAATTAAAATAAAATAGTTTTATTTTGATTTAAATTTGGATTAAAATAAAGGAGTTTATTTTGATTCAAAAATAGATTTTATACTAACTAAATTTGCCCATTAAATGATATCAATATATATATTAAATGTTTATTATTCATGAGATGAATGTTATTTATTGATGCATATGGTGATGTGTATGATAATAAATGTGATTGATTATGGACTATTGACAATGCGATTGGATTTTATTTTAGTTGGATGCATGAATGTATGGGTTTTATTAAATGGGGAATTCTGCGTACCTCGTCTTCTCTAATTTTTCTTAATGTAAATTCTATCTCCTCCTATGTACTTTCCCTCGACTTGCGATCGAGGTTTCTATTTATTTTAAATAGTTTTGTAATAGGAATATTTAGAATTATTTTGAAAAATTAGAGATCAAAAAGAACAAGAAGCGCTTGAAGACCGTTTGTAATGGAGCCAGGTTTAAATGTAATAGTTATATTTAAATATTATTTCTTGCACCCCTAGGGTTTGACCTTTTGGTTCACTTGGTGGCTCTAGTGAACCAAACTAGAATAAAAGTCCATAATCAATCCGGGTAGAATATAGTATTCTATATATGTGCATGCTTATACTATATATATTATATATTATGCAAACATGCTTCAGCATGTTAATTAATACGACGCGTATTTTATATATATATATAATAAATGCAGCTAAACAAGATGAGACAAAATTAATAAAAACCCTCAATTTTTTATATTAAGTCCTAAGCGTTCAAAGATATTTGGAATATCGAGCGTAAGCCTTCTAGCATGATAAAATTAATAGAGTATTAAATATTTAATATGAGTTTGTTGTGTCACCACAAGGCAAGTATTAAGTATTTAAGATGTTAATTTATCACATTTGATGCTTATAAAGAAAATTGAACAATATTGTTTTGTTGTGTCACCACAAGGATGATATTTTTCTTTTTGAATATATGGAGTGCTAGGTTGGACTTAACTTGGATAATTTTGATTCGGATGTGCCACCACTTGATCAAAATAATCTAAGAGGCAAAATACAAGGAGTTGCATAGTTGATGTAATTGACAAGAGTTGTCTACCTATTTATTTATATATATAGTTTGTTGTGTCACCACAAGGCTATATACATTTGAAATGGGATCCTTATTCTCACTAGCAAATCTTTAATTAGATTTTTGCGAACTATATAAGTGAGGTAATATAGTTTGAAGAAAATAGTGGGAGATACCAATTTAAAACAAGACCTAATTTATTTTGGTAATTAATAAAAGAATGTATGCTAAAATGTTATTAATTACAAATTTATTTACGAAATTTTACAATGTCTTAATTACTATCAACTGCGAAACATATTAGATGTTATTTAATGAGACCATATTAAGCGGATTGGTTAAGGAATTTGAGAATAGTTCTCATAGTTTGAAAAGCTATCTTATGTCATATCGCTTTATCCTGCGCAATGGTTGCGACAATGCCTACGAGGAAGACATTGCTACTTTTAAAAAGTGGCAAGATGATGCATGATTGGCTCAATGCATCATGCTTCGCATCCATGAGTAACGAGCTTGACGTCGGCATGAAACTATGGATCTCTTCTTATATTCCTGCACATCAAGTAGTTGATGGTGAGGAAAATGGGACCGATAGATATCGAGATATCTAAGGAGCTCTTAGATCTAGAATGGCCGATGGCACTATATAGATGCAGACAAAAAGTTCTTAACATAATCAATTTGATTGATCAATTAGGACAAATTGGTTTTGTCGTGGATGGAGAGTTGAGCCAAGATTTGATCTTGCACTCACTCCCGGACTCCTTTCACAATTGTTGTGAATTTTTCATATGAACAAGCTAGATATCGGCCTCATTGATTTGCTTAACATATTGAAAAAAATGTTGAGAGTCACTTTCAACCAAGAAAAACCAAGTCTTCTTGGTAAGGGCCAAAGGATCTTTGAAAAGAAGAGCGATTCAAAGAAGGTATATAGAAAGGCATAAACAAAGGATAATAAGAACAAAAGCGTCACGGATAGCAAAGGAGTTTGCTTCCTTTCGCAATAAGCACGGACCTTTGGAAAGAAAGCTGCAAGAAGCATCTTGCAGAGGCTAACCAAAGAAGCTTAGTGAAGTTTTGGTTATAAATCTGATTTTTGTTCATGATTGAAATAAATTTTTCTTTAAGTCGAGGTTCTACTTGGGTATTGGATACCGATTTTGGTTATCATAAATATAGATTTATGAAGGGACCAAGCGAAGTAGAAAGTTAAACAAAGATAAGTAATCCTATATGTGGAAAATGAAGCAAAGGTTCTTTGCATTAGCTATAGAAACTTATAGTTTAGCAATGCCTACGGGTAAATCTATTAAGTCGATAAGTTGTTATTGTATTCCAGTTCTTGTTAAAATATTATTTCCATTTTATTGTTGGACAATAAAATTTTTGGTATTATAATTAAGAACAATTGTTGTTCTATTTATAATAATAATGTTTTGTATAGAAGCTGGAATATTACTTAATGGATTTTGTATACTTGACTTACGTGAAAATATATTTTGCAAATTGAACAAACTAGTATAAGAAAAGGAGATGATCATTCAAAGAGTTGAATGTGTGTTTTTCTTTGAAATACAATTGTGAATTATTTGAAAGGTTCAAAGAATAGGAAATGAAACAAATTGGCAAAGTATTAAGATTCTTTGATTAGATCAAGGAATAAATACTTGTGCAATAAGTTTCTAGATCATCTCAAATGGTTTTTCTCATAATGGACACCTCTCGATCACGTAATAATTGATTGATGTATCTCGAAAGGAAAAATCATACCTTGTTGGACATGGTACGGTCCATAATGATTTTACCGACATTCCAATATCCTTCTGGGATAATGTCCTAGAAATGGCTGCATATCTACGAAAATGGTAACCTCAAAATCCGGCCCCAAGACTCCATAAAAGTTATGGATGGGGAGGATTCTAATCTTAAGTATGTTAAGATAAAGGGTTCCAACTTATGTGAAAAGGTTTCAAAAGGATAAGCTTGGGACAAGATTTGACAAGTGTCGATTTGTGGGACATCCTAAAGTAAGTTTAGGGTATATGTTCTATAATTCTACTTAGAAAAAGGTGTTTGTTACGAAACACGGTACCTTCTAAGATAAAGGCGTTTATCATTGAAGGGGCTAGTGGGAGGATAATAGATCTTGAAAAGTTCAAGAACCACAAAACACTATAAGTCAAATAAGAGGAACCTGTAGATAGACCTATTGTACCCACAACCGAATCGTAAATGCGGAATAGTACAGAAGATACCTAGAGGTATGGATTCATCATGGATGATGATGATGATGAGGTACGCATTATAGAAGATGATGATCCGAGTTACATCACGATGAGGTAAGAGTTCTAGTGTGTACAAAAGGTCGATTGGGAGCATCGTGACATTCCTAATATTGCATGTTGATATACTACGGATAAGGAATGACATACCAATGCTACAATCGGTAAAGATAAAGTTGTCTAAACATTCCTCCATGAATGATTTGGAAGAGTATCTTAATTGGGGATATAAATCTATATAGATAGATTTAAGAGGATGCTCGACTTAACCCAAGGAGCGTATATTCATTTGATGCTAAAGTCGTTTAGCATGGCAAACTCAAGAGATGTCTCATGTTGATGAGTTATGGAGTGTATATTTCTTAATAGTCCCCATAGACTCCAAAAAAGAGAGAGATCGCATGAGTGACAATCATGTATGCAATGAAATATCACGAGACCCGATGTTGATCGGTCATATTGGAGAAGATCAACATAAAAGGCGGTTGAAAAACATCTTAAAGTTCTTAACCGGCACTAAGGATGTGAGCATACATGGTGGGTCCGAATTAAAACTAGAGGGTTTTTCTGATTCAAGTTTTTCAGATGGACCAAGGCGACGTAATGAAAAATCCACTTAAGGTAAAGCGTTATCTTGAATAGTGGTGCGTTGAATTGGAAAGGTTCCAAAACAAAGAAAGAGTTGTTGGTTTAGTGATAAAGACAAAGTATATAGCTATAAATGAAGTTTGCAAGTTGATTGTTTGGATTAAAAGTTCATTCTGAACTAGGAATAGTTTCTAAGTCTCATCTTGGATCTAAACATGTGTTGTGGCACTTTCATTTGATTATTAGAATCATTGAAAGATGGGAAATCACTATAGAGATAGTGGACTCTCATGAACAACATTAAATATCCATTAACTAAAAGCTTATCCAATGGCGGGATAATCGTCACTTAGAGAAGAAGAGTATAAGATACCATGACGATTGGCTTTAGTGCAAGTGGGAGATTGAAAGTAGTATGCTGCACAAGCCAATCATGTTTGATGATAAATCATATACTTTGTAACAATCTTATTCATTTATTAATAAAAGTATTAATTTATTAAAGGCTTTTAATTATCTACATGATGTTTGTTTTATAATATGTGATAAACCCATAGTTTTAAGCAATGCTTTTAGAATAATGATGATGATCATTCTAATGAGATCTAAATTCTTAGAAAGCTTAAAACTAAAATAGTTCCCAATCATTGGATTACTAAATTGGGGATTAGTGAATCCAGATAGATTGGTACATCGTTAACGCTTGCTCATTGGATGAGGATGATTGATCTCACGATCATTTTGTGTGGAGACACTAAAGCAAGTATGTAGGTGCTTATTAGAGAATAAGTTCATCGAACGTGGCTCGCTAAGGAATACCTAATGGAGTTTTATTTGCTGTCAATAGGAATTCAGTAGTGATAGTAGTACAAGTAATCCTTGGACTTGAGATCATCATAGTATATCTTGTGTATGATGAGTTATACTTTGACTTATTCCTTAAGACCCTTAGGGTATATCAAAGGGTATGCTTGGGTATAATAAGTTGTACATGGAGATAATGTATGATCGATAAAGAATCTACCACTTCTAATAAAGAAGAAATGTCCTATGTGATTCGATAAATGACAACCCGGTAGTCCTTGGCTAAGGCGAATGAAATTAGAAAGGAGTTTCTAATTTGCATTATTTGGAGTTGCATTTAAGAGTAAAATACATATAATTAAATAAAATAAGACT